>NQII01000206.1:1027754-1114443 GCA_002778355.1 Clitarchus hookeri | reverse complement strand
AAAAATGTGTAGTCAAGTGTCTGATAGCGAATAATGGACAACTCGTTTACAGCGCATAATATTACTTTTTATTTCTTGTAAAGAGGTGCAACGATTAGGCACGCTGAGATTTTTAAATGCAGCAGTGTTGATAGTGAAGAGCCAACGAGGGTGAAGCGAAGCGAGTATGGAGCCCCGCCGGAATGAAAGGGAGGGTGCAACGGGAGACTCCCGAGAAAACACGCCGGGAATCGAACCCGGTTCGCCTTGGTGGGAGGCAAGTAGTTTAACCGCTCAGACATCGCGGCCACTGTTTCTAAGAACTTTCCATTCAACATAACACAGAAACCACTAAGTCATACGAAAAATGTTAGCTTAAAATATGAAGATATCCAAGTGAATATTTTCTTTTTGAGAATGCCTTTTAAATCAAATTTCAGGAAAACAATTTATTTGGAAGACAAACTTCGGTACCTCATATATTATTAATTTACTACTTGCTGGTTCATGAGATTCATGCAAGAATTGAGTGTCTAATATTATATTACAAAAATGGAAGCATACGAGTAACAGCAGGAAATTTTGGGTTAGTCCCGAAACAATCTCAATATTTTACTAACGATATTTCTGTAATAAAATATTTTTGTCAGTGTAGGTGCAAAAATGACCCAAAATTTTTTATTTTCTGTACGCTAAAGCAAAACTACGGAAACAGTTATTTTAAGACACAATTGTTTTATACATTACCTAAAATGTGTGAAGCTAAGCATTCTTAATAAATATGAGTAAAGTACATTCACTTCTAAATATTAATTTTTTTCGCAAGGAAAATTTCACAGACAAAGAAGGTAAAAAATAAACACTTTTTTTAGGTTTAAAATTACGCTAATTAGGCGTGCGCTGTTTGGCGTATAGATTAAATTGAATGCGGAATGCTGAGCCGAAGTGGAGAAAGGCAGAAATTTTTCGTTGTCGTGACCAATTTTTGGACTCAAAGTAATTACTGACAATGTACGATTATAGAAAACATACGTTTTACAAGTTTTTAAATATTTTTGTGCTTAATTTTCATTGTGTTTTATCTGCTAGCTGTNATATAGAAAACATACGTTTTACAAGTTTTTAAATATTTTTGTGCTTAATTTTAATTGTGTTTTATCTGCTAGCTGTATAAAGTCCGGAACACATTTATATCTATCGACAAGATCCTACCTTATTCCAAGCAGGAAATAACACACAGTGAAAATTAGCTACAAAAAGTATTAAACAACTAGTAAATTGTAGATTTTCTATAATCAAGCATTTCCAACAATAAGTCTGAAACTCAAATTATGACACTAAAACGACGAATTTCTGGTAAATGGATGTAGCCGAGCCTTAAATAAACAAAAGCATATTGTGTTATTACTAGCAGTGGTATTTGTTCTTTTTAAAATAACAATAACGCGCCATTAATAAAGGAGTGAAACTGTAATTATGCAGCGGCCGCGGTGGCCGAGTGGTTAGCCTGCTCGCCTCCCACCCGTTTACTCCAGGTTTTTCGCATGTGGGAAACGTGCCGGACAATGACGCTGGTCGGTGGGTTTTCTCGAGGATTTCCCGTTTCCCCCACCCCTTCATTCTGGCGCCGCTCCGTACTCAACTCAATCACCCTCATCGGCTCTCAAGACCTCGCTGTTAAAANCCCACCCCTTCATTCTGGCGCCGCTCCGTACTCAACTCAATCACCCTCATCGGCTCTCAAGACCTCGCTGTTAAAAGACACCCAAATCTCTTCACTCAGTCACTCACTTCACTGTAATTATGCAGGCGGAAATATTGACTGTACACGCATTTTAAAATTCTCGCGACATCTTTTACCACGTACAATAACTACATTCGAGAAGTTTTAGAGAGAGAAACACAGGCACTCAGTCTTATACACGCATGCCGGCCAGATTGTTTAATTAATTTTCCTAAACAACATCGTGCTTGATAGGTGTGACGGAAAAAATTAACAAACACAAACGGTGTAGCAATGGCGAACATTCGCGAAAAAGGTTTCATCATAGCAAATACAGGAAAAAATAACCACGACTGTAAACACCAAGAAACATGAACACGTGAATCACGAAAACGTGCTTGTCTCAAAATAAACCACCGACATTCGTATCTTTATGTCACGTATTGCAATATTTCCTGAATGAGCGATGGTTGGGGCACTCTTTTATAAACTGTACGTTGATAAATGTCGTACTAGACATTGGAAACTGTGGAATAGTAACGGTATTTCTTCTTAAAGAGCATACGAATAAAGTGGAGTATCTTGAACCCATTGATCGGACCCTTTGGAACAAATGGGGACCGAAAATGCGTGGACCATTCTCAGGTGGTATATGAGCTTACCGAAGAAAATCAGGAATTTTAAATATATAAGAATAGAGTAAAAAGCTATCCATATTAAACAAATGAGTTAATTGGGAACTTAAAACTTTGTAGACGAGACTTTGGGAATCAAGGAAGTGGCTACACAAGCATTTGAGTGGACTGGAGACGGAAAAATATTAGACAAATGCCACCCACATTGTAGTCGATTGGGGTTGAAAAACATCTCCTCTGTAATGCAAGTAGCATCAGTCACTAAACTTAGACATTATGCGTAGGGCCACCTGTTTTCCGCGAAAAAATTTACGCGGAGGATAGACTTCACTATCCTATGTGCACACGTGTAGTCTCCATTTGACTATTGGCCGCTTGTCTTAGTGTGAAGAGAGTCTGTTATATGAGTGAGCCAATCAGAATTAAGTTCCTCCGAAACTGACCGTCCTTGATTCGCAAGCAGACAGATAACATGCGTAACAGCTCAAATGATCCAATCACGAAAGTGGTTCTGGCCTAAAGTGTTTTGGAACAAAACTTGTCCAGAAATCTTTTCCCGAAAAACAGGCGTCCCTAATTATGCGCAAACAATGATCTAATGTCATCGTTCTTCACAATGGGAGTTCAAGATATAACTCCGTCGTGTAAGTTAAATATAAAATACTTGGAAAAATATTACGTTAAAATTTTTGTACTTTTTGCATACGTTTATTCTGAAAAACTAGCATATGAAGAGCTTACCGACGCTCTGTTATATTTAAGAGGATAAAATTTGTACACATATTTTGTTGAATGTATTAAATTACACACGGAGTAATTTCAGGAAGTACTAGGAAATGGTTGCCGCAATTATTACATTTTCGATACATGGTATTAAAAATTTTTCTGAAAACCCAATAGCGTTAATTACAGCGGTTCGTTGTGATTGTGAGTTGAATAATCGTCGACGAAGAGTTGGCGTGGGCTTGTCGCCAGATGTTACCACTGCAAGTCGACAGCCTCAGGTATCGTGTTTTCCTGNATGATCTAATGTCATCGTTCTTCACAATGGGAGTTCAAGATATAACTCCGTCGTGTAAGTTAAATATAAAATACTTCGAAAAATATTACGTTAAAATTTTTGTACTTTTTGCATACGTTTATTCTGAAAAACTAGCATATGAAGANAATACTTCGAAAAATATTACGTTAAAATTTTTGTACTTTTTGCATACGTTTATTCTGAAAAACTAGCATATGAAGAACTTACCGACGCTCTGTTATATTTAAGAGGATAAAATTTGTACACATTTTGTTGAATGTATTAAACTACACACGGAGTAATTTCAGGAAGTACTAGGAAATGGTTGCCGCAATTATTACATTTTCGATACATGGTATTAAAAATTTTTCTGAAAACCCAATAGCGTTAATTACAGCGGTTCGTTGTGATTGTGAGTTGAATAATCGTTNTACTAGGAAATGGTTGCCGCAATTATTACATTTTCGATACATGGTATTAAAAATTTTTCTGAAAACCCAATAGCGTTAATTACAGCGGTTCGTTGTGATTGTGAGTTGAATAATCGTCGACGAAGAGTTGGCGTGGGCTTGTCGCCAGATGTTACCACTGCAAGTCGACAGCCTCAGGTATCGTGTTTTCCTGCGCTGAAACTTGGCAGAGCCAGTAGATGAGGTTACATTGTAAGAAAGCAAATTGCTGTTGTTCCACCAAGACGGTGCTCTGGCTAGCATTCTAGGCTCAGTGCCAGACCACCTTAATTACGAATTCCACGCACTGAGACTGGTGTCACGAACGCATATAAATGTCAGCGCTGAATGAGCCTAGCGGGGAGGTCCGTTGATGGCTTAGACGATCAGTGACTACGCATTTTATTCGCTAGAAATTCAAACAAAATTCTTCCAATGGGGCTTTAAAATATGTAATTTCTTTTCTAATACACCGCCAGAAAATGGACAGCTACTTCTGTGTAGTGAGGACTATTATTGCAATTCAACAAGAGAATCTGGGGCCGACTGACTATACAGGATGATTCTTAAATCATGGGACAAACATTGAGGCGTGGTATAGCTCAATAAAACCAACTATTATTGTATAGGAATATATGGGCGGAAGTGACGCTTTGAGACACAAACACAAAAATAACACATGAAATGCAACACATTGCTTATTTACAACGTCGCCGCTAAATGCTTTTTTACAGTAATGTTTATAATAATTGCTCAAAATTGCTACTACGGACAGTAATGCAAGCTTGGTAGCGTCAGTGGAGTGATTGGCGAACAGATTCAAATACGCCGGGTATTTCACGCACGCCACCATTGTCAGCTAATCACGCCAAATGTAGAGGTCGCCAAGTATGCGGAACTGTTGGTGGATGCATTCCAGCAACTGTTTTAACATTTCCTGTACGGAATCACTCGTTAAGTATGCTGGTAATGAACATTTTATGTTTCCGTTAATGTGTTATGTTTTTGTGTTTGTGCCTCAACGCGTCACTTCCGCCCATATATTCCTATACTATTATTGTTGGTTTTAGTGAGCTCTACCACCCCTCAATGTTTGTCCTATGATTTTATAATCATCCTGTATAGACATCGTAATATGTCTTAACATTTTGCATAAATTTGTTTGTATACGAAAAAATTTTTTATGCAAAATAATCTCCATTTATTTCACACCGAACTGCACTTTTTTAATCGTTGTGCTTATTTACTAGTCAACTATACATAACTTAATTTCTACTGTATGAATTAGTTAATTGTTTTTAACTGTAGTAATTTGTGGTTTCTTTTCTACAGAAGTTTCAAATGCCAATCAGTAATAATTACCTGATTCCGACTAAGCGGGTGTATAGAAAGTCTTGTAATACGCGCATATTCAATTACGTCTTTCTTATCAGAAGAATATCAAGTAATGTGGCGATTTAAATAACCTTTTAGTTACAGTGAGTTTTATTAGTTATTCTACGCTGATAAACGACACGTATTTTATGAATTATTGGGTGTGTAAAATTTGGAATTAAAACGAGCAATAACATGAAGGTTATCAAAGAAGCTTTCGTTATTGTAATACGATTGGAAGTGGAAGTAAAGGAAAGGTAGTTTTGAAAACACGGGCAACACTTCCGTTTATTCTAATTACAAATCATTATGCCGTTTAGTAAACATATTTCACTAGAATTTTTTCATTTATTATGTATTTTTTTTACAGTTTTGGTACGAAACGGCAAAGGCTTTAAATAATTACTAGATAAATACATATTTCATTTTGTTATTTTCAAGCACTCTCAGAAAGGAATTACTTAAGTGAACTATTTACTGAAATATTGTCCCTGAAATCGGGGTTTGCGCGTATACGCGTAAATCAGTAAATCAAATGTTTTAAGTATAAGTTTTTTTTTTGCCAGAAAATATAAAAAACAATCATATAATTCCGTATAGTGAAGAGATTTGGGTGGCTCTTAACAGCGAGGTCTTGANTTATTGTTGGTTTTAGTGAGCTCTACCACCCCTCAATGTTTGTCCTATGATTTTATAATCATCCTGTATAGACATCATAATATGTCTTAACATTTTGCATAAATTTGTTTGTATACGAAAAAATGTTATATGCAAAATAATCTCAATTTATTTCACACCGAACTGCACATTTTTAATCGTTGTGCTTATTTACTAGTCAACTATACATAACTTAATTTCTACTGTATGAATTAGTTAATTGTTTTTAACTGTAGTAATTTGTGGTTTCTTTTCTACAGAAGTTTCAAATGCCAATCAGTAATAATTACCTGATTCCGACTAAGCGGGTGTATAGAAAGTCTTGTAATACGCGCATATTCAATTACGTCTTTCTTATCAGAAGAATATCAAGTAATGTGGCGATTTAAATAACCTTTTAGTTACAGTGAGTTTTATTAGTTATTCTACGCTGATAAACGACACGTATTTTATGAATTATTGGGTGTGTAAAATTTGGAATTATAACGAACAATAACATGAAGGTTATCAAAGAAGCTTTCGTTATTGTAATACGATTGGAAGTGGAAGTAAAGGAAAGGTAGTTTTGAAAACACGGGCAGCACTTCCGTTTATTCTAATTACAAATCATTATGCCGTTTAGTAAACATATTTCACTAGAATTTTTTCATTTATTATGTATTTTTTTTACAGTTTTGGTACGAAACGGCAAAGGCTTTAAATAATTACTAGATAAAAACATATTTCATTTTGTTATTTTCAAGCACTCTCAGAAAGGAATTACTTAAGTGAACTATTTACTGAAATATTGTCCCTGAAATCGGGGTTTGCGCGTATACGCGTAAATCAGTAAATCAAATGTTTTAAGTATATGCTTTTTTTTGGCAGAAAATATAAAAAACAATCATATAATTCCGTATAGTGAAGAGATTTGGGTGGCTCTTAACAGCGAGGTCTTGATNCAGAAAATATAAAAAACAATCATATAATTCCGTATAGTGAAGAGATTTGGGTGGCTCTTAACAGCGAGGTCTTGATAGCCAATGAGGGTGATTGAGGTGAGTATGGAGCAGTCCCGAAATGAAGGGTAGGGGGAAACGGGTAATCCCCGAGAAAACCCGCCGACCAGCGACATCGTCCGGCGCGATTTCCACTTGCGAAGATCCGGGAGTGGCCCGGACGGGGCTTAAACCCGTTTCGCCTTGGTAGGCGAGCAGGCTAAACGCTCAGCCACCGCGGCCCCTGGATTTATAGAAAATTGATTACCTGAGATTATTCACAATAAGATGACCTTTTATTTATTAATCTTGACGTGTTGATTCATAAGATGTCTTAAAAAATCGCGTACATATTAGGGTTAAAATTCTTAATCCAAAAATAAGATGTCAACCCCTATTTTCACCACGAAGGGGGATTATATTGCCAGCCACGTTTTTAGACGTATAGGATCTCCGTTCTACAAAACACTGTTCACCGATTTGTTGCTTAATCGCAAGTAGTTTCTGATATTTACAACAAAATAACCTTTTCAAATAAGTTTTTCGAGGCACATAACTCTCTTAATATTCGCGTCTCATTTCTTCTTATTTTTTCGTAAGGAACAGCCTTTTGGAGATTATCGGTGTTGTTAAAAAAAACACCCGATATATATATACGTATATATATATGTGTGTGTGTGTGTGTGTGTGTGTGTGTGTGTGTGTGTGTGCGCGCGCGCGCGCGCATATATATAATGTATATTCAATTCTATAGCGTTAATTTACCGTCCTCGTCTCCGTAAGGTCACTCAACGAAATTTNCATATATATAATGTATATTCAATTCTATAGCGTTAATTTACCGTCCTCGTCTCCGTAAGGTCACTCAACGAAATTTACGTTTAAAATGTTTCAGTAACCAAATAATATTGTTTATCATGGGAAAAGTTGACTTTACTAGGATTTTAAGTAGTTTTTTGTCGTTATTAGCTGCCACACATTTATGAAGCTACTATTCAATTTCATTGGGCCAATGAGGATGCTGATACTAGAAAGCAAAACGTTTNCTGCCACACATTTATGAAGCTACTATTCAATTTCATTGGGCCAATGAGGATGCTGATACTAGAAAGCAAAACGTTTTTGATTGGCCTGCAAATAACCTAGCCGAGTCGTGTCAAAAACATGACCACTGAATCATGAAAAAGATAACTAACTAGAGTGTTATCAAAAATATAATGGCTCTATTTTTTTTCGTGTGTCTACATATTGTGTTTTACAGANCAAAAATATAATGGCTCTATTTTTTTTCGTGTGTCTACATATTGTGTTTTACAGAATTTCATTTAAAAGTAAATCCGAAAGGAGAAGCCCTATAAATACACACTGGGAAAATTGTTTGTTGAATAAAACTAAGTTCGTTTGACGCAACTATTGGATTGGAAAGTGCTTAATAACGTTGTGACGGCCTACGCACATCAAACATTCGCCTTAGTTTATCTCGCTTTGGATTGATTTTTCTACATGACGGTCGTGGACATGGCTTATCTTTGATGCGATGGGACCCGCTCAACTGACCATCTCGCTGCTGTTGCCTNGTGGACATGGCTTATCTTTGATGCGATGGGACCCGCTCAACAGACCATCTCGCTGCTGTTGCCTGCATGAGTACTGGACTGCAAATGGCGCGTGGCGCACTAGTGTGCTGCTTTAAAGCTTCAACTGCTACCCCTTCCCTCCCCTGCACATCGCCATGACAACGTGACGCCAGCCAGTCATGACGCCACTAGGTGGCGTTTCCACTCTGGGATCGTCGGAAAATGTTCCAGAAGACGATGACAATTTTGTATAAATGGCTTGTGTTTTCGCCTGTTCGGAGAGACAGGCCAGGGACTTTATTAGGGAAAGAACGTTTGTTCCTTTATTTTACAAGGGGTTTGTTGAGTGCAAAAAAGGANGTTTGTTCCTTTATTTTACAAGGGGTTTGTTTAGTGCAAAAAAGGGGTGGGGGTATCATTATTAAAAGATATGTAAGCTTCATTTTTAATTATTTTTTACTAAACAAACAATATATAAATTGAAATGTTTTCGTGGGGAAATTAAAATCATGGGATTTTATTAAAACTTTTAAATAAAATTTGTAAACTCAATTGATATTATTGTACTTCAGAAAAAATTTATTTTTGTAACTACGTTTTCTTTTACTGTGCAAACCCAGACTAGGCTTTATAAATACCCTTTGATGAAACACTAATGGGGTGTCTCCATTCCTTGAAAATCGAACATCTTCCTGAGGAAACAGGGACGGAGTTCTATTTGCATATGTCGGCAGAAACAGTCACAACGTCTTTCACTGTTATTCCTGAAGGCTTCTCACTCAGGGATGACTTATAAACTAACTTATAACCTTACTTAAACTATCAACCATGCTTTACCTGGGATTCGAACCCAGAACCTCCCGCGCCACAGATCGGCGGTGCACCAACCGACTGTGCCACGGGAGGTCAGCGCTTGACGCAAATAAGCAACTGTTTGATCAGGGGCAATGTAATATTTTGTGGCTGAAACCAGTTTATTTTGTTGTTCTTGTTTGTTTGCCCCAAACGTGTAGGATTTGGTTGGTGCGACTGAATATTTGCATGGCTCTACGGACATAGTGAAAATACTACTGGGCTTTTGAACCTGAAACTTCAACACCCAAACCAACTCGGCCTAAGTGACTCCTGGCGAAATTGGAATGTTTAAAATATATATCATTATAATACAGGACATGTACGTAGATAAATATTTCCAGCTTTGCTATACTTTTGTCTCTTGTCGAACTTGNATATCATTATAATACAGGACATGTACGTAGATAAATATTTCCAGCTTTGCTATACTTTTGTCTCTTGTCGAACTTGTCTCATTGCGATTGTTTGCAATTATTAACCATCAATAAATGTCCTAACAAACAGTGTTATTTTCCAGTCACAAGAATTATAAACCAACTCTTGAGCTGTGAATTTTAACGAAGGCTATCAATAGATCTGATTACCCTACAGCTAACAAAATATTACAGTACTGGACTAGGCAAATTTTGTTGCCGCCACAAATTCTGCAATAATACATATCAGACTGTTCCAGCTAACAATGTGATTTTTCACTCCGAACGAAATATTTTTTTTNCAAATTCTGCAATAATACATATCAGACTGTTCCAGCTAACAATGTGATTTTTCACTCCGAACGAAATATTTTTTTTTCAATTCTACATTGATATCCATAATTTTTAAGGTAAACTAACTTATTAGTTTAACGTACTTGTAAAATAAGTGTGTGTACTAAATACGTGTAGACGATGCTGGAACAACCAAATAAGTGTTTGTCCGAACNCGTACTTGTAAAATAAGTGTGTGTACTAAATACGTGTAGACGATGCTGGAACAACCAAATAAGTGTTTGTCCGAACAAATTATTTTCAAATAATTTATTTCGTTGAAAGCAACAATGGAGATGTTTGAAGCAAGAGCAGGTTAATTGAGGGAACAAAATATTTTTCAGTGCGAACATATACTCTTCCAAGTAAATTTATTTGGTTTATGCAAATACATGCGTGTGTATCTCTCGGTCACTGTCACTCGATATGCCGCATAGTCGAACATCCGCCAGGCGTGTTCGTACAGCCGTGTCGTAAAGGACGTCGGCTGACGAGTGCAAGTGACGCGTGTGCGTGCGTGCGACGGAGAAAACTGCCTATGTTTGCAAGGTTGTGCAGTCAGGTGACGTGGGGACAAGGCCGCTCTCTCCAACGCGGTTTCCCAGTGCCTCTGAGGACGTATGTCGACACACTGAGAGAGAGAGAGAGAGAGAGAGAGAGAGAGAGAGAGAGAGAGCGACAGAGAGAGAGAGGGAAGGGGAGAGGCCACACATCGAGGGTTATGGTTGCTCGTCTGTACACGAACTGTGAATTTAATGGCACCTTTCACTACACTCAGCAATTTCCAAGCTACACTGACTCGGTGTTCGATACACGCGAGTAAAACTTTACCTGATATTTCATTTTGCACTGAAGTCATAATACGGAGCTGCATACGATGCGTTTCTGGCCTATTTTAAAACGTGACATCACNATTTCATTTTGCACTGAAGTCATAATACGGAGCTGCATACGATGCGTTTCTGGCCTATTTTAAAACGTGACATCACGTAGGTATATCATGCGGAAAGTTAACAAAATACGAACAAATTTGAATTCAGGATTTAAAAGAAAATATGCAAAAAATGTGACAAATAGGATAGTAACTGTTCGTTAGTGCATTTATTAACAAAAAAAGTAATGCTGTTAAATTTTAAAATATTTAATTTCGTGTATGTCCTTTATTATGATATTATGTACCTGAAAACAATCCAACTTTGTCAGTTGTTACTTAAGCCGAGGGTTGCAAAGACGTAACGTTCGGGANATTTCATTTTGCACTGAAGTCATAATACGGAGCTGCATACGATGCGTTTCTGGCCTATTTTAAAACGTGACATCACCTAGGTATATCATGCGGAAAGTTAACAAAATACGAACAAATTTTGAATTCAGGATTTAAAAGAAAATATGCAAAAAATGTGACAAATAGGATAGTAACTGTTCGTTAGTGCATTTATTAACAAAAAAAGTAATGCTGTTAAATTTTAAAATATTTAATTTCGTGTATGTCCTTTATTATGACATTATGTACCTGAAAACAATCCAACTTTGTCAGTTGTTACTTAAGCCGAGGGTTGCAAAGACGTAACGTTCGGGAGCATAAGTTCTAGGTTAGAAACTCAGTCGTGATTTTACTTATTCTTTCAACCGAAACATTTAAATGAGCATGTAGAGTCATGCTATTTTTTAGTAGCACTGAACAAAATTTACAAGTATGCGGCAACGGAATATGAATAACCAAATAGTTTCATTTCAGTAATAAAATATCGAATGTTTGGTGTACAAAGAATCTTTGTTTTATTCAACAAAAAAATTATTTCAGGATACGAACGCAATTCCTTCAGGTGCATTTCTACATGGTGCCCGAAATGCGTTGCAGAATGTTTGAAAAAAGAATTTCGAGGGGGGTGGGGGGGAAACACTGACTGCTTTCGCAATCGGTTGGCCACGCTATACGAATAGACAGGAAGAAGAATTTCTGCACGACTCGAAAGTTACAAACATTATTTCAAAGTCCTTAAAAATAGCGAAGAAACTGTGTTCTTATATGACCATGTGTGGATATCCACGAACTTTTGCAGGGTCACGGAACAGGTTAGTATCCAGAAATGAAACGGTGAGGCGTTTTTTTTATGCAGGCTTACCCGATCGCTAATCAGCTGAGTTACCTGGCGCTGACCGAGAATTGGTGTTCGACATGTTGTTGTTGAGTGGCGCCATTTTGCTGGTGTGTGCTGCTGGAGTTCGGTACCAAAGACTTTACGATTTCTAAATGATACTTTCCTGGATTATTTTATACGTACTNTGTGTGCTGCTGGAGTTCGGTACCAAAGACTTTACGATTTCTAAATGATACTTTCCTGGATTATTTTATACGTACTTCCTATTACAATTGCAAACTGCTAAACTTTATGTTTTTATGAATTCAGGTAGACTTCCCCCGTAAAATAANCGTACTTCCTATTACAATTGCAAACTGCTAAACTTTATGTTTTTATGAATTCAGGTAGACTTCCCCCGTAAAATAATTAATCTTTCAACGTTACGTGACAACTTAATAATGCTACATATGAAGTGTACACCGTGCAATCTAAAATCGAAATAGTTAAAACTGTCAAAATCTGCGAATTTGACTACACATTTTTTGAAACTGCTCCACTTGTATCAGTAAAATTATATTGATCATTTTAGTTGCTGGTACTCACTCATTACGATTTATTTGGCTTGGCAGTGAAACCTCAGCGTATCAAACTGATTAGCCAGTAGACAACATCTTATCAACTGGAAGATTTAGTAACTTATTCTACTGACTGAAATCACTGATTCAAATTTAGAGTGTAGGAAATTTTAAGCACAAACCCAAGCAATAATCAGCCTATGACACTAAAACAAAACGTACGGGTGAATATAAAATTGCCTCCGTGACTCATCCTCAGTACTCGACGTTGAAGTATGCGAGCTAAATGGACAAACATTTGAAAGCAAAAACTACATTTTATCAATTGACCTTACTTTAGCTTATTTAACGACGTGCTTGGGATTTTTATCGTCGTATTATTTTCTTAACNCATTTTATCAATTGACCTTACTTTAGCTTATTTAACGACGTGCTTGGGATTTTTATCGTCGTATTATTTTCTTAACCTTACAGAAGTACCCCGAGGTCTTGTTTCGTGTTTATATTATACGCATAGTAGACTACATGTTCTTCCATGAGTGTTTAAACTGCATTCTGGTACAGAAGTACTTTGATGGTACATAGTAGAATGTAATCTAATCGTTATTGTACACTGTGCAATTTTATCCTCCATGCGCTCATAATTATACAATAGGTGCTTTGAATGTGCCATGAAAAATTTATTGCGTTGTAACACATTGAGCCGCAGACATTACAATGTTAAATTCCACTAAATATTCGGTTGTTTTAATTACGTTCGCCTTTGGGCAAACCACCAAGCCATTACTAATCACGTCTAAAGTGTGGACTCGCATCTGAGTATTACAGTTTATTTAATTGAAAAAAAAAAATTGATGCCTTCATCTACAAAAGAACATTCTCATGCCTAAAGGTTTGAGTACAGGTGCAGTGACAGGGGAGTGAAAGGAATAGGTGTTTAACTCTTAGACAGTATCGCTGACAGGTTGGAAGTAGACAATTGCTTCCTTATGACTGCAGTTTCGATGTGTTGTTTGTTACCTCAGTGTCTTTGCGCGAACTGTCAACTATTCGTGGCCTTCACACAGCCTACGCTGTTCGGAAGTCACACGGCTGTCCACGAGGATTTTTCTTTCCGAAGTGCGACTACAAAGACAACACATAATGCTTAAAAATGCAGAAGCGAAACTGCTGCTCGTACCGCCAATCTCACTTGTCAACAACATGGTANGACAGGGGAGTGAAAGGAATAGGTGTTTAACTCTTAGACAGTATCGCTGACAGGTTGGAAGTAGACAATTGCTTCCGTATGACTGCAGTTTCGATGTGTTGTTTGTTACCTCAGTGTCTTTGCGCGAACTGTCAACTATTCGTGGCCTTCACACAGCCTACGCTGTTCGGAAGTCACACGGCTGTCCACGAGGATTTTTCTTTCCGAAGTGCGACTACAAAGGCAACACATAATGCTTAAAAATGCAGAAGCGAAACTGCTGCTCGTACCGCCAATCTCACTTGTCAACAACATGGTAGAACTTAATTTGCCAGTCAGTGCCTTGACGTGAATCTGAAGTGAGAAGGTCCCAATTAACGGGCAATTTTCCAATGACCAGTCAGTCGCCAGATCCGTTAGCAGATTCTCGTGGAGGCAATAGGAGCTGCAGAGGTGCCTTAATGATAATGGCACGAGGGTTCACGGAATCGACTCCCAGGTGAAACACGGGTGTCAATGATAATGCTGATAATGCTGTCTGAATCACTGTCCACGAGAACTGTCACTGGAAGTCTTAAAGAAATATTCCTGTGCAGCTGTAAGAAAAATGTGGTTAGGCCACTCGCTTCCCACCACGGCGAACCGGGTTCGATTCCCAGCGGGGTCGCATCCGGATTTTTGCAAAACATGGCGGACGTTGCTGTTTTCTTCACCGTTACATTAGATCGCTGCTTCATTTCCGCCTCGCTTCACCCACATCGAGGCCAATGACCCAAAACCTATTTAAGCGCCGCCCGCATTTCTCTCTCTCTCTCTCTCTCTCTATCTCTCTCTCTCTCTCTTTTCCCCCGTCCAGCCAATAAGAAACTAAATACGCCTTCGTAGAAAGAACCGCTACTTCTCTATATTTGCCTATTCTGTGGTGATTGACAATGTTGCTCGCACGCAGCATGGTTCATTCTTCTGAAGGGATTTTTTTGTAGGTTTTAGCTCTGAATGGTCTGTCACAATTACTATACCAGCTGTTTTTTAAGAACACCGTCAAACTATAGCAGGTGATATACCTCACGATAATATAAGACGAAAATGTATGTGTGTTTTCCCCATAAAGTGATTTTTAAGGGAGCTGTGCGCATTCGCAAAATTCAAATGTAAAATGCCTTCCTGGGTATGGTGTGTTGCTTACCTCTCGAGCATAGAGTTGAGTGAGTGAAGAGATCTCGGCGGCTCCTAACATCGAAGTCTTGAGAGCCGATGAGTTTGAAATAAAGTGAGAATGGAAAAGGGCCGGAATTGCAAGGTGGGGAACGAGAGATTCCAAGAAAACCTGCGGACCAGCGGCATCGTCCGGCACGATTCCCGCTTGCGAAAATCCAGGAGTGACCCGATCGGAGATTGAACCCGGTTCGCCTTGGTGGGAGGCGAGCTTCGGAAATTTTAGCACGCGGAAAAGGAATGTTCACGTAATTCACTTGTTATTCGCAACTTACAAATTTACTTGAAAGGATCTTAATGAAATGTCTATTGATGGAGGTCAATAGGATGAAGGTAGGCGGCCAATCACGTGCTAGTTACGTAACGGGACAATCAGGGTCATGAATGCAAACGGGTAGTAATGAAAGTTTTGATATTTGTATGATTACTTTGCTCTTATTATATTAACACGATAAATTAATTATTCACGAGTTTACAATTAATATTTCCGAAAAACTTGGGTCCATTAAAAAAAACAACCACAATTCATATCACAAACCACATTTCATTCATTTAGATCAATGGCACCTTCTAAGTATTGATGCTTTTTCTCCACTTTACTCCAACAACAACGTATAAATTCGCACGTAGATGAGTTGTACGAATAAAGATTATGGAAAAAATGCAAATTTAAAATGTTTTATACGTCGAACATTGTTATCCTGTAATAACAACTGGTTCCGGGAAATCGCTAGTGCTGAATGGGGTGTGGCACCTTGGCCTATAACAGAAGTATACCAGAAGTGGCGTCACAAAATGCAAGCAGCAGAACCTTGGAGGGGAACTAGGCAGCTGAATCGACAAATTCTCGGTTCTACGTGAGCAGCGTAGCGTTTTGCTTGCCTTGCTGTTCGCAGCGCTAACAAACAGCAAACACCGGACTGTTGCGGCAATCACTCTTCCTCCTGGCATTCCTGCCGTTTCGACTCGATCGCGCGCGCGCCAAATTTCGCAGACTGGAGCAACGAACACTGACTTCAAACCGAATGTAAAAATTTTTCTAGCAAATTAACAGAAAACAGCGAAAATTCGCAAACTTCTCTTGCTTTAAAATTTTTTTTTTAGGGTTTCCGATTTATGCTGAAACAATAATCGGAAGATGACTTTCGCGAAATACTAACATGAATTTAAATCTGAAAAACTATACTGTACATCTATGTATTACGCGGAATTCAATACCGCATTGTCCTGTGAAACATTAGGGAAACCGCTCATGAGGTTCACGTTGACTTACTCATATCTTACTATATTTAGAGTATCATTACAGTTTTTGAGTTAAACTTTTGAAAAATCACCCCAAATATAACGTATTTGGTTGTTTTCTAAAGATATCATATATCTTGAGCGTTTTACACTTCTGTTGACATAAATGTTTCCTATTTTTGGTTAAAGTGAATATTTACTCATATTTAATATATAAATTATAGTAATACATTTATAATTAATGCAAATAAAACCAGGAAGAAAATATATATGTTGGTAATGCCTAGTAATAAATAGTTCTCATGCAAAATATTATTAAACTGAGTGTGCACTAACGCGATGTGTTATCCCTTTGATATAATTTTCAAAATGGGATACACTCTGTTTGCGTGAGCTGGAAGAATAAGTCGGAAAGTTAAACTTTAGCAGGGCTTCAGAAAAGTTGTAAGTAAACATGAATGGACATCTTACTGATACTCGCAGACCAACAGCCTGTTTGTGTTGGTCGATGAAATGTTTGTTTCATTACGCGGCGAATAAGTTGTGTTTTGTAATGAAATCCCCACCACTGATATTGCTCCTGTTGATGAGCATGCCGGAGAACGATCTGAACAGATCACAGGCTGTTCTGTACGGCCATTTCATATTTTAAGTTAACATAACAATTTTTTTTTAACGATGTTGATATCATTATCTACTTATACTAATAGGCAAATATAAAAATTTAACACANTAAGTAAACATGAATGGACATCTTACTGATACTCGCAGACCAACAGCCTGTTTGTGTTGGTCGATGAAATGTTTGTTACATTACGCAGCGAATAAGTTGTGTTTTATAATGAAATCCCCACCACTGATATTGCTCCTGTTGATGAGCATGCCGGAGAACGATCTGAAGAGATCACAGGCTGTTCTGTACGGGCATTTCATATTTTAAGTTAACATAACAATTTTTTTTTAACGATGTTGATATCATTATCTACTTATATTAATAGGCAAATATAAAAATTTAACACAAAAAAAGTTCTCATAAATATAATATTGAATAAAATGTAAATGACCTTTACTTTAACATATAATAAAACTTATATTTATTTATTTTTTGTGTACTTCAGCAGCTAACTAAGTACTTTACCTAACTGTAGATAAATTGGGAATGTACGTGTAAAGTTACTCTAGCAGAATTCACACAAAATAAAAACGGGGAAAAAACTAAATCTGACAAGTCTAACTTTCAGTGAAGCAGGCACCAACCTCCATAAATATAGGCCTGCATAGATTTCAAATACATTTATTATAATCCTATTCCTTCATTGTAAGTCATAAGAACTGCGGAAATTTATATTCGGTAACTTGTTCCAGAGACTCTATGCAATCCACGCAAGGACTTTTTGTTATGAAAGTTGTGTTATGGCAACTAATAACTGGTTAGTTCACTGTAAATATGAATCAGTTAATTCAACCAGTAGAATTGTTGTACTGTGTATTCAGTAAACAAGCTTTTATCTACTGGCGAAGCAGTGGAAAGCACTACAGTTTTACTGCAGGTCAGTGTAATTCACTAGGAATCAATACGCTTTCATGCGGAAAAAACATATAAACACACGTATTAAGAAAAACAGTTTTTACGACACAACGATGATACATTTCAAAATGCTGTAACTTATATAAAAAATTCCTCCATATTACGGAAGAATACGTACTTAAAACCCCGTATTAAATTTTCCTTTTAATTTTCACAATTAAAAAAAGGTCGCAACATCGCATTTTATTAATTCATAATTTTTTTCTGTGGGTAGAATGTTATTTTCGTTTGCACCTAAAATACATTCGTGACTTTCTCAAAGTGAGAGCATGTTTTCAAATTGCTATCAAAGTGATTTGTGGTCACAAAAAATAATTCTGTGTTACCAAAACTGTAGCTGAGGGTAATTACATTTCTTTTTATTTCACCGATAAATTAAAAGTTTTAATTTTAAGACTCGTAGTTTCTCGCTGAACCTACAAAATCGTTTTCTAAGTAAATTTTTACAATTAGATTAATTTATTATTTATTAAAATTTGTTTTTTTTAAATTTAATTAATTACCTTAAATATGTGGTCTAGACAAAAAAATTAGAAGATTTTCTAAAATACGAACCAAAGCCTTGGTTGATAAATCCACAGGTTACTCGTATGTATTGTATAAACTGATTAAACTACACTGTGAAATTTCGTGACGAATTACAGACCCTTCAACCCCACTTTAATGTATTATTTCAGGTGCTGCAAAAAAGGAATTTTTTATGCCTACTTTACTTAAGTGGCGCAGCGTTTTTATTTATTATGACAATCAATGAGCTGTTTTGGGTCTTGGGAAAAGGGAATTGAGTCAAGTTCCAAGTTTTTTCTGATAATTTATTTTAAAAATGGAATTTTTTAATTTTTTTGATATATTTTTGTGTTCAAGGTTATTCTAGGTCACAGGATTTCGACATCTAACATGGTTGACGAGGTGGACACCGGTCAACCTGGCGAGGGACGGTAGCGTCAGGAGCTTAGTCGATCCACCTGTCATCGAACCCCGGACCACCTTCGTGTACATCTTTAAATAATTTTTTAATTTCATTTAAAAAAATTTAAAATGTTTTTTATTTTTTGGGGTATTTTATAACTTTTCTGCAATTTTTTGTTGAGTTCAAGTTCATTTAAAGTCATGGGAACGGGGTTAAGGTCAAGGTCATGGGTCTAGGTCGCCTGGATCCAATATGGCCGCTCACCGACCGGAATGACAGAGCAATATGTCGGCCGGCGCCTATCGCCTACTCCCCAATCCCCTTGCGCCAAAGTTTCCTTTTATATTCTTCTCTTAAGGATTACTAGTTCCCGCCATGTTGGAATCATCCTTTTTCTTGTTGCAAGATTCATTTAAAAAATCTAAACCACATTTTTCACACCTCTCTGCAAAAATAATAGCTTCTGAAGTTTTATTAAAATGTTTCAGCTTCATCGACTTCATTAGTTTTTAAGTAGTAACTGCACTGAGAGAGCAGCGAACAAAATATTGGTTTATATTGTGCCCTTAAATATATTTAGTTGCCCCAATAAAATATTTTGTTGAGTAAACAAAACTTGAAAAGCAACCAAATTAATTTGGTTCATCGAACAAAATATATGTTTGAATAAACAAAACCTTTGTGTTGGGCCAAAATATTGATTTGAATGGTCTCTATATACAATATATATTTGTTTGGCTACTCATTTGGTTGCCTTCGATCGAAAATACAGCTCGAATGTTTTCTATATTTTTTGTGACAATGAGGAGAGTAGCAGTGTTTTTTAGTAAAGTTATTGGTGCTTAATTATTATATAAACATCCTTGTAAAACCAGTTAAACAAGGAAACTAAAAATGAAGTTGTTAAACTTAAAATATTTATTTGCACACGTCCAGTACTTGACGTGTGTGTATATAAAATCATTCCTGCTTCAATAGTAGTCACTTAAGCTGAGGTTGCTAAGGCGTAGTGCACGGACGTGGGTGAAACAGTTTCGTATCTCGTTCAGGCTTCAATTTTTTTTTTATATTAGCTGAAACTGTTTAATGTACGTAGGGCCAAACAAGTCTTTAGTTGCACCAACCAAATCTTTGCTTGGGGCAGCCAAATATAAGCAACAAAATAATTTTGTTTCAAAAATAAAATATTCCATCGCCCCTTTACGAACAACTTGGTTGCGCAAAACCAACTTTGTTTGATTCAATAGAGCCCTTTTCTCAGTGTGCCGGGAAGAAATAAGTAATGATTTCTCGCAGGCGATAACAGAAGTTATGCTATTTTACCAGTAGAAAATTAGTGATGACTTTATAAAATATACAGACAAACTCACTAAGCCCTGTCGATCAGTAGAACGCAATGCAAAATATATAATACAGGATATGGCGAAAATTCTATCAATCCAATATGTCGGGCACTGATCTCCCTTAATAGATATTTTTAAGTCCACGATATTTTTTTCCATACTTTTTTTTTGTCGCGCATCTGTAACCACAATAAAGATGAACTCATTATTTGTACTTACTTTAAGTCTCACATGAGAAAATACCGACTGAAATCAGTCCATTCTAGTTTCGAGAATTCTGTAAAGTTGTTCCGTGTGTAAAAATAAGGTTTTTATTTTAATAATACATTTGAACAGTAGGTTATACAGAGATATAAGTAAACGCAATATGCCGAGGACCCCACCGCATTAAGATTGTCCCTGCACTCTTCCCCCGGCGCAGCATGGCGAAACTAAGTCACGCCAGTTGAGAAGTGATCAGGAACTGGTGACCGACATCAGGGGAGTGGGCTGACACACTTAACGGTGTCGCGAAACGCCGAGCGTCACAGTTACTTCGGAGAAGGTAGTAACAATCAGTTCGTTGCGAGCGGCAACTCTGCCGACACAGCGCGGCGCCCTCTTCCTTCTGGCGAGCAACCACGGATGTATTTTCACAGTGACGTCTTGTGTAGGTGTTCTTTTCCCGTGTGCGACTTCCTACACTGTCCGGTGGTACGAAAAAAATTCAACCGTCTCCTAGCACTTCCTGAAACGGGACGTTTACAATTTCTTCTATTCCCCACCGAGATATCCCGACCACCGTAGCGTGGTTGCCTACACACTGGATTACAATAGGAGTCCCTGGCAAAGAGTAGGTGTCAATTTGTGTACGTGTATCCCGGTCGCTCTGTATCGGAACATGTTACCAATAACTGTCAGAGCTCAATTAAAACGTTAAATAAAGAAAAAGAAAAATACAATAAACTAGGTCGAGCAGCGATAAAACTTCGAACTCGCGATCAGGAGAACCTCGGTTCGATTCCCGAGCCTGCCACACTAATTTCAATTTTACGTGGTTTTCCGAAATCACTACAAGCCACAGCCGATTCCTTGGCCGCCCCTGCTTCGCTGAGCAACTATCACCGTCTCCAATGCGCTGAAAAACGTCTTTAAGTCTTGCAACAAAAAATTACTCTTAAGGCATATCTTTAAACGTTTATAATGTATTAAAATTAATGAAGTAATGGCAAAGTTAATAATGTTAATGAAATACAAAGTCTTATATTACTATATTGCAAATATACTGTTGATCTTTTAATGTTAAAAAAAAGTTGCTAATTAATGTTGCCGCAACCAAATGTATTCGCTTAAAAATAACAGGAGGAACGAAATATTTTGTGTCACTGTGACATTAAAAAAATGTCCAACCAACACGAGTTTACATTGACTTGGCGTTGCAAAATGGCGGATAGTAGCGAACAGCGATAACCTCGTAAAATGAAAATACTGTATTTAAATTTTAAAGCATAGCATGAGAACTAAATGTTGCTTAAACCAGCTCTCAAGCCTTGCAAGGCAGTTTACGTGTCCCAAATGTGGATATATTTCTACAGCGTTAAGTATTTCCACATAACGAAAGATAATTGAAGGTTTGTCGTTATATTCTGAATACCAGCAATGTGAAACATAGTTACACATGTTAAGGTAGAGTTGTTGGTTGGAAGTTACGTTTTACAAGTGGAGAACATGTGAAGTTCTCAAGGTGCAAGTTCGATTCCCCCCTCGGCCGTTGTTTCTTCTTCGTTGGTAATATTTCTTATTGCTACAAAGTAATTTTACTTAATTTATTTTACCTAGGAATGTTTTTTTAAAGCAAAGAAAATACAAGAAATTTTTTAACACAAATGTTAACATCAATTCAACAGAAAATGGTTTTGCCGCAACATAAACACCGCCTTAAACATTGACAGTACAGTACGGAGGTTACGTTGTTACAAAAGTACTTACTGTTACAATAACATTAATAGCTTAACAGTATATTACATTAACAGAGTCATTAGTTATTAACGGCTCAGAGATAACAAACAATTATTGTAGTAGTGGCATAAATACAATTGTTACAACATTAAGACTTATTTTGTGTGACCTTGCTGTCGACGGTGTGTTAAGCCCTACCTACCTGCGTTTCATTCCCCATTAGAGATCACAGCCATTTTTAAGGGTGCTAGTCACTAATTACTCATTAATTTATTCATTTTTCTATCATAATTTTTATTTCAGGGTAGTAACTGGTAAGTTCTCCTAATAGTGGCATTACATTTTCGCGTTCATTTTACGCACATTTTTCAAATGATTTTTACTTTGCGTTGCTTGGCTGCTATAAAAAACGCGAAAATAGGTACAAGCAGGCGAACACCTTAGGCCTGACTGGATTTCTGCGGCAGAATGGATTTTACTCATACGTAAAATCCATTCATTCTACTGTGATAAAAATAAGAACCTAAGCTGTTTGTGATTTACAACGAATCAATATTCACTGGAATATTTTCTAAAAGCAGTTTTGATTATTTAATGCAAGAGGGCATAGCGGTGACGCGCGGGACAAAATATATTACAGTGCAAAACGCTGCAGTATTTGGGGCAGCGGTGGTGCAGTGGTTTGAATACTCGCCTTCCACCAAGGCGAACCGGGTTCGATTCCCAGATTTACGCATGTGGGAATCGTGCCGTACGTTGCCACTGGTATGCGGGCTTTCTCTGGGATCTCCCGTTTCCCCTGCCCCTTCATCCTGGTGCTGCTCCATACTCACCTCGCTTCACCCTCATCGGCTCTCAAGACCTCAATGTTTAGAGCAGCCCAAATCTCTTCACTCTTTCTAAAAAACTACTAACACTTTACTAAACAAACACTCTGTGTTGGGCCAAAAAAATTAGACTCTCAGCCAAATATTTAGTTGAATCGAACGTGTATATTTGTTTGGCAATTCATTTGATTGCCATCGTTCGAAAAAAAAAAAACAACTCGGTCTTTTGTTAGTAATTTTTTGTGACAATTACGATAGTAAGAGTGTTTGTTAGTGCATTTATTGATACATGCAGAGCCACGCAACTCATTAGTTGCACCAACCAAATCTTATGTTTTACAGCAACCAAATAAGCACCACAAAATAATTTGGTTTCAAAAACAAAATAACCCTTTGACTTTATACAAATAATTAATTTGGGTGTGCTAGATAAACATTACATAATTCAACAAAACCTTTTTCTCAGTGTCCATTTTTTCTCCCACCAACATTCGTATAAATTATACTGTTTTGTGGCAGATGATTACAATGGAATTTAAAAGTTTTAGTTATGTTCGCGTGTGTTTTAATTATAAACGAATTAACAATATGAAGAACTCAAAATTTGAGGCGTATGGCTACCCGACCTTAAACTGCGTTTCAGTATTTTTTTTAAAAGGCGTTTATTGACGAAACTTTTAATTGTGTCTCCAATATGTTTACCAACTGGACTAAAAAATAAGCTGGAGAAGAACGGAATGGTACTTTCAAGTTTTTACGCATGCTTCGGAGCCCTCCGACGTGGTTAACAACTACTTTTACAGATTGTTGCATCTCAAAAGACACTACACAAATACGAGCGAAACTGCGATAGTAGCCTGTAATGAACATTGCTTCGCGCTTTCCACCAATAACATGATGGTACACTCAACACGGCGAAATACCTGCGCTGTCCGCCGGCTAAGAGCCTTGCGCGAAGCGGCGATGGCGCGTTTGATGTGCGTGGAAGTGTCAATCTTATCGGTCTCGCAATTCGATGCGTCAAGCGCGAAAATATTTATAGGTTGGCAACCGCCTTAATAATACATTTAAAAAATTACAAAAACCTTTATTGGCGATAGGTAAGGTTATTGTAGGCGTATATATGTATAATCAAATGTTTTAAATTGTTAAAATATTATTTTATAAATATATACATTTACTATATATAGTCATAGCGGTTTCATCACACATTTTGAATCAAACCTTTGAAAAATCAACCCATGCATGACGTGTTCGGATGTTTCGTAAATACGCCATGTATCACAAGCGTTTTATACATTTGTTAACATAAAAAAAACCTTATTTTTGGTAAAAATTTAACTTTTACATACGTTTTATCAGTAAATTATAATAGTTCACTTATAACTAATGTGAATAAAATAGATAGAAAATA
The DNA here is from genome assembly GCA_002778355.1 of Clitarchus hookeri. Lineage (NCBI taxonomy): Eukaryota > Metazoa > Arthropoda > Insecta > Phasmatodea > Phasmatidae > Clitarchus > Clitarchus hookeri. The sequence continues at coordinate 1,090,125 of NQII01000206.1, read as the reverse complement.
GGTGTGTTGATAATGCCTACTAAGAAATAGTTCTTATGCAAAATGTTGTTAAACTGAGTGCGTGCGAATGCGGTGCTTTGTCCCGTTGGTGTAATTTTTTATATTTGGTTAACATTTGTTTGCATCAGGCGTGTTGTAGAACTTCAGCAGGGCTTTATAAAAAAGTTGGAAAAACCGTCAATGGACTATATATGTATGTTTATACATATATATCTACACGTACATGCATGAGGTATTCCGAGATCGACGATGATGAATATTTCATAATACACCGCATTTCAATTTATCAAACATGAACCATCCTTAACTTTAACGTGAACAGGTACTAGTTTTTATTTTAAAAAATTGGCATATAATTAACCTAAAGTTAACGTAACAAGCTGAAAGTTAATTTCAATGTCGACCTGCTTTTACGCACGTATATGCATGAGGTATTCTGAGATCGACGATAATGGNACGTATATGCATGAGGTATTCTGAGATCGACCATAATGGATATTTCATAATACACCGCATTTCAATTTATCAAACACGAACCATTCTTAACTTAAACGTGAACAGGTACTAGTTTTTACTAAAAAAAAATGGCATATAGTTAACCTAAAGTTAAAGTAACCAGCTGAAAGTTAATTTCAATGTCGACCTGCTTTTACGTGCCAAAGGCCGGTGTAAAGCGGTTACAGCGGCTGCCATTGTCTCCGTATACGACAATCGACGTCAGGTGCGCGGGCACGGGGTTACGTGTGGGCGTGTATGTGTGTGTGCGCGCGCTAGCGTGGGAGAGCATGTGTGTGAGCGGGTGTGTTGGTATGTTAATGAGGAGTTTGACGAGGGGGGGAGTAGGGTGTTCCCTGATTAATCGAAGGCCACAGCAACGTCCTTTACGTAACCACTTCGTATAGCCCGCGTTCTCTGCTGCAGAGCGGCGAGTGAGTGAGTGAAGAGATTTGGGCGGCTCTTAACATCGCAGCCGATGAGGGTTAAGCGAGGTGAGTATGGATCAGTGCAGGAATGAAGGGGCACGGGAAACGGGAGATCCCTGAGAAAACTCACCGACCAACGGTATCGTCCGGCATGATTCCCCCATGTGAAAATACAGGAGTGACTCTGCCGGGGATTGAAACCGGTTCGCCTTGGCGGGAGACGAACAGTCTAACCACTCAGCCACCGCAGCCCCCAGAGCGGCGAGCTTCGAAACGTTTGTAACTTAGGCAAACTTTTAGGGCTGAAACACTATCTTAAACAATATAGCCACAGAGTAGATAAGTACACAGAGTCGAAATAGCCTGAAGGATTCTTTGATGTAGGCATAGCCATTATGTGACTGGCTGCATGAAGCTCTGGGAATGGACCTTGTGTCTGATTGGCTATCACTAGCAGCGAAAAGGTTCCCTATTGGCTGGGATACCGGCTGGTGAGCAGTTTCCCAGGCGCTGATTGACCAATGGTGTTACGACGCGTTGGTGGGGAGTGACGCCATTTTGCTGGCGTGTAAGCCTGGAGTTTGTGGATTAAGCAACTATTTCACCTCTGCATTGGTAAGTACTCTGTGATGTAAAGTTATCCCCCATTTATGATTTTTATTCGGCCCATTTTTTGACATTAGTTTTAATTTGTAGTATCTTATATGTCTAAAGAATTTTTACAGATATCAGGAGCAGGATCGTCAAACCTACAGTAGCTCAGCGTCAACGAGGGGAAAAATATAGACGTGGTTTAGTTTCAAAGAGACGGGAATTTTACTGGGCGTCCCAAATAAATGTTTATGCTATTTGTACATTAATAGCAGAGAAAATATTAAGGCAGTCTGAGGGGGCTCCGGGTATTTGACGCTATAAGGGCAACGTTGGGTGTGTGCAAGCACGTGTAACCGTTCGCCTGTTGTCAGTTCCATTTGGAACAACAAGCTGCAGCAGTACAATTGTAGACGAAATGGCGGAAGTGACAAAGTTCTCTTTCGGAAAACGCAAGTGAATTTTAAAGTGTTATTGGTAGAGACACCCAATTTGCGCGAAACCGATTTCATGACTAGATGTATTCATAATTAGGGACACCCGAATTTCGCGAAAATATTTCACGACCAGTTGTATTTCATAACAGTGAAGATCAGATCCTCTTTCTTGATTGTATGATCTAGGTGTTACGCGCCTTATGTGTATGCCCGCGAATCACAGACAAACAGTATCGGAGTTGCTTGATTTTTATTGGCCAGTCAAGTAAGAAATGTCTTCTCACAAAGAAACTCCGCCAATAAGAAAAAGAAAACAACTGGTGTGTCCGTATTGTACTGAAATCTAGCATATGCGTACATTTTTTTCGCGAAACGCGGGTGTCCCTATTCATAACACATGACCTAAAATCCACTTTCGTCATTGGATGATATATACTAGTCTGGCATTCGTCAAACTGCGATACATTATACATGCAAACAGGATAGGGATACTCAGTTATATTCTCCTTCTCTTTCATAATATAAATTTTTTTAGAAAACTTATATCATACAAATACCGTAGACATGTCGAAGAGTTCTGTGTATTCAGGATAGCCATTAAATTCTTTCCAAGATCTCCTTCTAAATGTTATTTTATATAAATGAGCGAACGTAGAAAGAAAAAACCCAGTTTTGTAATGAGAAGTATCCGTAAAATTTATCAAGGTTTTTAAATGAATTTGGTAAACATTTTGTTAAGTTTTTAATCTAATTTTTTTAATGTTACCACAAATAGATGCCACTTGAAACGGGCACGTTTCTAGATCCTCACTTCCGAGTCAGGTAGAATTGAGGATTTAGGACTCGCCTCACGATAAACATTTTTGCAAGTTTAATATACTAATAACGAAGATTTTTGTTTTTCGCGCAGCATTTCAACATCGTTCAATGCCAGTTTTTAAACATCGTTGATTTAGAGGCAGTAAACTTTTTCCGCTGGTCACATAGATAAGAATAAGAGCATTTCGCGAGTTCAGTGACCTGTAGATTTCTAATATTACTTTAACAATAGAGTGGCACTAATTTGTTTATTGGCATCTCCGGTAGCAACAAAGCAGTGAGTTTTTGCCCTTTACTTCAGAGCACGTGTCTCGGTGTTTGTTTTCTCTTGTAGTTTTCAGTTTCCCTAGGGCGCGTCAGAATTATGCTGTGGTCCGATTGTACACGAAACTGAAAACTTACAACTTTTTCCCACCACCCATGTCGAAAAAAAAAAATCATGAAAATCAACGATCCTCAAAGACATAGTGGAAGGGAGACATTTGGGCCGCTTTTGACATCGAGGTCTTCAGAGCCGATGAGAGTGAAGCGAGGTGAGTGTGGAACGGCGCCGGAATGCAGGGGCGGGGGAAACGGGAGAGCCCAGGGAAAACCTGAAGACCAGCGGCATAGTCCGGCACGATTCCCACATGCGAAAATTCCAGATAGACTCCGCCGGGAATCGAACCCAGTTCGCCTAGGTGGGAGGCTAGTAGTCTGGCCACTACACCACCGCGGCACCTTTTTCAAACATAACATGTACGGTAATTCCGGGAGGTTTAGTTGTATTGATCCACGTATAGCGTTGACATATCTAGATCGCTTGGTAGGCTAAATAATACAAATTTAACCGAATGTTATTTTTTTGTAAGAATTTTATTTTTCTTAAACGCGTTAATTATCATGAGAAATGGAAATCTTCGTGTAAATGTCTCGACTTTGCACTTAAAAAAATTAACCTCCGTCTCTAGTGATAAGGCGTTTGAAAGCTTCTAATTATGCTTGGAAAATATTTACCCAATTCTTAGTCCCGCGAATGTTTGCGTCTTATCTCATTCGTTTCCCCCGAGTGTTATATGGCATAATTAGCAATATATGCTTCTAGTCTGGCGTATAAGCGATTCATTCAAGCCTGAAATATTGTTTTAGTTCGTGGCGCCCGTAACGACATTATACTCACAGATACATTTCTCGAAGGTAGGATATCCTGTAATCGCCTATCAGGTATTATAGAGATGTTTTATTGTTATATTGGAAACATACGTCTAAACGTAAGTCGGATGCCGTCATTTAAAATTTATTTTAATTAATACGGCAACATTACGATTAACACGATAAGTAATTTAAAATTCCGTTTTAATAAAGAAAATATTACAAATTTCTTAATTGCGGTAAATTTTAGAAATTTTCGTCATTTTTAACTATCGTTTTTTTAAACATATCTATAGATCACTTTGTTAATTTAAATTTATACTCGAGAATGGAAGTTTTAAATTATTATGAGATAAATAAATGATTTGGTTATACGAAACAATGCTAAAACCCTGCCACCTTTCAACAGGAAGGAAAATTTAAGTTCACGAATCACCCTTACTCTAAATATTGTTACACTTTGTTAGCAGAAAAATGGTTTGGTTTCACAAATTTGGCTCTCGCTCAGAAATTATGTCCTACAAATTTGGGAAAGCAGAAATTTTGAAAACCATTGTATATATTTATGTATAATTATTGTTGAGATATTAATTTATCACGTCTGGTGAGTGACCGTTTTCAGAAGTTCTTGGTGCAGGACCAGGAAAATAAGGGGGGAGGCTGGCGGGTATGGAACATTTGTAAACATGCACACACACAAAAAACACTTAAAAATTTGCGTAAATTACCATTTCCAAGGAAACTAAGCTGTAAAGTTTATCGCCATTCAAAAAAACGGGGTTAAATGCAACAGTTTGAAGCAGTGATAACAGAAACATACCCGTGACCAATAAAGGGCTTGCTACAATTTTTAAAAAAAAACCACAGAAATGAAAGTAAGGGATGAACACACACTATGCAGCCGTGCTTTCTACAGTCACGAACTGACACAGTCATAATCATTGCGACTGCATAGTCACGGAGTGGGTACGTGCAGAGCAGTGGCGTGTGGTGAGGTGTTGCAGGGTAATCTGGTGTTTGCAGAGCGCTGTCCAGACTCGGAGCACCTTTTACCTGGCGTGGGTTCTTTTCCTTCGTGTTCCCGTTACTTTCCTTTTATTATTTTATGGGTTTCTCTTGTAACCTCCCGTTTCCCCTGCTCACGTGTTCCTTCTAAAGGTTTCCTTTTTGTTTTCCTTACATCCCCTTTTTCTGGTCTTATTGTTCATTTCCAGACACGATAGGAAAACTTTTTCTTTTCACTCGCCCTTGTTTGTCTGTTTCAGTTTGCAACTGGTGTTCCTGGCCAAACCCTGGTTTACAGAAGAGCGTTACATTCACGCTGGCATGTATAATTATCTGTTAACTGTTCACTTTTTACTTCTATATGCCTATCACTAGAGACCTGAAAAATTCGCGAGTTCAATGACCTGCAGGCTAGACTGCAACGTCGTAATTACAAATATGCCAATACTAACTGCACATTGGTTGTCTGCTTTCCCAGTGGAAGGCGACGATTAAGCCAGCGTTCTCCAGGAGGTGTCAAACACCGTTTGTACCAATGGCTTAAGTTATATAAACTAGTGATGGCCCTATACTGAAAAAACCCGATACCGATGAAGGTTCCGATATTTAGGATTTTACCGATCCGATACCTGTAAGCCGATATTTTCATTTATCATACTGTAAGCAGACATTTTTCACTAAAGTGTTTGAGAGAAAACTGCTGCCTGGAAAAGTTTTGTTTGCAATAAGCTTAATTGACTTACTGCTAAGTGATATTTACTTTATGCCCGGTAAATGAAAGAATAAAAAAAAATAGTTTAACATTATACAAAATTATGTCTCACTACAACATATTACAAAACTAAGTTAAAGTTGCAAAAGGTCGCTAGTCTACAAAAAAATATGTAAAAGGACAGGAATGAAAACTAAGCTAACAAGCCACGATTATTTTGTTTACTTTGAGGAACGTACGTCAAACATAAGACTGCTTTACCAAAAATAAAAATGTAATCCGTGAAGCGAAAAATAATGATGGGCATGTACATTCATATTTGTTTTTATCGCAAGGAATTTTTTTTTTAAATTAAAAAAATTTTAATTTTTTTATTTAAAAAAAATTCATTATTGCATATTTATTTTTCAAATTAGTTTGTTCTTTTTAGTCGTATTGCTGCAGCTTGATGTTAAGAGTTGGGAAAATTAAGTGTGCAGCATAGGATAGAAAATACTTGAGGTTAGAATGGCCATTACCGATGTGCCGATATTTTAGTGCCGAACTCCGATAATGGTAAATGTACCGATAATACCGATATCCGATATCGGGTATCGGGCCATCACTAATATAAACACAAGCGTTTTGAATTTCAGCTTGTCTAAAATGAATCCACGAATTCTTCTTGGACTCTACCTATCCCCGATTGTAAATAAAAGCATTGTTAAATCAAATCAAAACTGGAGCATGCAGCACTAACCAGTAACCAGAGTGGAGCGCGGAAGAAATGGAATATACTGCGGCCACCCACGAGAGAGCGGCGAGGCACCCGTTACACAAGTGCCGTGACGTCAAATGCACTACTACGTTTCAATGGCTGATGCGTAGAGACCAGAAAAATTCGCGAGTTCAATGACCTGCAGGCTAGACTCTCCAGTCTTATGTATAAATATGCCAATTACAACTGCACATTGGTTGTCTGCTGTCACATTAGAAGGCGACAATTGGGCCAGCTTTCTCCATGAGGTGTCAAACACCGTGTGGACCAATGGCTTAAGTTTTACACTGAAGAGCCAAAAAACTGGTATAGGCGTGCGTATGCAAATAACAGAGGTATGGAACCAATCAGAGTAACGCGATGCGGTCGGCAGCTAGGTCGGTTACTGCTGCTACAATGGCAGGTTATCAAGATTTAAGTGAGTTTGAACTTGGTGTTAAAGTCGGTGCACGAGAGATGGGACATAGCATCTCCGAGGTAGCGATAACGTTTGGATGTTCGCGTACGACCATTTCACGAGTGTACCGTGAATATCGGGAATCCGGTAAAACATAATGTATTCGACATCGCTGTGGCCGGAAAAAGATCGTGAACGAACGGGACAAACGACGACTGACGTGAATCATTAAACGTGACAGATGTGCAACCATTTCTCAAATTAGCGCTGATTGGATTTGTGGACTGCCCTGCAGGATTCATGGTGTGAATTGCCTCCTGCATACCTTCAGGCATTAGTGGAGTCCATGCCACGTCGTTTTGCGGCACTTCTGCGTGCTCGGGGGGCCCTACACGATATTAGGCAGGTGTACCAGTTTTTTTGACTCTTCAGTGTATAAACACACGTGTTTCGAATCCTAGCTTGTCCCGAAAGGAATCCGCGAATTTTTCCGGTCTCTACTGATGTGTAAACTAGCAAACAGTCAGGTATAGCACAGAGCAAAACACAGCTGACCTTGCAGAAGTTCGCCACACGCCGCTGGCACAGAGAAGCGAAATTGCGTAACGGTTCCTTTGATGTGGGCATAACCATCATCTAATTTGCTACGCGAAGCTCCAAGAACTAGCCTTGTGCCTGATTTGCCACTGTATGCAGCGTTAGGGTCTCTATTGACTAAGTTTCCGGCTGGGAAGTTGGTTATAAGAAGATAATCAGCGCACTGCGTTCCAATAATGCACTGGCCAGTGAAGCAATTTTGAATCAAACCAATTTTATTTGGCGCTACCAAATTATATGTATGTATAGGGGCATCGAAATATTTTGTTTCTGCAACCAAATTATTTTGTTGTTCTTATTTGGTTGCCTCAAAAAAAGATTTGTTTGGCTCTACGTTCATTAAACGCAGTTTCGAGTATTACAAAAAAAAAGCGGAAGTCCGACTGAAAATATAACCTAGATCATCTGCGCCATATCAACCCCAGCTAAAGTAACTACAGATGCAACTGGAAAGTTTTGAAATAAATGCATTTCAAATACTGGACAACGTGCGCTAGTAAACATTTTAGTTTTGCGGCTTTATTTCTTATTTTTTGTTGAACTTGTTATATTAGAATTTTTTTTTTTTTACCATTTTTGCGTATCTATAAATGCAAAAACAAACACTGCTACTATCATAATTGTCACACAAAATGCAAACAAACCCTCGAGCTGTGTTTTCGAACGAAGGCAAGTAAATGAGTGGCCAAACGAATATACAGAGCTGAATCAACTATATAAGTGGTTGGCAGACTAATTTCTTTTGGTCCAACAGAGAGGTCTCGTTTTTTCAAGAGTGTATTTTGCTATATGAACAAAAGTAATTTTGTTGCCTTTCAAGTTTTATTTACCCGACAAAACATGTTGTTGGGGCAACAAAATAAAATTTTGGCCCTGTGCGGACAAATATATGGTTGACTTTTTTTTATCAGTGTATTGGCCAGTTATGCAATTTTTCTGGCGTGTGTGGCTGGAGCTCGCAGCATAAACTGCTGTTTCGCATCTGTATTGCTTAGTACTCTGCGGCACAGTCAACATAGGAAGATGTCGAACTTTAAACTGGAAATATTTGTCCCTAGGTGGGATTTAAACACAAAGAGTTCGTGAGACTAGCAAACTGCCTATTTATCTGTAGCACATTCCTGACGTCAACAGTGATAGTTGCGTATTTACACGTAGCTGACTCACGCATGTTTACCGCTTCTAGTATTGTTGCAAGGTTACAAAGTATTGCCCTCTACTACAGATTGTTTGTTACTTTAAAGTGATTTAACAGTATGTTGCAAATGGCGCGTAATTCTTGAATGCCGAGGGAATAATTATTTTCTTATTACAACGGAGGTCAAGGCTTTATGTAGCCACAGAACACTTAAGAATGCAAATTGTCATCGTTTTATTATGATTATTTGAAATGTTTTAGATTGTTTTACGTTATTCAATCTTGAAATACATTTTGTTGAGTGTCTGCCATTTTGCTTCAGCTCTTGGATACGGGTAAGTATAGTACAAACATTTCTTGAGTCGAAGTGTTGAGTTGAGAGATTTGGGCGGCTATCAACAACGAGGTCTTGAGAGCCGATGAGGATGAAATGAGGTGAGAATGGAGCAGCGCCGGAATGCAAGGGCGGGCGAAACGGGAGATCTCACTCTACGCAAGGTGACAGTTGGAGTGAATTTGGTGAAAGAGAAACTCGCTTGGAAATCAAGGAGTTTGTGTGAACTTATGTATGAACTTGTTGAGAATACGTGCGCTGTCGAAGGCGAGAGAGCGATTGCGCTTGAAGAAAAGACGCGAGCACGCACGCGTATATCATCACGCATTCAATAGCCGACTATCAGACACGGTCACTGATTGCCGCCGTCAAGCACGAAGAGTTGGCTGACCCGCTCGAAACGTATTCTAACAGCGAACCCTACAACAGGACGTGAACTATAGTTTATCCCGGCTGTAACTTATCGAGGGAGGGAAAATCAACTGATTGCTAGCTTCCGATGTACTCTGCACACGACGGACGTCTTCGTTTCGTTTCTGGGACATAGCCCTTGAGTCCTGCTCGCTCAGCCAATGAGAATTCCGTTACTCAACCGGTGATTTTTTTTTGTGATGCCTGCAGACATTAACGCTGAGTAAAAAATTAATGTTCAATTCACAGAGGCAGCTGCACTCCAAGAAGTCACTTGTAAATTTACCACATCAGTCTATATGTATAGTAGGAAAGCGCATATGATAAAGTTATTTCCCCTACATCCATGGCAGCCTTCCTACATTGGTTCAGGAAACAGTCAAATGCGTATGGAATTTCCCAACTTTGTATGGTAGTGATACTAAACGTTCCTACGTTTGTAGTTTGATATGTGCTAATATACCCATACAATGTATAGGATAAAACTTCCAGTGCAGTTTAGGAAGTTTACCAGAAAATTGTTTACATTGTAGCAAGAAGCTGCAGTGTTCTGGAAATTATGTTGATACAAAAAAATACTCTCGAGATTTTCCGTGTCTGCAATTATTATATCACTGACTTCTTCCCTCTACAGTATTTAGTTAAAGGGTTTGGTTAAGAGTTGTTCAAAGACTATTTTGCTGAAGAGTCCCTGTCAATAGTGATGACACTTTGATGACTTCGGAATGGTGTGCACGAAGTGGTTTTTACGCACCCTCTAACCCGACTACAGAACAATTCATTACTGTCGACACAAACATCCTGTTGGGTTATTACAATTCTGATTGTTCAAGGCGCAATCCTAATATTTTTGAATTTGTTCTGTTCGAGGTACTATATGTTCTGTAGTAGGAACGCAGTGCTCTGTTGTAGCAACCATGTGTACAGTAGTAAATACGATCACAGACAGGAATAGTGCAGTTACGTTGGTATTGCTATCTATGCCAACGGTACTAATACGGCACCCAAAACCCATCAGATGGCTAGCCAGCCACCGAAAAAATTTGCGAAGTTCAGGGTCTTCTAACGGTTCGGTACGTCCACATCAAATGAGCCACCACGCTATACACTTCTGTACAATTACCTATTCTGTAGTTAAACAATTTCTCAAGCTACGAGAAGTTTACTTCCCGTAGTTCATGAGTGGAATTCGTCCGCGGTAAGTAATCTTTCCGTCAACAATTTAAATATAAAATCAATTTAATGTTGCTCGCTTTACAGCGTTGCCACCCTTTTTCCACAGGGAAATTCCCTGACATTTCCCTTATCTCCAGACAAAAATAACCTTTTTTCTCTGGCATTTGCTAACATTTTTGAAAGGATTGGCACCTTTGCATTACAACCCAGTCCGGCCCAGTGCACACAATTGTGTACGTTACGCACGTTTAGGTAATTTTTGGTCTGTACTTCTCACAGCGAAGGTCATTGACCAATGGTCTTACCTGAGGGTAAATTATTCGCAAATCGTCTTATTGGTCTAGGTCACAATTGGTTCAGATAACTGTAGCCGAACATATAGCCTAGAGCTCATTGGATGTAACAACGAAACAAATGTTGTGACGACTGAAGTACTACACGCATCATAATTTTGTTTTGTTTGCTACACATGATACCGTAAATTAAAGTGGGTCTGAAAAGGATACCACACTTTTACACCACCCTGGTCTTACAAAATTGCTCCCTACATAAACTTAAAAAGAAAAATGCATGAGCACATTGTTCGCAATCATCAAAACAATTTTATACCATTCTGGTAGCGATGTATGATTGATAATACAACTGCCAAATATAGCGTGCATATCACAGAATTCCCTGACATTTAGCTAACTTGTTCGAAATTCCCTGATATTTCCCTGATCTCCCTGGCAATTTTCAAACTCCCTGACATTTCCCTGTTTTTCAGGTTTTCCAGATGAGTGGCAACCATACGGAATATAAAGTTGTTTTGAATTTCCATTATTAAAATAGCATGTGAAAGGGTTACCAGCGAAAAAGCTAGAACTTTTCACTCTGTACTCATTTACTGGGATTCAATACAAGCTAGAATCGCGTATCTTATATCTTCTATCATAACAACATCATTACTGGTGATCTCTGATTTTCCACTTACCACAGACGTATTGGTTCACGCCACAGTTGACACACTTACTCCACTGAATAAAGTTTATTACTGGCTGTCATATGATGGATAGAGAACTGCAAAATTCGCGTTACTTTGAGACACGTTAAACTTTAAACATATGTACCTTTGCAATACGTTGTTATTCGACTGACTATTCTTTAGTTGACACGCCCTGGGTAAGTTCACGCCAATAAATGAACACTTCACATTAATGTGCCCCAGTCACATGCAGTTCATTCAGTAAGGGTGTCATTTCACATACATACAGCAGCCAATAGAGAACCTACGCCTACTCGAGTATAAACAGCACATTAAATGATGCCAAATAATAACGCAAATTTGGCTGGTCTCTACGAATAAAAATATCCTTTCCTATGTAACAGGTAATGCAATATATATTGTACACTTCAGTTATAACTAGAGACCTGAGGAATTCGCGGATTCATTTTGGGACAAGATAGAATTCAAAACACGTGCGTTTATATGACTTAAATCATTGGTCCACACGGTGTTTGACACCTCTTGGAGAACAGTGTCCAATTGTTTCCTTCTACCGTGACAGCAGACAACCAATGTGCATTTTATATCGGCATTTTTGTACATACGACTGTAGAGTCTAGCATGCAGGTCATTGAACTCGCGAATTTCTTAGGTCTCTGGTAATTACAAAAATGTTGTTATTTTCATTCATCATAACTACTGTTGAAATGCTATCAAGTTATTTTCGTATGCTGGCGAACATTAACGACCCAACGAAATTGTAAGCATTCGTATTTTGTTTTCAGTGGCAGATAAATGTTTATTTTCATTTTAGCCCGATTTACGTTCAAGCACAGTGTTGTAAGTGCTAGAGGATTTGCCTGCAGAATTCTACACCGTCGACGGTACTGCAGCAAATTATTTTAACCACCGCGTATTTCTTGAAGTGCCTCAACCCGCGATGTAATGACGATGCGGGCACAGCTCATCACGCGGCAACATGACCTCAGGAAAGTTCGCGGCGGTGGAAACCGCAACTTGACCGAGGTCAGAAGACGGCAGCATCGCAACAGATTTCAAACCGGCTCGGGAAAATTTTCCGTACCTCAGGAATTCCTGACGTTGCCTGGAGCCGAACACGGGAACACGTTTTCTTGTTTCACCGACGGAGCCTACCGGACGCTAGACCAAACGACCCAACTGCAAAATCGCAAACGAAATATTCACTGTTCGTTTATGGGTGCAGAATGGTCTAACCCCTTCTGTAAATACATTCCGACTTGTTTGATCACCCGTTAATTTCTGATTTCAAGTGCAGCAATCACGTAATATTTTAGCATGCGCTGTGCTGATGTTCTGAATTTTCCTCGCAGCCTATGAAGAACGTGCTGCGTGCTCTATGATATTGCCGTCAACCACTCGCGTCGAAGAGGTAAAGAAAATTACACAAATCAGATTAGCCACAAGGAATGTAAGTGAGGTGAGCGAAGAAATATGCGCTGCTCGTAACGGCGAGGACTTGAGAGCCGATGAGGGTGATTGAGGTGAGCATCGAGCAGCACCGGAATGAAAGGCAGGGGAAATGCGAGATCCCCGAGAAAACCCGCCGACCAGCGTCATCGTCTGGCATGATAGCCACAAGGAGGACTTTCAATGTAATAATATGGTTGTTATCTTTACGTATTTCATGATAAATAAAACAGAGATTGAAAAAACAATATTGGATTTAAATACATGGCAATAATTGAATAAAGTTGAATGTAACTGTATATATTTATGTTTATGTTATATAATCATATAAATATATAGATCGAAACATGGCGCAGTCGGTTCGAGGTTCAGAAGCAATGCAGGAGCTACCAGAATCAGAATGGAAAAGGTTCAAAAATAATTTAAAATTTTCCTCATAGCTTCGGAGAAAGACTTGGCTGAAGAGAAGGTAAAAGTTTCACTTTTTATTAATAATATTGGTAGTACTGCCAGTAAACATTATAATTTTCGGCAAGAAAATAAAAACAAACTGGAATAGTAATTCAGTACTTTAAAAAGTATTTTTTGGGTAAGATAAATATTATATTTGAAAGGCAATGCTACAGACAGATAGTGCAGACAAATGGGGAACAATTTCGTGATTTTCTGAATAGATTAAAAGTTGAGGCAGAAAAATGTGAATTTTCCAACACTGATGATATAATTACAGATTCTATTGTGTTTGGTGTAACAGATGATTCAGTAAGGAAGGATTTACTGCAAGAACCTGATTTGACTCTCAGTTGTCGTAAGTGCGAGTCTAGAAATGAAAGTAGGCTCAGCCAAATAGAAGAAGTTGGTGCCGATTTGGAACCTACCAGGGTAGACATTGTAATGCAAAATAAAAATACAAATATGCCAGTGTTTAAGAATAGAAAAGAAATGCCATGTAAATGGTGTGTTTATTCACATATTCAGGGCAAGTGCCCTGCTCAAGGGAAGACCTGCAATACATGTGGGAAGAAGAAACACATTCAATCTGTTTGTCGCAGTAAAGTTTTTGTAAATGTGGTAGATGAATACTGTGATGCAGAACCACTAATTCTGGAAACTTTATCTCTCGCTAGTAAGTCAGATAATTGGTTTGAGAAAATCAATATACAGTCGGTTAAATTTAGAGTAAAAATTGACACAGGATCCCCGGTGGATGTTTTGTCTACGAAGGACTTGTCAGAAATTGGGAAAATATCTTTAGCTACAAAAAAAATTCTGTTAGCTTTCGGAGGTAGAAATATATTACCTCTTGCATCTATTTCAGTTCAGATACAGCTAGCTACATGACATCTCCCTAAATGCAGTATATCTGGTTGTCGATTTTCCTACTGAACCGATACTAGGGTTAAGAGACGCTAGAAATGTGATGTTGATTCCTCACCAGTAAACGGTTGTAAGCATTCAGTCTGATAATTCATTACTTGACAAATATAGTAATATGTTTGAAAGTCACGGGAAATTTACATTTTCACATTACATAACTCTAAAACCGTACGCCAAACCTGTGATTCGACCAGAACGTAGGATTCCTGTAAGATTAAAAGGTTGGCTTAAGATAACATTAGACGACTTAGTCTCAAGAAAAATAATGGAAAAAGTAGATAAACCCACGCAATGGGTTAACAACTTAGTCGTAGCCGGAAAAGATTATGTTTCGTTTATAATATGCTTAGATCCATTTTTTTCTAATTTAGCTATTGAGGGAGAGCGATCATTAATTCCAAATCCAGAAGATATAAAGAATACATTGCAAGGAAAGCAATTTTACTCCGTTGTGGATAAGAAATAAGGTTTCTATCATGTTCTTCTGGTGAAGAATCAGAAGATATTTGCACTTTTGCAACACCATTTGGAAGTTTTGGGTCTCTTCGTTTTAGTTTTGGAATAACCTCTGCTCCAGAAGTTTTCCAGAAAAATACGACAAGTGCTTTTGATGGCAGCGAAAGTGTGATTGTAGAATTTGCCGATTTGTTTATAGGTGCAACAACGTTAGAGGAATATGATGAGATATTTAGAAAGGTAATGAAAAGGGCTTGAACTTGGGGAATTAAGTATGGTATGCCAGAACCACGAAATATGACTGAAGTTCAAATGGATTTAGGTTTATGTATCTATTTGAGTCAGTTTGTTCCAAATATTGCTGATCTTACTGGGCCACTAAGAAAATTAATTAGAACAGATGCAGAGTGTATTTGGGGTGAAAAAGAAATGGAATGTATAAAGAAAATTAAAAAAAATTACAACGAATCCTCCTGTACTTGGATTGTTTGAATCTAATCAACCATTAACCATGTATGTGGATGCTAGAAACAATGGAGAAGAATGTGTATTTCTACAGAATGGGAGACCAATTGCATTTGGGTCGAAATGTTTGAAGGAGACTGAAAAAAAATACCTCAAATAAAAAAAAGAGATGTTGACTCTTTACTTTGGTTGTAAAAAATTTCACTAATTATGACTTTCATAAATTATGGTATGCCTTATTGCAATATATATAAATTCACTAATTATAGAATTTGGTGCAACTCAGCACATCTACGTTTCAACAGAAGATTGGGGACACTAGTTCCTTCAACATTTAAAACATTAATGCCAGAAATACCTAAGAGAGTGATGGAGAGGATACAGAAGAGCCAGGCTAAGCAAAAACGATTTTTTGACAAGACAGTTGTCAAGAAAAGAGGTACGGAAATTCGGCCAGGTGAAGAGGTGGTGGTGAAGGAGGGTCCAGTGTTGCATCGAAAGGTGCTGCTTGGTCCAGCTGATGTCTCACGCAGCTTCCTCGCTCGGGACGAGCGCGGGAGAGTGCTGAAAAGGAACAGCATATATACATCAGACCTGCCACAACCTCCAACACACTTCAGGAAGCCACATCACAAGATGTTGCTGGTTCAAGACCGAGGAGAATTACAAGACCTACGACAAGGTTAAATTTATGAAGGAAAAAGAAAAGGGACTTTTAATGATAGGGTTGTTATCTCTATGTATGTCATTAGAAACAAAACAGAGATTGGCTAAACAATTATTGAATTTACATGTATGGCTCTAATTGAATAATGTTTTAATGGAACTGCATATAATTATGTTAATATTACTTAATCATATAAATATATAGAGCAAAACACTGAAAGTGCCGATCCGTGAACACGGTGACTGAACGTGTTAAAAATATAATTTTTTTTGTATGATTCTTGCAATGGAGGTAATTGATTGTTTGAAAAATTATGGATATACGCTATTGCAAACACTTTGATGTATTCTCAGAAAACCTACTATATAAAACTAATTAACTCGAATTAAGTAATGACTCAAACTAAAAAAACATAAATCATTCCTATTAATTTTATTTATGTTTTTAATTTAAGTTATTTTTTCATTTAAGTTAATTAATTTTACTTAGTAGGTTTTTTGAGACTACGTCAAAGTGTTTGCATTGGTGTATGACCATAATTGTTCAAACGATCAAGAATCTTACTCTCCCGGAAAATTTTTCACTTATAGAGGAAGTACTTTTCCCTTGAATTTTCTCGTGCTAAGATGTTTTCCAAAACAATGTAATTTCTTTGTGGGTATGTTTTTCGCGTAAATTTTGAGATAGCTTGTGAGACTGCAATGTGCAGTTCTGCACCTCGTCTGTTCTTACTCCGTACCGTCCATGTCAGATGATTTCCTCCAATGACTTTCCCTATCACATTTCGACTATTTTGAAATTGCCTGTCCGTGATTCTCGCCCAAACCGCTACGCCACATCTCAAATACAGAGAGACTTGCAAGAGTTGCTCTTCAGTAACATTTTCGATTTTACTACATTGTACGCACTCGATCATAATTCCTGCATGATAAAATCAACTGCTGTCCTTCACACTGTCATTAACCTCCGTGATTTTATTACGAGACATTTGGTCACGTCACTACTGTATATTTATAATATGCCAAAAGAGTCCCTCGGATGTGGCCTAAAAATGTTCAGACTATTGCAGTTGTAAAGCGAGTGTTTATTATCTTGCAGTTCTGTGTATTGCCAGATAAAAGAAAGAGAAATTTCCATGCCCATAAACATGCATTGTTCACTCTCAACCTATAATGAGGTTGCAGAAAAATTAAAAAACATGCAGATTATTACCAAACAAAAAAGAGTTCTGTGCAGGGCTTTTTTTTTCGCAGAAAAAAAAGTAAAATTTTCCCTATTCATAGTCGAACACACATATAAGCAAACTTCATTTGATTATTGCTACACCGTAAAGTGCCCCAAGCGTGTAGTGTATGAGTACCCTATTTCTCCAATACTGGCAGCCAATTTTTACTCTCAGTGATTCGTTTGAAAAAATTCTTCATTCAAGTTAATTTTCTACTTAAATTTACTACCTCACATATTAATTTTGGATTATTTACTTAAAGCAAAGCGATGCTTAGTTTTAAAACAGCAACATTCTCATTCGCAAGCTTAAACTATTAAATAGTGTGAAATAATGCCTCGAACATGTCCAAAAAATAATAATAAAGAAAATTTTCTAACATGAAAAGAGCAAATTCAAATAAAGAAACAACATCTCAAATTATGTGATGAACCGCTGCCTCTCGTATCGATGTTCCCACGTCAGAGTCTCAAAAGATTTTCAAGAGGACGGGTAACATTGTAATGCAACCGCATCTATGCAGAATCCATTCCTCTTTCAGTCTTCCATATTTTAAGAAACATCACGCCCCTGATAGCGAGGTAAGAAAGAAAACTATCAAGCCGTTGCCCAAGCAAGTTGCTCAACGGTGGGCGTACTGCAGCTCTGAGTTCAACGAACTCTCTCTCGTTGAGAAATGTGCGTTTTTTTCACTTACAGGAGTCTATTAAATGCGTGGGTAATGAATTTTAGCATTTTAAGTCTTGCCCACGTAAGTATACGTCACCTGAATTTAACCGAGTTGTATGGAGTTTGCCGTAACATTTACATCAATATTTCTTAATGATAAGGGTGAAGAAATGGTACTTCACCTGCAGTGTTAATAATAACCTCTGCAAAGTAATATTCCGTCAGCAATTCTCATAGTGTAAATTACTCAAATGAACATATCGAATTGTGTGATATTCTACGCACGGAAGAAAATGTGATTTGGCCATTTTCAACTCGGCGTTATATTGGTAGAGAACCTGCCAGTAATCAACGTTTTACAGCATTGTAATCGTGTCCGGTGTTCTGTGAGCCAATAAAAAGATGGTAAGTGGGAATACAAAGTGTTAAATTTGTTAAAATTAATTCCAACATCCTCATCTACTTGCAGTGATGCAAATTGGGAAGTGATTTGTTTTTAATTTACTCAATGTGTTCGCAATTGGCCATGTGAATTAAAAGTAAGACAACTACATTAAAATAAAACCAGAGAGTGTAGGAATTATTATTGATTGCCTTCCAGACCATAAGTGGGAGACGTCATAATATAAACGTTTATTTTTACTTAATGTTTTTTCTATTTAGAAGACATGATATTTATATTGCAACGAATCAGCTGGCATTATTGAAGTGTCTTCAGTATAATGATCCACTGATTCATCGACCATTTTATTAACTATTTTTCAGCGATTTGTATTTTCATTGATGGATCAGTTAAACGTGTGTCAAATGGCAGTAAAACAACATATACCAAATAAAATAAAAACGCAAAAATTAATAAAAACAGTAAAAATTATTTGTAAAATGTGAATTTCGTCTTGCATAAAACCATTTTACGAGGTAATAAAAACATTAAGTCTCTCATTCCGTTTTCACATCCTTTGTTTCGTTCTCACATAATAATCATGGCGCTCGGTTTGGAAGTTTAACCTACATTGAATGTAGTGAAATGAATGTACTCATACGTACTATTTGTTTTCAAAATCCTTACGCTGCCAATTAAACCGAACACGAAAAGAAAGGGCATACGTACAACTTAAAACCACATACTTTCGATATAAAAAAAATATATAAATATTTACCCCTTTGTTTTCAACCTTGGCGTAGTACCTGAAATAGTAGTTGAGTTGAGTTGAGTCGAGAGTTTTGGGTGGCTCTTAACATCGAGGTCTTCAGAGCCGACGAGAGTGAAGTGAGGTGAGAATGCAGCCGCACCGGAATGAAAGAGCGGGGAAACGGGATATCCTCAAGAAAATCCAACGACCAGCAGCATAGTCTGGCATGACTCCCACTTGCGAAAATCCGAAGTGACCCGGCAGAATATAAAACCCAGTTCACCTTGATGGGAGGTGAGCAGTCTAACCGCTCAGTCACCGCGGCCCCCTAAATTATAAATGCAAAAGTCTAAAAGCGGGGTATGGCCGGTGTGGGTTCAATGCTGACCATCCGCATACTTTTTTATTTTTTTTATTACGGTTAATTGGAAAATATAAATATTTTACAATTGCGTAGTCACTTAACATGCAGTTCAGTCAGAAAGGGAGTGACGTCACATCTACGCAGCAACCAACGGAGAAACATGGCCGGCTCGAGTATAACAGCACAGTGAAGTTTAGCCTGATGCCAGATAAAAACGCGAACTTTGCAGGTCTCTACCAACAACGCTTCTGAAACTATTACATATGTTGAACGTTACCTAGCATGTTAATAGACTCACAACGTGGGACGATAGGAGTTTCTACTTGAGACGTTACGTAACGTGCAAATCTTGAAGCTATAACCCGGCGTCCTTCGGAAATAAAAAATACGACACTATAAGACACTGGTGTCCAAGAAACTCTGACGCACTACGCCATACACTTACGTAACTTTACCCGGAAGTCCGCGCATTCGTGCAACTGCTGTATCGTCATTGTTGGGGGGGAGGGGTAGTGACGCAAACCACAAAAAGTCCACTAAAAATACGTTTACATTTGTTGTACGAACTACGTCTAAGACCCAAAGTCATGGTTTGCAATTTTACCGCGTCAGCTTATAGGAATAGCAGGATTACAATAAGAGTAAACTGTTATGCTATGTTTCTATGGTAGTTACCCTCCTTTTGTTTACGAAAATTATGGCCCCGCAATGAACAGCAATAGTTACCGGAAATTTTATTATTTTATACTTGTACGATTCAACTTGTAGACATTACTCATAAGTACTATTTCCTCGTATACAAAATTTTAGATCGCGTTTTTTTTTTTTTGCATCATGGCACACTGAGCAAAAGATTTTTGTTGAATCAAACAAAGTTTTTATGGCGCAACCAAATTAATTGTTCATGTACGGGCAATGAAATATATTGTTATTCTAACCAAATTATTATGTTGTTCTTATTCGGTTTCCTCGTACAAATATTTGATTGACGCAGCCAAAGATTTGTCTGGCTATACGATCATAAATCAGTTTCGATAAATTTAAAAAAAAATTGGAACCCAGGCTGAGGTTCGAACCTTGGCAACCGGCGGCTGAATTCTACGCCCGTGCAACCTCAGCTAAAGTAGCTACAGGTAAAGTGTAAAATTATTTTTAATACATACATTTCAAATAGTGCACAGCGGGCGCAAATAAAAATTTTAGTTTTACGGCTTTATTTTTTAGTTTCCCGTGATTTTTTTACTATGATGTTTATACCGTTATAAAGCATCAATAAATGCACTCACACACACTGTTCGGTAAGTGACTTACTCTTTATCATTTGTTCGTCCTAAATAAAATTAAATTGAGATTTCGATAGGACACTGGGAAAAAATATGAAAACTTAAAATTTTTTATGCAAGGAAATAGTAAACGTTAGTATCATCTACAAGTTGAACAGCATTTCGTATAAATATAAAATAATGAATTTTTCGGTGATCAGTACACTTGACATACAGCGTAAATTTTGTTTTAGGTGTTACAACACTGGAGAATTTTTCGTGCTGTAATTGCTTACCGGAACATTAAAATAAACGTTGCTACATAGAACAAGCAGCAATCAATGTTAAAATACTGATGCGCCAACAACAGCCGATAGCATTATGCAAGGAAAAGCGCTTTTAGCATCCATGTTAACTTGTGACCTTGAACAGCCCGCATCACGATTTAATTTACTCTATAAGATGTCACAGAATAGGGAATCATACAGAAGTAAAGTGTCGTAGTGATACCCTTTTTTTTTGTGGGCGTACCAATTTGCTGATTGGATGCGCGAGGCTCTGGAAATGGGCCTTGTGTATGATTGGCTGCCACGTGATGCAGTATGTTCTCTATTGGCTGGCGGGTAGGTCATCAGACGCCGACTGGTAAATGGAGTTCCGTCATGTTGCTGGCGAGTGCGAATGGAGTTCGCGGTATACGCTGATTTTTTAACTTTTGTTTTCTTGAGTATTCTGTGAAAATTTCATGCGTGAACGAGTATACAGTGGATAATAGCTAGGGACCTGAAGAATTCGCGCATTCATTTCGAGACAGCTACACTTCAAAACACGTGTGTTTATGTAACTTTAGCCACTGGTCCACGCGGTGTTTCGACACCTCCTGGAGAACGCTGTCCCAATCGTCGCCTTCCACTGTGACAGCAGACAACCAATGTGCAGTTAATATCGGCATATTTGTACATAAGGCTGTGGAGTCTAGCCGGGTCATTGAACTCGCGAATTTTTTAGGTCTCTAATAATAGCTTACGTAGTTAAATGCACACAGGTGAGGTGAGAGATTTGGGCGGTTCTTAACAACGGTATGTCAAGAGTCGATGAGGGGGAAATGAAGTGAAAATGGAGCAGCGCCGGAATGCAAGGGCGGGGAAAATAAGATGTCCTCGAGAAAACCCGCCGACCAGCTCCATCGTCCGGCACAGTTAAATGCGTAATGACCAATACGAAATTGACATGGTAATCGCGTTTGTAACGTTTACGCTTGCAAAAAAAACTGTAAACTTCCCATAAAATTGAAACTTCAATTAATATTTAAGAATTTCTAAAATATACTTTGTGCATGTTATATCAGTGTATCGTATGTTTACTCCTAATTGATGAAATTTAAAAATCCTGTTTAGTGTGTTATATCAGCTATCAGTGATCAGTGTAAATTATGTGCCAAACAAGTGGCGCTATGAAGCTTGTAAATAATATATATATCCACTATGCCAGTTCTGGAATATTTACCACAAAAATATATATTACCATTCAAACGCCTGGATTTAATGAAACATTATGTTATTTAACCATTTTGTGTTTCATAATTCGCTGTACACACACAAGGTCCGAATTTTGGCAAGATGTAAGTTAGGGGCATATATTTTTTTTTTCCAAAAGTTTATTTCAAATTTGTGTAATCAACTGTGCACAAACTATAAATTTTTACAATTCTCAGTTCATTGCTGTGAAAGTTATAAAACGATCCTCGCCTTCCTTTACTGATTTTTGTCGTGCAAAAAAGTAAGCTATATAAGTGTGGGTTGCACCATTTCATTTTTGGGCTTATTTTGCATCGGTGTTCCAAGTGAGGTCAACATTGTTTTTATGTCTTCTAAATTTTTTTTATTGCAGTAAGCTATATTTTTTTGTGTGAGCAAGAGTTATATATTACTATGCAATAATTGTTTGTTTTGTTAGCTCTACCATCCCTCTATGTTTGTCCCATGATTTTAGAATAACCCTGTATTTCTAGTTATTACAGACCTCGTGGTCCAAGTACACTGGACACGATTTCTGTACTATGCAGCCGCAGAGTAAATAATTACGTAGGTGAAATTGCGAGGCGGTTCATTTGATAAGCGTCCATCCATCCTCTGATTGGCTGCGCGAGACAGGCCTAGTGCCCGAGGGGTACGGACCCCCGAATTTCGCGAAAAGATTTCCGCACGTGCCATATTTCAATACCCTATGGACGTGTTAGCAGTTTTCTTCTACTTACTGACGCCGTGTCTCTGTGAGAACAAAAATGTTTTTTGCTTGACTGGCCAGTGAGAATTGAGATACTCCGAATACTGTACAACTGTGATTCGCAAGCGGACACCTAAGACACGTAAATAGATCTTCCAATCACGATCCTGGTACTGAGCTAAAAGCGTTATGAAATAGAACTGGTCGTGAAATATTTTCGCGAGAATCGGGTGTCCCTACTGATTGGCTACTGTGTGCTGCGGTAGGTTCCCTACTGGCCGGGCTGATGGCTCGCAAATTGATAACCTTGCCAGACGCTGATTGGCTAACGGAGTTCCGACATGTTTCTGGCTAGTGACGTCATTTTTTACGTGCGTGTGCGACCGGAGTCCGAGGAATAAGAGGACTTTCATCTTTCTATTCTTAACATGTTCGGTCACGCTCAGATGTTGCAAGCACAAAATTTTTTTGGTGTGCGCTGTACTCATGTTCAGCTATTTCCTTGCTACCAGTGAACAACGTGCTACGTGCTCGATAACGAGAGATGTAGGAAATTCCACAAACCAATAAACCACAAGGAAAAACTCTCAATGCAAAGGCGGGGGAAACGGGAGATCCCCGAGAAAACCCGACGACCAGCGGCACGATTCCCACGTGCAAAAATCCGAGAGCGACCCCCGCCGGGAATCGAACCCGGTTCGCCTAGGTGCGAGGAGAGTAGTCTAACCACTACACCACCGTGGCCCCATCGACTGACAAAGTTTATCTCTCTTATATGAAACGGACACTAGGCCTGAAAGTGTTGAACGTTTTTGCAGAGAATCAGTGGCGAAGAGGCGGAGGCTGGGCGGATTGCATCCGTAGACTAGAGATAAGGTAGACCAATCTCGCTGGCTGCACACAACCAGTCTCCGTGTCCCAACATTGAACTGCTTCTCTGCCTACACGTCTAGAAAAAATTGCGTGGATTGGATTTTATGTTAGAACATAGTTTAGTAAACAAGCGATTTTTAACGTTTTTATACTTCCTCTAACCAATTTATAATGCAGTTTGATTATATTAAAATTGGTAAGAGTAATTGAGTCATATAATAATAGTGTTTGTAATTTAAAAACTAAGATATAAACACACACGTTCATCATTATTGGCCATGTGACTTTGACAGTTGTCTTTCTTTGAGGTAGGTCAGCGTCGGGGACATGAACAGAAGACGAATAAGCTGTCAGCGGTCTACCGCATTTTTATTCGATATTCTATTAGCGGTTTCTTCACACTTTTTAATTTAACCTTTGAAAAATCACACCATGTATATTGTAGGCTCTACTCTGTTGTTTCCTAAATCTGCACTGTAACACAAGCGTTGCTAACATAAAAATACCTTATTTTTATTAATATTTAACTTTTACATAAATTTTATTTATTCATTATAATATTTTATAATTATAGTTAATATAAATAAAAACAGGGAGAAAATAGGTGTGTTGGTAATTCCTAGTAACAAATAGTTCTTATGCAAAATATCACTACACCTAGTGCGGACGAATGCGGTGCGCTGTCCCTTTGGTGTAATTTTCTGGACTCGGATGAGCTTAGTTTGCACGAGGCGGAGAAATATCCTGCAAATAAACCTTAAGCAGGGACTCAGAAAAGTTTAAGTAACCTTGAATGGATTATGTGATTGCATCAGCCAAGCAGGCGGAGTGATTGGCTCGCAGTGGTCCAACCTCCAGTCCGACTGGCAGTGAATGTGGCTGCAGCGCGCGGCCATTGCTCAACATCCTGGCTGGCGTGACGTCAGCGGTACGCAGGTGTTCCAACCAACATCGCTCTGCGAGCAGGTGTATGCATATACTTATACACTTATAAACATACTACATCAAAATATAAATTATGTCAGTTTACTCTTCGGCTTATTTTTATTTTATGTATATCGCTTTTATATATTCCATATAAGCTACTTTCTAATTTTACAGTAGATACCATTAGAGATAGTGGAAAACCGCGAAAAGATTTTGAGCCAACATGTCTTCTATAACACTCCAACTGGATGAACAAGATTTTGACTCGGCAAGTTGTTCGCAGACCAATCACGAACGTTCTGAGTTGTATCAGAATCCTCATTGGTCCAGTGGAAATGGGTAGTATCTTCACACATGCATGACAGCCGATAAGGCAAGAAAACTCTCCGAAAGGGGTCCAGTATGTTAAATCCTGGCAAACAGTCTACTTTTCCAGCGATAAACCACCATCTCTAGATATTATGTTTTTTATCTCTCTATTTTCTCTTTTCAAAAAAATTATAGTTTATTTTTATTTTTACGTTAAGTTGATAAGCGTCAGAGAAGGTGACGTTACCTTCTTAACTTCGCCACAAAAATAAAGACTTGTGTTATTATCAGCATTATAACCCTCGCCTCTGTACGTTTAAGAGGAAACTTCCGCCGCTATATTGGATTCAGGCTTTTTTTGGATTCTTCATATTTTTAAAAAATAGAATTTCGAAAGTACCCCTATACCTAGGGGCAGTGATATTTCGCAAAAAGATTTCGAGACAAGATACAGTCCAAAGCACTGTAGGGTCGTCCAGCTTCTTTGATTGGCTCAAAAATGTTCTGGCCCGTGTTAACAGTTTGCCCACGAATCACGAAGGTTCAGTATCGGAGTTACTTAGTCCTGAGTGGCTCGGTCAAGGACGGACACGGCACCACCTGCCAATGGAGGTATAACAACAGCTGAGGTGTGTATATAGTATTGAAGTCTACTGTGCGCTCCGATTTTTACGCGAAAAGTCACTGGCCCTACCTATACCCAACAAACTATTGACCTTACTCAGCAGTACACGGGTAACGACTGGGCTACAAAATAGTATTTATTATTTACATCACAATAACAGTTTTTCTAAATTCTGCTAGAATTAAAATTGTGACGTAATTATGAATTTGTAGTTCCCTTGCACAGAAAAAAGTCTAATATCGTGGCAACAGTATTAATGTTACTACAACGGTATTTTTTTGTTACCTGTGACTCGTCAGTAACTAATGTTGCTGTTAATATAATACACCATAAACCGGGGTTACTTTGCACCTGCAGGGGTAGCTTTGCACCACTCAAAATTTTCGTTTTGGTGCAATTTGGCAAAGAAACAGATAACTATAGTTGGTAAATTTTTATTTTCAATGTTACCTACCCCGGCAATGTTTGCTATCCTTACACCAAATTGCACCAAAACGAAACTTTGAGTGGTGTAAGTCACCCCTACATGTGCAAAGTAGTCCGGTTTACGGTACTGTTGAATTTATAAAGTAAATGTAACATGAAGTACGTTTGTAACAACATTACTTCCTTACTGAACTGTCAACATTAAGGTGGTGTTTAGTTAGGAGCCAAACTATTTTTTTGTTTAATTGAATTTAACATTAGTGTTGCAAATTTTCTTCCATTAAATTTTGTTAATAAATAAAATTATAATGTGAAATAAATTAAGTATAATTATTTTTTTTTTACAAAAATTAATATTTCCANGGGGGGGGGGGGAATTGTACCCGTGCCTTTATCCACGAAAAAAATTATTTGTTATTTGCACAACATACTCTTCAACTTTAAGACGTTACCAGTAATTACTCTTTCCTCGTAAAAAAAAATTTAAGCGCATATAATAATAAAAACTACCTTAGGTACACATATAATATAATTTACACTGAAAAACGATGCCAAGTGCAACTTCAAAACGTCTATAAATTCGCACAAGGAAATGCGTTTGCAATTTTAAAAAAAGAAAAACTGTTGAAGGTAAGGAAATTCTTGCGTGTATTTTATTCGTGGCTGCCACTAAATATTTGTAAAATAACTATTGCTGAGTATCTTGAAATGAAGCGCGACAAACTCTTTCAGTTGCCTTTGTTAAGTTTTCTGCAAATAAGTTGGTTTATTTTATTTGAGCGTTACAAAAATAAGTACATTTTCGACTTTGCCAAGTCATTTTACGAAAACGGTGCAATCTAAACAAAATATATCTGAGGAAATGTAGCTACAGGTAATGTCTACAAATTGAACTGTATGTGGTACCAATTTGAATACATTTTTTAAGGGTGCTAGCACAGGGTACTCAACACTCAACCCACTGCTGGGGCCGCGGTGAGCAGCGGATAGAGCTCTCACCTTCCACCATGGTAACAGAGTTCGATACCCGGCAGGTTGGCTCCGGCATTTTCGCACGTGGGAATCGTGTCGGACGATGCCGCTGGTCGGCGGATTTTATCGGGGTTCTCCCGTTTACCCCACCCTTGCATTTCGGCGCTGCTCCATTCTCACTTCGCTTCACCCCCATCGCCTCTCAAGACCCTGTTGTTGATCGCCGAGTACACCTCTCTAGTCCGACTGCTGTCGACGTCATATGACAGTGCTTCTTCCTAGGAGCAAGTGTTTTTCGTGAAAATATTTCAAGACCAGTTGTACTCCAAAACAATTAAGTTCATATGCACTTTCGCGGCTGGATGATTTTAAATGTCACGTGTCTCAAGTGTCTTGCCCACGAATCATGGACGTTCAGTATCGGAGTACTTTATTCTGATTGGCCCAGCTACGTAGAAGCGCGGCCAATAACCAAAGGAAGTTGTGGTTGTGAACGCAGGATATTGAAGTATAGCGTGAGTATAAACATTTTCACGTACAATGCATGGCCCTACTAGTTCCCACAGAATTTTATGGAGTTTGCGTAATATTACATTCAGCATTCTACACTGCAACATAATTTTACGTCGGCATAACACAGAGTGCAATATCACTTAAATGAACAGAATGGAATTAACGTTATTTTACCTAGGAAGGAACATTTAATTGTAACACCGTCAACCCGGCATAACATTGGCTGACAGTTGGTCAGTAATAAAAGTTCCACCTAGGGTTGCCAGATGTACAGAAATATCCTGAACAATTCGGAGTTTGCACATTTTTTTCCGCGTACTGTTTTTGTCTGTAAAAGTACGCTCAATGTTTCAATACTTAAGATCAACTGCACAACCTAACAGTTATAAACTTTGTTACTGATCGTGGTATCCTTGAACGACATTTGTACTCTTATTTTCTCAAAACGCTCTCGGCTGAATCTTTAGGAATCGTACAAAAGTTAAGTATAAATGACATGTTTTCAGAATTGACTGAAATTGTGGTTTTTTTTTTTTTTTTTTTTTTTTGTGAAGTCAGTGGAAAAATTTAGTTCAAAGTCTGTATCATACACATGGGTATACTGTATGTTTTTAATACCTTAAATTAAACAAAATTAGTTAATATCTCTCAGTTAAGGTAAAATTTCTGCTTCAGACTTTCCCTTCAAATGCTTTTAAAATGATTCTGTTATAAATTGTATTTGGAGAAATGAACAAAACAGAAGTTCTTTAACATATTGAAAATATTTTTTTTTCCTTTACAGTAAACTGTATACTGACTTTTATAAACAGATACTGCAAAACAAAAAAATATGCTCACTATGGCACGCTCATACAACAAGCCTTTTTTAATATGTGTTACATAATTTGGCCCTATTAATTATTAAATTTGGATCGGTTCAAAATGTATAAGTCCTTTGTTAATTTAGGATAAGTCGAGAAAGCGACGTCACCAACACTCCGTTTCTATGGTATGCCCTTTCGAGCCAGTATTTTCTCAGGTGTACAGCCGTGATGCCAACACCAAAAATCACAACGTAAATTTATTCACGTCTAAAAATTAGAAACCTAGGAACAACCAAACACCTTTGCTGAGTTTAAAACTGCGAGGTGGTTAGAAATATAATTTAACTTTTAATATATAGCAAACTACACAACGACAGTTTTGTAACTTCACTCGATAGTCACGCAGTTGTTGCGCTTGTCCACTTGATGCTTTGTGACACGCCTGGTGTTATGTTTACCGAGAGCAGATCATAGATTTTCGATTTGGTTTGTTGGAAGGACGTTTAAAATACAAAGGTTTTTTAAATAATTAGTCGTCAGTCTACATTGACTGAAGTGTAGAAAGTATTAAAGTCAACCCTCCGAAACAATGAACACCAGTTTCCAACTGGTTGAACAGTAAGAAAAAAGCCTTAAACAAAAGTCGTCACCTAGGCAACGGTTACCTTACAGAAGATGAGTTCCCCACATTATCTCATCAGGGTACTTAATATCCGAATTCATAGCGTTTCATCGTACTGATGTGCTTTGACGAATGTTATGTTGGCAAAACAACTGTGACCTGTTTACGTTCTGTAGCTCAAAACAAAATCTTGACGCAATACTCGCTTGCTCTGCGAGAGAAGGGGAACGGCCGCATCAAAGGACCTTCACGCCATTTCGCCTCTGTGTACTTACACTACGCTGTGATCACAGAATAGTTAGCGTGCAGAATCTCTAGGTAGGAGCCGCACGATCTGGAACTGGGCTGCCAGCAACTTATTTTGGATTATACGACTTAGGTCTTGAAATTATACTAAATCTGGTGTGATTGTACAAAACCACGAAACAAATTAACACCTTGGGTAAAATATGAATTAGGTTTTTTTTTTATTAACTTAGACGAAATCAGACTTTTTTCTCTGTAGCAACTTACCAAATTTCACAACGCCTCTGTTGAACCACCACTGACCAGTAACATTACGATTGCAATCTCGGAGACAACTGGCACTAAAGGTATAGGCTACACATTCTCACACTCACCACTCACGACTTATTGTCACTACAACTGTTATTGACACACGCTACCTAGACATTATCTAAGTGAATTTATGTAAAATGTATGATTTGTGTAATATTATACCGTGATTTACACTTTACAAAGAAAAACAAAGGACAGTCAAATTATAATGGTTTCGTATCCAACTATACGATAATTTTACTGTCATTTGTATCGTCTTTGCATAGTGTAAAACATTGTATGATATTATACAAATCGTCCATTTTGATTAAGTGACCTGTGTAATGTATTAGTAACGTGTGACAAAAAGAGATAGTTCTATTGACAGTAAGTCGAGAGTGGCGAGTGTGAGAATGTGTAACCTTGTATGTGCGTACTGTTTGTGCCACCTATCTCCGAGATTGCAATCGTAATGTTATTGGTGTCAATGTTAATTTAAATGAGGCGTTGTAAAATTTAGTAAGTTGCTACAGAGATTTAGAAGAACTTGGGCCATATTCTGTATCTTTTTACTGTCTTTATATAAAGACATGTACCCCTTAACTATCTTTACGAGATATTTTGTAACTCAATATTTTGCCATGATGTTCTTTCGAATGCTTCGTGACTGGCTTTATATAGGTCAACAAGTTGTCTTTATGAACGAAAATGGCCGACGTATTGAAGTTAATTCTAGCAAACATGACTTGCAAAAAAAAATTCAAAGTGCCCCAAAAATTAGAATTATTTTATTATTTTATATTTCGGCACAAATAAATGGTGTCTGGAATACATTTAAGGAGTATAGTTTAGAATTCGCTAGTGATACTCTCGCTTTAACGTGACTATGGTGTGACGGATTCGGGTCAGTCAGTGCTGCTACCTCGTGTTGCGTAAAATTAACTATTACCGCCTGAAATCTTTTATCCATGGAAAGAAGTAAATTTATCTTAGAAGTATAACTCGAAACTAAATTAAGAAATAAATTTAATTTATAGTCGAATATTCACTATAACAAAATTTGAGACACAAGAAACTATTTAATAACGGTAAAAAATATAATTCAACCAGCAGTTCGTTGATTTCAGAACACAGCCCGCTTGGTTGCCAAACGTACATCTTAGCGCACAGATATCGATAAAGATGCGGCGAATGGAATACGACATACAGACGTTTACGAGTAACCATCGCTATGGCCCTCTTTGTGGCAATCACGTAAGCAAGCTCAAGCTTTGTGAATGGGGCCCCTGGGGCTCCTGAAGGTGCGGCGGGGACCTGGGTCAGCAGGCGGGGCGTGCGCGTGCGTGCGTGTGTGTGTGGGCGCGTGTGTNGCCGCGCGGTGTAACGGGACTCTGCCGCCGACTGTCCGAGTCACTCCCCTGCCTTGCCTGTACAGCCGCCGTCCCCGCGCACACACACACACAAACACACACACAAAGACACGCATTCGTCGAAGGCTCTGGATCCAGCAGCTGAATTCTAAGTTGTTCCATTCGTTTCCTTTCGGCAAAAATACTCCCTGTTGCACAAGAAAAAAAAACTTGTTACGTCGTGCCGGCAGTATTTATGCAATTTTTTTTCTTATATGTGAGCTGTCAGTAACTGATGTTGCTATTAACGTAATATAATGTTTTGCTGTTTATGTAAACGTAACATTAGGTACTTTCGTAACAACTTAACCTCCTTACTGTACTGCCAACATCAAGGTGATATTATTGTTGCGGCAAAACCAATTTTGTGTTTAATATATGTTAGCAGTTATGTTAAAAATATTCTTGTATTTTCTTTGTTTTAAAAAAAACATTCCGATGTAAAATGAATTAAGTGCGATTATTTTGTCACGAAAAGAAATGTTGCTGAACGAAAAAATTATTATGACGGCCCGGAAGAGAATCTAACCCGCGCCTTGAGTGATTCACGTCCTCTATTATGGGTGTTGCATGGTTGAGAATTCGGTATATGGAAATACATGTTAATGAAATTAGGATTTTTTGAAGCCAATTTTGGAGATTCAAACCGGAAACAAAACCTAAGTGTGAGAAATGATACTCTCAAGCTGTGTATAGAGGCAAATATAACAATTTGTTTTTGAAATTTTTTTTTTAATATTAAGATTTTTTATCTTTCCAGGAAACTGGCTATACATTAATGTTACAAAAGGCTTCGATAGCAAAAAAGAACGAATTTTTCTGCTCAAAAAAGTCCCGGGTGGTATAAATCTATTTTTAACAGAAACGCCAATAAACCGAATTTCAATAGCATGTATTCGTCTACACCAAACTCTCAACCAGGCAACAGCCTCAACTGCTATATCTTAACATGTCTGACCATATTTCGTATTGTGCGTATTCCGTACAATATAACGACAAACTTAAGTTCTCTTTCGTTATGAGGAAGTACTTTATACTCTTGAAATATATGCATATTTTGCGTACGTAAACTGTTACTTTTTTCCTTTCAGCTATTCTTTATCCTTTAACCACATTTTAAATAAATATTGCGCATGTGAGTAATAAACATATTATGTATATTCCACCACACTTGGAAGTTAACGTTCAACGATAAAATAAAGCATATTTATTGACTATTGTTCCAAATGAGAGGGCTTTCAAAGGTACTCACTTTTCCGTGAATAGCCAATGATATTTATTAAAAACGCAAACTTATTATTTTTTTTTATTATATCAAGCTTTCTTATATGTCTAAATTAAAACTGTAGCATACACCGCAACAGCTATAAGTAAATATCACGGATACTTACATAATTACAAAGTTTATATAACAAATCTTTGCATATTTCAAGTTTCGGGCACTCTCAGTTCAGGAGAACTGCCTATGAAATAATTCCAATGAGCTTATGTGCGAAGGTACACCAAAGGTAGAATAAATTGTGGAATATTGCTACAATATTATAATGTGTTGCCTGTCCTTGTAAATAAATCACTTTAAACATTTATGTTAACAATATTCATATTTGTAAACTGGCAGTATTTAAAGTACTGCATGCATTTTATCTTAGCCCAAGCAAATACATTGCATTTTAAATAGTACAATAATATAAATATTACTAGAAGCGGACATGCAGACCTATCTATATTATTTCACGCGATACAAAGTCATAGTTTCACGTGTTTCCTATTGGCAGAGATCAACTGACGTCATTAAGTTTAAGAAAACTCCAGTACACAGATCAAAAAATCATTTGCACCACCGGAATGTCTAAGGAACTCGGTTGATCTTAACCCAAGAGAGAGCATGGAATGAAATCCACACTGTCCATACAGAATGCCACGCCAGACTTGACAAATGTATTTCTATAATCCACCGACTCTCCTAGCGAACATTCTTCATGTGCAACTAGGGGGCCACGGTGGCTGAGCGGTTAGACTGCTCGTCTCCCACCAAGGCGAGCCGGGTCAATCCCCGGCCGGGTCCCGGATTTTTGCAAGTGGGAATCGTGCCGGACGATGCCGCTGTTCAGAGGGTTTTCTCGGGGATATCCCATTTTCCTCGCCCCTTCATTCCGGCACTTCTCCTTGCCCACCTCGCTTCGCCCTCATCGGATCTCAAGACCTCTATGTTAAGAGCCACCCAAATCTCTTCACTCACTCACTGATGTGCAACCAATTACAGATGGTGCAAAACCTTTTTAGTACTGTATCTTCGTATTTGCTAACCATCCAAACCAAACTTCATAAAACCGTAGGAGGCTTAAACTTAAATGGACTGAGCATATACAATTTAGTGAAGCTTGGAATCTCCACTAGAGGAAGTGGTAGTGGTACTTAATTTCTAGAATAGTCTGTGCAAACGGCCGTCTAGCTACTACAAACTTTCACGTTTGGGTGATTGCAATTGTAACTCGCGTTAAGTGTCCGTCCGTGAATCGTGCACGTTTAATATCGGAGTAACCTACATCGGATTGGCCCACTAAGATACGCAGCTAATCATCAAAGGAAAACTGAGGGTAAGCACGTAGAACATAGAAAGTTTTGACGTATCTGTTCAGTCATTATCGTCACTAAATAGTGGGCGTTGATGAGGAAGTGGATTGGATAATTATGTTGACTATACACAATAGAAAACAACGTTCAATAAACCATTCAGATCCAGTGTACACATTAGTTAGAGATGGTGGTTTATCGCGGGAAAAGTTGACTGTTTGCTAGAATTCAACATACGAGATGACTTTCTCGATAAATATTTATGTATTCATCAATATCTCATTTGTCCCCTACAAAGTAATCCCCTTCAGATACAATACACTTGTGCCAGCGCTTTTTGCCAATCCTCGAAGCACTTATGATATGCGCATTTTGGTATGGCATTGAAGTCTCCCAGGTATTTATCTCCTCATTCGTGGAAACCTCCGTCCTTTCATGTGTCTCTTCAGTTTTGGGAACAGGAACAAGTCGCAGGGGGCCACATCCGGTGAAAACGGTGTTGTTAATACAGATTCTTTGATCCATTGTTTGCGACAGCAAAAAAATCGCCAAGCACACCAAAACACGTCTAACCTTTATATCTGTCACAAACAAACTAACAATGCAAAAAAACTGATGTCAACCTATGTTGGGGGCATGTGTATCAACATAACAATAAAACCAATCGATAATCGAATGTACGTAGCCTTCGAAATTTGCAAAGTCACCTTATTTTTTGAACACACCTCGTACTGTACACATGTCCGAGAGTTTTCGTTCTTTATTGGCAGTATGGTGATACTACCCCTTTTCACTGCAAATGAGAAGAGACCTGAATAATTTGCGAGTTCACTGACCTGCAGGCTAATCTCCACAACTTATATACAAATATGCATATATTAACTGCACATTGGTTGTGTGCTGTCACTGTGGAAGGTCACGATTGGGCCAGCGTTCTCCAGGAGGTGTCAAACACCGTGTGGTCCAATGTCTAAAGTTATATAAACCCAAGTGTTTTGAATTCTAGCTTGTCCCAAAATTAATCCGTGAATTATTCACGTCTCTATCAGTGAGGATTCTGATACTATAAGGCAGAGCGTTCGTGATTGGTATGCAAACCACTTAGCCGAGTCAAAACCTTGCTCATACAATGATGAAAGAATTAACTAATTAGAATGTTATAAAATACGTGTGGGCTCAAAAAATTGTCGCCATTTTCCATCATCTTTAAGAATTGTGTACATTACGCACGAGTACGTAATTTTTTTTGTCTTTACTGCACACTGCAAAGCTCAATGACCAAAGACAATGGAATATGATACGCAAACCGTCTTACTGGTCTAAATCATAATTGGTTCATATTATTGTAGCCAAACACATAGCCTACATCTCATTCGCGGTGACAACAAAACCATTGTTGTGTCGACTTAAGTACAGCACGCATCGTCAAATTTTTTGTTTGCACGCTTGAAACCGTAAATTAAATTTGGTTTGAGTGAGAGAAGAGTGAAGAGATTTGGCGGCTCATAACAACGTGGTCTTGAGAGCCGATGAGAGTGATTGAGGTGAGTATGGATTAGCACCGGAATGTAGGGGTGGCGAAATGGGAGATTCCCGAAAAAACCAGCCGACAAGCGGCATCGTTCGGCACGATTCCCACATGCGAAAATCCGGGAGTAACCCGGACGGGGATTGAACCCGGTTCGCCTTGGTGGGAGGTGGGCAGGCTAACCGCTCAGCCACCGCGGCCCCCAAAGTGGGTCTGAAAGGGATAATGAAACTCAGTGGCGTGTGGGAGAATTCATTCTTTGTTCAGACTACATTCGTCAGTTTCATAAACAGCTGCTGCCAACTACATCAAGTACAAAAACCTTATATTGGCTCTGGCATTCGACAGGGCGTTGTACTAACGTTTGTACAGTGCCAGACAAAAACAATTTGTTCTTTGCAACTCCTAGAATTACAGTTGTTGGGAGTGTTCTAATTTTTACATGGTTCAGTTTTTAAAGCAAAAGCATTAGATATCTGGTATCTTGCTTTCAGGGAAAATAAATAACAAAGTCCCAATCTTTTTTTTTTCAGTTTAGACACAATTGAAATGAACTTAGTATAATTTAAATAAAAATACACATTTAACATTCAGTCCTTTTTTTAACAGAGTTTGTAGCACAGATTATTGGCCGATCATTACTGCAGTGACTGGCCAACTTGATGCAATGACTCAGCTGGCCAGCACGCAAGCATTTCGACAGTGGCGTGTTGAAAATACAGTCAGTACGTGCCTCACACGGCAGGTAGTCTTGGGTTGGAATGTAGTAGGGGTGGTGGGGAAGAAGGGCAGCAGAGAGTGGTACACTCGCACCTAAAATATTGTTACTGAGCAAGTACAGACATGCTAGCTGGAAATACGGCCTTAATTGTTCCACCTGCCTGGCGCTTGAACTGCGTTGCAGTGTGTTTGAAATCCTCGTTTCTTTTTTCTTCACGAAACTATTAAACGTTCCCCCAGTATGTTTACCTACGAAAAGACATCATAACCTAGACGAGAAAGGAAAGGTACTTTAAAGTTACAACGCATGCTGTAAATGTTATCTTGGGGCTCTCTAGTATAGTTAAAAACGGCATTTTCAGACTGCCGTATCTTAAAACATGCTAGCCGGACATGAGCCTAACTACGGTAGGAGCCTGTGTTGAACTTTGCTACAGACTTTTCATCTATACTATGATAGGGTCACCGCTGAAAGTCCCATAGGTACACGCAGCACTACGAGAACACTGCACGCCAGTTCAGAGCCTTGAGCGTATCGTCGATGGGGCTATTGTAGCGCGTGGTAGTGTAACCCTTATATCTCCCTCGCTCTCGGCCAAAAAAAAATATAGGAGAAAAGCGATGCATGTATGCGGTACCCTTAAGCTGGCAAAGAACTTGTTTCGTTATCGCAATCAATAAGCTACATCGCAATTGCAAGTGGTAATCGTGCCTGACGATGCCGCTGGTCGGTGGGTTTTCTCGGGGATCTCCCGTTTCCCCCAACCTTCCATTCAGGCGCTGCTTCATTCACTTCAATCACCCCAATCGGCTCTCAAGACCTCGCTGTTAAGAGCCGCCCAAATATCTTCACTCACAATAGGCGATCAGTAAAATGAACCCGTTTTTTTTTATTACGAGGCCAACCAAACGCGGGACATGCTTTTGTATCATCTCCGCACCTGTGGGGCCACGGTGGCTGAGCGGTTTAACTGCCCGCCTCCCACCAAGGCGAACCGGGTTCAATCCCCGGCCGGATCACTCCCGGATTTTCTCGAGCAGTCTAACCACTCAGCCACCGCTGCCCTTCCACACGTCTGTGTTTCGTTGGCAGACACCTGATGCACGTGACAGTTTAAGTCATCGAACAGCGAAAGTGGATCTGAGCTGAAGTGTTTTGAAATACGAGTCAGGATCTCCATTCTAAAAAAAATTGGATGTCCCATTCTACAAAGAAAATGCAAGAAATCAAAGGTGGAATCCCGTGCTACCTTGTCTGGGGTTGAACTGGGAGCTACAGCCAACGAAGAACTAACTGAGACTCGAGCAGACGAAGTGATGTGGAGTCTACACTGTTGCCAAATATACCCGCGAAATCGGGGTGGTGTGTATATGACCAATTACGTTCAGCAGGAAGAGTATTTAATAATGTAAACAGCTGAAAACGGCACCGAGTAAAGGAAATCCTTTATGTGGTGGGAGACATTATTTGTTGTTTAGTCTACGTTGCTTCCTAAACTTTAATGAAAGTGTTTTACCTATACATTGGGGGTTTTAGTGAATTTTTCCCCCGCTGTTCTTCTACTAATCTTTGTTTATTTCTTTTCAACCTTCCTTTCTTGATTCACCAATGTCCACGTCTGTAGAAGAGCTCTATTGAGAGCTGGAATGCATGTATCCTATTACTACTGTTCGTGTTATTAATTCTGTAAAGAGTCATTATGTAAATACACAACATATAAAATCAAATCAAATCAAACAAAGTATGGGAATAATACCACGTGTCAGACTGCAAATATAGGAATGTTGAGAATCGTTACTATACAAGGTTGAGGACATCCCTACGCATCTGACCGTTACGTGAGCAATTGTAGGAACGTTACCCTGGATGTATGGGAAAATAGTTTACCAATCACACATTCTCACTTTTCGTATAAATTGACATTATAGTTCTACGAAAAATTTCTTTAAGATTTTCTTTGTGGCGAATATGATAACAGAAAAAAAAATACTTTGTAGCTGCTACAAAATATTTTGTTGGTATGCACACAGCCAAATAATTTTGTGGTGAGCACGAAATATTTCGTAGCGAACACAAAATAAATTTATAGAGGCCACACATGTTTAGTGGTGAAAACTAAAAAAATGTTGTGTTCACCACAAAATAATTTCGTTATGTGTATACCAACAAAACATTTTGCAGCAGTCCAAAAAAAATTTTTCCAGTGGTTTGTGGAATTTTCTGCAACTCTTTGACAGGATAGCTTAATGCCAATAGCAACGAGCACGAGTGAGTGGTTTAATAGCTGCGTTAAAATGCTGAACATAAATACACACTGTTAAATCAAAGTTTGTTTGGCGCAACGAAATTAATTGTTTGAATAGAGGCAATGAAATATTTTGTTGCTGTAACCAAATAATTTTAATTTCCTTATTTGGCTGCCCCAAACAAAGATTTGGTTGGTGTGGCTAAAGATTTGATGGCTCCACGTACATTAAAAAGTTCCTGTAGGTAAATAAATGTAAGCCCAAAATAGATCATATGCACCCGAGCGTAGCTAAATGACCATAGGCCAAGTTGGAATATTTTTAATGTGTACATATCAAATAATGAACGACGAGCACGAATAATTGTATCGCTTTACTTTATATTTTCCTGTTGAACTAGTTTTATTAACATGTTTACACCATCGTTAAGCATTAAAAAATACACTAAAAAACACTGTTACTATCCTATTGCCATATAAATGCAGCAAAACTCTCTACCTGTGTTTTAGAACGAAGGCAATGAAATGAGTGGCCCAACAAATATTGTATAAAGTAAGATTCAAAAAATATTTTGTTTACAGTCTTATTTCTATTGGCCCAACACAGAGGTTTTGTATAGTCAAACACGTATTTTGTTAGACGAACAAAAATAATTTTGTTTCTTTTCAAATTTTGTTTACATAATGAAATATTTTGTTGGGGCAATTAAGTATATTTTTGACCCTATACAAACTAATATTGTGTTGTCCTTTCTCTCAGTGCAGCGTATACGAAAAAAATTACATGATTGCAACACTTGAACTCAGAAATCAATGTGTGACCGAAAGGTAGATTGGTTCCGATATATATCAGAGCGTTTAAGTATGTACTTGTAACAGAGTTCCAAACAAAAAATTTGAAGTTGAAAAGCCAAAAATTTTATAGTTATATATATATACATATATATATATGTATGCATGCAACAGAGTTAAGCTGCTCTCCGTTTCCAAACAAGCACTTTTGATTTCGTTTCTTGTACTCTTTTTTTTTAACTCCTTCATATTTAGAGAGTGAAATAATGATAATATCTTGTTACTTGCACTGAATAATTTTTTTTTACTGAATGTTCTGTTAATAGCGGGGTTAAGAAGAGACACAACACTTCCTTCGAGAATCACGAGCGGGGCTGTTGGCTGATCACGTTCTGTNCAATAGCGGGGTTAAGAAGAGACACAACACTTCCTTCGAGAATCACGAGCGGGGCTGTTGGCTGATCACGTTCTGTACAAACGAACCACAACTGCATCATCCTGGATAAATCCGGAGTGGCTGTACCGGTATTCGAACCACGGTTCTCACGGATACAAGTTCACCGTGTTACCACCACGCCACCTCGTCGGTCACTTTAAATTTGAATCGGTTTTCCGCTCATGTGACGCTAGTAAACACTGTATACACAGGCCGTGTTACAATTGGAACTTTTTGTTAACAAAATAGTCACGTGACCCGTTTTGTCTACAAATTCCATGACGTATTTTTTATCATTTGCGTTTTGCACCTTGTAAGTTTCGAAGCTGACAAATCACAAAAGATAAATTACCAAACCGCAGTCATATTAGTTTTGAATGTTTGAAACGTTTAAATACACACATAGACGAGGTTAATGGAATAAACAAATGTGTATTGTATTCACAATATTTATTTCACAGAGCAAGTTTCTGAAATATTATTTATATTTGTATAATCTCATGGCATAGTTTTCGTTAAGTAACAATTTCACATCATATTGTTTTTATTTTTTTAATTTTAAATGGTCCTGTAAAAACTTTAGGGAATAATTACTCTTTATATCACGACTTCACATACATTTAATTTTGGAATCATGATAAATAAAAATAATAGCAGCATGGTATGCTAGACAGTTGAATGTCATGGTTTTCCGACTAAACCTTACAAAATGCTAATTACAAATTAATAAAAACGAAACTTGAAACTATTTGGAACACGGTTTCAGTTATCTAGAATCTCTTGACCGGAAGTTCCGGAACTGCGCAAATGACAGTGATTCGCGGCAGTCGAACTCACTGTAAAACAGTATGATAGAAAGATAAAAGTGAATGTTTGGCGTGAAATCATTGGAGAATACGTCGTAAGGCCAAACTTCATTCAATGGACAATGACCGGCTGTATGAACGGCCATTTCATCAGAGAGACCTTTTGTCACTTCTGGAAGACATACCGCTCGACATACATCGTGATGGTAGTCCCGTGTATTTTGCTTTGGAGGTGAGGCAAGTGTTAAATGAAACGTTTCCAAACCAAGGGTTAGGGGGTGGTGGTGTTGAAAGTTGGCAAGCTCAGTCCCCGACCTCACACCTCTCGATTTTTTCCTGTTGGGAATAGTGAAAGATTGGGTGTACAGCACGGTTCATACGATGCTAGAAGACATGCAAGAACGCAGTGTGACAGCTTGGAGAAGCATTACGCCAGAAAAAATTCCGATTTCTCTTCACTCGCTAAATAGGCGTTTACAGATGTGTCGATGGTAAAAACATCGAGCACATGCTGTGAAAAGACTTAATGTAAAGCGTTTCAACCATAACTGTATTTTTTTGTAGTATGCTTGCGAATGCGATTGCATTTCTCCTTAGGTTGGTTTCTTCTATTGTTGTTGTGCGTCTGCACGTACTCGTTACTCAGTACATTTGATGACTAGGAAACAAATCTCCTAAATTACGTTGGTATCTGCATAAAATGTAATGTATTGATTTCAGACTTGCACTCATATTGCCCGCCTTCCCTCCGTTGCGGTGCTCTCCTCTGTCCAATATCGCATTCCGTGCTCCTTGCCCCATTAAGGTAAGCGTTGCTCTGCTATAAGGAAGCGGTCCCACCAGGATGAGTCACGGCGCGTGTTGCTTGCTTACAGCTGTGAGTACAGGTCCANGCGGTCCCACCAGGATGAGTCACGGCGCGTGTTGCTTGCTTACAGCTGTGAGTACAGGTCCACTGCCCCATGCTATGGCACACTAAACTTAATCATATTTGCACATTATTTCTTCGCGTTTCTGTGTTAATTTTCATTGCATTTGCTATATAACTGAATTTCTCGTAGCACGTTCTTTCAGTTGCTGTTGAAATAAATGTATTTTTCCAGGGGAAAAATCATATGTGGTTTAATTATTTCTGTCCATACACATGTTACGAATAGTCACTTTGCGGCAAATTAATTGCCCCCGTA
This sequence comes from Clitarchus hookeri, assembly GCA_002778355.1. Lineage (NCBI taxonomy): Eukaryota > Metazoa > Arthropoda > Insecta > Phasmatodea > Phasmatidae > Clitarchus > Clitarchus hookeri. Next base: position 1,049,111 of record NQII01000206.1, on the reverse strand, counting down.
CGTTATTTCATTTAGTGAAAACCGCATTTCATGATTTGCAACCGTTCCGGAAATTTTTGGGGGTGTCCAACGTTAGGCGGACCACGCTGTATTTTGGCGCGCGCACTGAGTGGCATGCGCCCAGTCAAGTTGGTAACGACGGAGGAAAAGTAGTTCTATCTCTTGACGTTGAATTAAAAGTGTTACCTAAACGCTTGAGGATACTGGCGTGATTTCATTTGCATCTATTTTATAAAATTCAAATTAATGTTAGAACTAGCAAATTTATAAAACTTTTTCTAAAAATAGTTTTATGCTCTCACCTGGCCGACGCATGAACAAAGTTATCAGGCCCATGCCAGTGTTAAATTTACATATGGTGTAAGGATACACATTTTTCATGCAAGTAGATCTCAAGCAGGGCTTCCAACAGTGCTGACTTTTCAGCAAACAGCATATAGCAATGAAACCGTTGAATTGTAACAGAATACAATTTAAAACGAAAGAAATTGGTTCGAGCAAACAGACACAGCATATCATAAAATGTAGCTCGCTTAGAGAATACAACCCTTGTTCATAAAGCAGTAGGTAAAGCCGCACCGCTTGCGTTTTTAGTATGCACTGTCTCGCTTGAAGAGCCCAGCGGGTAAACGATAAATAGGTTGCCTGAAGCCGACCAAGCTAAATCAGGGTGGTAGAAGTAGTTGTATAACAAACTGACTTGCGTATACCTGACATTAACTTATATCCTGTAAATGTTTCCCTTACTAACATATATGGATCATTTTTAAGTATTATTACGTTATTTCCCCAAAGGATTTTAGTTTATGTTACTTATAGCCATAATATAAACTCTCTTTTTCACTGCTTTTCAATTCAGTAACAAATATTTATAAAATACTACAAAACCGTAGAAAGTATATAAAAGTTGTTAGGTTGAAAATTGATTTCTCAGAGTCAGAAACAAAGTAATTATATAATAAACAATGTAGCAATTAATTGAGAACTACACCAAGGATTCAAATTATTATTTTATTAAAATTTTATTTACGGAACCGTAAGTTAACAATTCAAATCACATTTTTACAATATCGCTGCTTGCTGAATCAACAAGGAAAAGTTATCTTATGGAAACTTTTAATAGTTCCAACAAGATGACGAAACTAGTTCATGTTTTGAACTCTTCCCACAAACGTGGACCAAACCAAGATGACACACACTATTGTTATTCATGAAAAGGTATGCGGTATAAAAGCTATAATATAATATTTAGTCTTTAATTGATTACATTTCTGACTGTTTGATCTAAATTTCCTTTCCTCACATAAATTTCCCTGATATTTCACAGACTTTTGACGTGAATACGTGTTTAAATTTGCAACCATTGTGGGCAATTAAGAAAATCTAATGATAATCAAATCGGGGGATACAGTTTCACATTGCAGCTCCGAATCTATCCTATACATCTAAAATTCATTTACACCACTCGATTGCCAAAGGATCACAGAATTTGTTACGTTGAGTGAGGACTGCGAAGCGTTGCGCGCGGCGGGAGTGGGGGCACCGACATTTTGAGTTCGTTTCGCCGCGTCTCATAATTTCCGCGTTGTATAACATTTGACGTGGAGTAGCTACGACGCTCGTTAAAGTTTTAATCAACAGCTCTCATCAAGATCAATCGATTGAGTGTGTAAAACATTTGTGTGGTGTGGTTATGGTGAAATTGTATGAGTTTAAAGTAAAAAAATTGAAAACTTAACACAATGTCGGCCTATAATCGTCAAAAAGCCTAGTCGAAATACAAAAATCGTATACGGTTGGAAAGAGCATCTCGAGAGCAATCCAGCGATACACATGAAATATCATATGATCTAGTGAAGCGGTGCCGGGAACGTAAAAACGTTGACGTATTCACGTGTCCCCGACACAGCCACACCCCATGTTTTTCACAAGAACGCACACACTTCAGACGAGACTGGGTGGTTTCTGGACGTCGCGCTCATTACAAACACCATTACAGAGCCCCACACCATAGCTATAAACTACTTTCTCCAAGTACTATAGCTCTAAATATAAGCATCATATATATAAAAAAAATACTAAAAGGCCCTGTTTTGAACTTTGCTACAGACTTCCCACAAATAAAATGATAGGGTCACAGCTGAAAGTCCCATACGTGTATGCAGCACGAGAACACTGCACGCCAGTTCAGAGACTTCCGGTTATTGGCGGCACACTTGGTGCGTTAGGCGTGGAGTGGAGAGATTTGGACGGCTCTTTACTCCGAGGTCTTCAGAGCCGATGGGCGTGAAGTGAGGTGAGTATGAAGCAGCGCCGGAATGCAAAAACGGGGGGGAAACGGGAAATCTGCGAGAAAACCCGCCGAGCAGCGGCATGTTTTTGGCCACGATTCCCATACGCGACAATCCGAGAGCGCCCCCGTCGGGTATCGAACCTGGCTCGCCTGGGTTGGAGACGAGCAGTCTGACCACTACACCACCGCGGCCCCCAGTGCGCTTGGCAGTGTCGCCCTTATCGCTCCTGCGCTTCTCGGCCTCACAAGGCGGGAAACAGTTTAATGTAGGCGGACCCCCTAAACGTTCGTGTGAACTGAACTTGGCGCGAGGGAACGCGTCATGCAGTCGGCCGTGTGTGCATCTGTGACGTTTTCCGCTGCAGAGTGCGGTACGTACGACGCTCGCGGTGAAACGACAAAGGAAAAGTCTCGGCATTGTTCTCATTGTTGTTCCTCTGGATTCTAGGTCACGCTCGTGCTTCGTTGTAAATATAACAAGCAGAAGCTGCATGGTGGTTTCTTTAGCTATTATACTGCAACAGCTTGCACACAAATAAAGCAATCCTCGAATTAGTCGGCTCAAGTCTGGCTGAATAAGATCGGGTATTGCCTCGGAAAGCTCAAAGTGACAAAAACGTCTCGGCATTTCATACGTGTACTCCTCCGGCCCGTTCATAAATTAGTATACAGCAGCGGCGCGTGGTGAACTGTTGCAAAGTAAGCTGTGTTTTGCTCTGTGTCATACCTAATCGTTTGCTAATTCACACATCGGCCACTTAAACGCAGTAGTGTATTTGATGTCACAGCACGTGTGTAATGGATGTCTCGCCGCTCTCTCGTGAGTGGCCGCAGTACATTTATATTCTCCCTGTTCCACTCTGGACACTGGTTACGGCTGCGTGCGCCGAATGTGTAGAGCACTGAGCAAACACCAGCTTAACGTGCAACACTTCCCCACACGCCACTGGTGTACAGGATTCAAGAGCTGACAGTTTGCAATGTACTGCTCACGATGAGGATTTGGCGAAAGAATGCCAGAAATAATATTAGCATTAATGTTCTGAGAGTTAGTGATAAAATACTGTTCTCCGTGCAGAAATATATGAAGAGCGGTGCAAAATTTGTGACCGACTGAATTTTATTTTGGGCGTCCGACGCCTGGAAGTGCGGGAGCGCTTAGGGCAACCCATCTGTGATAATTGCGCCTCATTGTGGCCTCTAGGCACAAATCACTGAACCGGCGCACCGTCTTCCCATCGACGACGCGCCTTTATGCGACTTCCAACATTGACCATCCGATTGTACGCCGTAGTACTGAAGATAGAAGTGTGTCCATACCGTTTTAAAATATTCTGCACCGAAATGTTTATACTTACAAATGACAGCGAAAAACCCCGATTTAGCCAGTGAGTTCAGATCTATGCAGCAGCCAATGGAGAAACGACGCCAGCTCGAGTATATACAGCACTGTGAAATTAAGTCTGGTGTCACACAATAACGCGAATTTTGCAGGTATCTACCTACTAGTAATTTGAACCATTCATAACTAACGGCAGTGATATTTTGCGAAAATATTTCGAGACAAGATACAGTCCAAAGCACTGTACGGTCGTCCAGCTTCTTTGATTGGCTCAAAAATGTTCTGGCCCGTGTCAACCGTTTGCGCACGAATCACGAAAGTTCAGTGTCGGAGTTACTTAGTTCTGAGTGGCTTGGTCAAAGACGGACACGGCACCAGCAGCCAATGGAGGTATAACAACAACTGAGGTGTGTATATAGTATTGAAGTCTACTGTGTGCTCCAATTTTTACGCAAAAAGGCACTGGCCCTATTCATAACATATAAGAGCCACACGGTTTAAGAGACCTTCGTCAACACGGATGATTGTTGAGAACTGCGCCTTGCTGTGTATATTTAGCAGAGACCTGAAGAATCCGCGGATTCATTTTGGGACAAGCTATAATTTAAAACACGTGCGTTTATATAACTTTAACCATTGGATGACACGGTGTTTGACACCTCCGGGAGAAAACTGGCCTTATCGTCGCCTTCGACTGTGACAGCAGACAAAAATGTGCATTTGATTTCGGCATATTTAGTACATAAGACAGTAGAGTCTAGCCTTTAGGTAATTGAACTCGCGAATTTTTCAGGTATTTAATATTAAGGCTTGGCGTTACCCCTTTTGCAGAAATTCTTCGTTTAAGCGTAATTTCGGATCTATAGTAAATAATTACTGACAATGTACGATTATAGAAACTTCACATTTTACTTGTTGTTTAAAATTTTTGTGCGTAATTTTAGTCGTGCGTTATCTGCTTGTTGTAAAAGTCAGGAACTTGTTTCCATTTCATCGATTGATAAGTTCATGACTTTTTTGCAAGCAGGAAATTCACACAGTGAAGATTAGATATGGAAGTATCAAACAACTTGTAAATTTTCTATAGTCAAAAATTTTCAATTATACCTCTGAAACTGAACTTATGAAATGAAAACAAAGAATTTCTGCATAATAGTTGAAACCTCGCCTTAACGACCAAACATAACATGTAGGAACCTGCATGGCAGTGTATCATGCAGCATATATGCAGCCAACCGGATGTAATTTGATTTTCCAAAGTTGATTTCGAAAGTGCTCACTTTGCCGTAAAATGTATATTTATTTATGACCGGTAGCCTGTTATAATTTATTCCATCGCTATTGATTCAATATAGGGATGATGGAAAATCGCGAAAATTATTTCAGCCAGCATATCCTCGATAACACTATAGCTGGTTTATCCTTTTATAATTGGATGACCAAGGTTTTGACTCGACTAAAATCTTTTCAGGCCAATCACAAACGTTCTGCTTTAGGGTATCAGAATCCTTATTGGCCCATTTGCATGGGATTGTCACTTCATACATGCATGTCGGCGAATAATAAAAGAAAACTGTCGGAAATATGTGCACTTCGTAGAATACTTAAAAAAAACAGTCAACTTTTTCCCGCGATAAACCGTCAACTTTAGATATTCATCAAAACCACCTGGCAGCGGAAGTGTATTTTGAAACCCCGTAGAAGTTCGTGAAAGTTAGGGAATGCAGACTGCATTTAAGGTCGGCCTTGGAACCTTCCAGATTTAGTACTGACATTCTTTAACAGACCGGCACGACAAGAAATTCCTCACATACCAAGACGTGACTATCAAGTAAACACCGTATTTTCCTTTGCCGATATTGCCGCTCGGTGGATCAACAATTACGTCTTCAGGCTGGGTGCTGACCGATCTGTCGCCGAAGCGACTTGCAATACGAAATGTCAAAGAAAATTTAAGAATGTAGAAGTGAAACCGGCACTCATGCCGCGAAACCCAGCCGCACACACTAGCAAAACGGCGTCAATTGCTATAGTCTATTCACGGTTTCTTCACACTTCTTGATTCAAACCTTTGAAAAATCATCCCACATATGAAGTATTTGGTTGTTTCCTACATATGTCGTGTATCACAGGCGTTTTGTACTCGTGTTAACATAAAAGTACCTTATTTTTGATTTAACTGAACTTCATCTTATATTTTATCTATAATTTACACTGTTGTATTTATAATTAATATCAATAAAAACGGGATTAAAATAGGTGTGTTGGTAATGCCTAGTAAGAAATAGTGCTTACGTGAAATATTATTTCACTGAGTGCGCATTAATGCGGTGCGCTGTCCCTAAGACATAATTTTCTAGACTCGGTTAAGCTTTGTTTGCATGAGGCGAAGGGATAACTTTGAATTGCATTCAGAAAAGTGTGAAGCAACCGTGAATGGACTACAGCAACACATTGGAACGCCGTTAATCAACCAGCACCTGGAAACTTACAATTTTCCGCTGACAGCCCGGCAAATTGGGGGGATATTTCACAACACGTATCAGGCGCAAGAATCCCTTCCAAAGATCGGCGTAGCCAATCAGCGAATGTGTACTGCCATATCAAAGCAACAGCCACACTATTACACTTCTGTGTACGTATATCACATGTTTCTAAAACATGGGGACAAACTTAGGCAGGCAATTACTTACGAAAATTTAAAACGAAAATGTACGTACAACGTATTCCCTAAAGTCATAGTTAAGGAAGCTATGCGGACCAAAAAAAAATTGAGTTTTAATATTTCTTTAATTGAAAATATCAAAAACCACTTGTGAATTACCCATTAACACTTTATCCCGAGTATATTCGTTCGCTTCTGACGTGTTGCAGAATAGGTGAAATCATGATCGGTGCTGTCGCAAGGCCAGAAGCTAGCACCAATATGGAAAGCGGCTTCACCCGGGCTATGCTATTGGTTGATGCTGACACAGAAACTATTTAATAATTGGTTGTTTCTTGTGCCATAGATCTACTGAAACCCTTTCCATAGGTTCCAAAGTGTCAGTTTTTATAAGAAATTCGTAAGTACTTTTCACGCCATAAATTTCCTCTATTTTTGCATCAAACTTGGTAACACTACGTTCTAAGCATTCTTTAAAGACAACCTGTGAATCAGCTCGTCTAAATTAGCAAAAAACATCGTCTTGTCGGAACACACTCAGGTGAACCGTTTGTGGGATAATTTATGTTAAACATTCAAAACAGAGCGTGTGTTGCATACCAGGTAGGCAAACCACAATCCAGAGTGAAGCGATTTTAATGAGGATTTGACATGGGCGCACAGCTCCCTTAATAATCACTTGACGAGAAAAATTGCACTTACATTTTAGAATCATAATTTCGTCAGGAGTATCCTGCCGATGTTTGTCTCCATGTTTTGTATATCCTGTCATCAAAAATTGGAAGAGTTCGATGAATGTTTAACTTTCAGCCAACACAGAAGTGACACAATAACTTCTATAAAACCTAGTAGTGCGAGCGGACCAACTATAATAATGGGAATATTCCCGATGAAAAATCAGAATAAACTTGATTAGGTTACAAATGGTAAGCTGCTGTTTAAAAAAGGGAGAGGGTGACTGATTGAACACAGATGAACAAACACAACAGTGATAGTGTCCCAGCAATGATCAATGATATACAACCCGGACGTTGAGAAGGCAACGAATAAAGAGAAAGAAACAGGAACTAACACGGAATTAGCAAACGAATAAAGGAAATGAACCTGGTTAAAGACGACTCGGAGTGAAAACTATACATAAGAGGAAAGTACATGATCCCGAACGGAAATACAGAAGGAGGAGGGGATCGACTAACGCAATACAGACGCCCCTCTTCGCTTATTTAGCCAATACTGCTTAAAGTAGTTGTAATTTAGTACATATTAGTAGCAGTAAGTGCAATTATACGAGTCATAGCACATATAATTATACTCTTATCGATGTGTGGGGAATGGATGGTGGATGGCAGGTCAACCACGCCACTTCCCTACTCCAATGACAACTAAACGTTAAAATGGGCCACGGTGGTGAGCTGTTAGACTGCTCGCCTCCCACCACAGCGAACCGGGTTCAATCCCTGGCCGGTTCACTCCGGATATTCGCAAGTGGGTATCGTGCCGGACGATACCGCTGGTTGGCGGGTTTTCTCGGGGTGTTTCACCGTTTCCCCTGCCACTTCATTCCGGCGCTGCTCTATACTCACCTCACTTCGCCCTCATTGGCTCTCAAGACCTAGATGTTAAGAGCCGCCCAAATCTCTTCACTCACTCACTAAACGTTAAAAGGTATAGTAACAACAATCAACTTACCGGCGGAGTGGAGTTGAATTAAAATAAATATAACCATGCCCGACAGAAACCACAGGGCAAAATAAATGCATAAGAACCGCTATAAAAGTAAAGGACTACTTGTACCCCCAACATTGCCCAGAAATGGTACAGTTGTAAAGGTATAATGTTATGCGTCGTCCAACCTATGGCTGGCCATGTAAATTTAATACTCGTGATCATGACACCGCCACATTCTTCTTCTTCGAGAGATAATGCTCTGAAATGAGACAACACATTCTCTCGTTATGGATGTTAAAAATAATAATTACACTGCTTTTGTATGTTATCCGGGTGAAAAAGACATAATGGACGTATCATTATGCTGGTTTCCCATGCTAACTTTTACTAAATATCTTCGACATGTAAGAGAGATGAGATTTCGGCGGGTCTTGACATCGAGGTCTTTGAGAGCCGATCAGGGTGAGGAGAGGTGAGTATGGAGCAACGCTAGAATTGAGAGTGCGTGGGGGTGGAAAAGAGATTCTCGAGAAATCCCGCCGATCAGTGGCGCCGTACGACGCGATTCCCACGTGCGATAATCCGGAAGCAACCGCGCGGGGAATCGATCCCCGGTTCGCCTAGAATGGGAGGCGAGTGGTCTAACCACCACACCCCCACGGCCACTAAGGGAGAAGTGAGTATGGCGAGCGGGCTTCCCGTTGATGTCCCGCAGGCGACGTCCGCGTTGCGGAACTGTGGTTACGCGCGCAGACGCGCGTTTGCTTGCGAAAAGGTGCGTGCCTTCGCGGCGGTCGACGGCGTCGGCTTGCGTAACGGTACACCGAGTTATTCGACGATGACTCACGAGGAGCACCGCTCTCTCCCAAGTGTTGAAGCCACGGTCGCAGAGCACACAAGAACGCAGAAGCGAATTGTCTTGGCGGATCCTTTGATACAGGCGTGCGCATTCTCCGATCGGCTATAGTTAGGAGGCAGTGATATTTCGCAAAACTATTTCGAGACGAGATACATCCCAAAGCCCCGTAGGGTCGTCCAGCTTCTTTGATTGGCTAAAAAAAAAATGTTCTGGCCCCATGTTAACCGTTTGCGCACGAATCACGAAGGTTCAGTGTCGGAGTTACTTAGTCCTGAGCGGCTTGGTCAAAGACGGACACGGCACCAGCAGCCAATAGAGGTAAAACAACAGCTTAGGTGTGTATATAGTATTGAAGTCTACTGTGTGCTCCGATTGTTTCGCGAAAGTCGCCGGCCCTAGCTATAGTCCTTTCGTGGCTACTTCTGATCTACGAAAAGAACACACACTTCAGACGAGACCTGTTAAGTACTTTCAAAATATCACGTACGTTAGAAACATTAATTTAGAGTACTTTAAAACTGCTAAAAACGGCCTTTCCAAGGGCTGTAGCTCAAAATGCACGCATCAGATACATACAAAACTACTATAGGGGCCTGCACTGAACCTTCCTAAAGACTTCCCATTAATAAAATAATATGGTCACTGCTGAAAGTCCCATAGGTACACGCAGCACGACGAGAACACTGCACGCCAGTTCAGAGCCTTGCGCTTAGCGGCGATGGCGTACTTGATGCGCGTGGCAGTGTCGCTCTTATCGCTCCCGCGCTTCTCGGCCTAAACGTGGGAAAAAGTTCCAGGTAAACGGCGGCCTTACTTGCATGTCCATTGCGTATTCTTCCACCATTGACGAGAACCTTGTCACTTTATTCATCCGTCGGTGAAGTAAAAGTGTGAAATTATTAGAAAAGTAAATATTTACGAACTATTTGATTCATACACTTTGATGAATTAAAATAAAACAGAAAGCAAATGTTATAATTTTAGAATTCAAAAATGTTTCCGTGACACTATTAATTCAACGTTAAAGCATATAACTAATTTCTGTTCTTTGTTACCAACTTTAATGAGAGCATGGTCATTGTGCCCATTAAAATATATGCAGGTAGTGAAAGCGACATTTTTAAAAGTTGATTTGAAAAGGGCTAACTTCATCGTGAACAGCTTTTAACTGCCCTGTAACACGGTGCTTATGTTTGGAAACCTGGCCGAGTGAAGTAGAGCACAGTTAAGACACTGGAACACTCGCTGTTGAGGAACTGGTTTCGATTCCCGTTCGTCCATCCTGACTTCGACAGTCCGTGTTTCCCTTCCTTTTAAACATTCGAAGCTAATGAGTGGGTGGATTCCTACCGTTGGCCATAGCATATGTAAGACCACAGAAGTAATTGGCAAAAATATGTTTGTGATCTGAAATAACTGTGAATAACTGACGCATCAATAATATTTACCAGAAAACATATGCCACACACTATAAAAAAAATAACAGCAGGTGTGGTCATCTACATCGCCACCAACATAAAAAAGAGAATCTCTAGTTTACTGTGTTTTCTAACGTTGGCAGTACCGTTGAACCTCCTTCGACCTGCTTCGGGAAGCAAATGATTAGGATAAGGCTCTCTTGTTAGAGAGATAAGTTACAACTCTCTACTTGAACGTGCCCTGGTCTTCAAGACTTCCGGTTCTGCGTGGCTGTCCCAGATCTCTTGGCGGTGCGCTACAGATGACGACTGCAGAAAGGTGTTTCCGGTTTTTTCAGTTACTCTCCTGTACTGTGTGGTAACTTCGTCGTCTTTACCCTCAACTTTCTCCTCAAATCCTGTTACGCAATCTCCCCGTGCAATAGCGGTGCACACGCTTCGGGGAGAAAATAAGGCAATTTTTGCGTACCTCCCGAATGTTTGTTTTCGCCGCCCGCTTTCACAATAGCCGCCTGGAATAAGTTCCCGTCGAGTGAGTTGGAAAACTTTACAAAGATGGAGAGTAGAGGGATTGTGGGGACTTTGGCAGATCGGGACCTGGGACCGGAGCGACGGAGATGTTCGTACTCTATCATTCCGGACGGCCGGCGGCCATAATGGATCCAGGTGGCACTAACCTTGACCATTTACTTGGACCCCGGTTACCTTTTATCGTGACCCTAGTGATTTTTGACCTTTTAAAAAAAAAAATTTTAAACATTTATTATTTAAAAAATTTTTTGTTAAAAATGTATTTGAAAAAACCTACATTTCCGGAGATTCTGTCACCAACACCACCACTCACCTACACACATTATATCGTGTGCGGCCATAATGGTTTTTCTTGTTTGTCATTAGTTTATACATAGCTAGAAGACACCATATTGGTATATTAGTTTGTCATTTGTTTATACATTGCTGGAGGACGCCATCTTGGTTTTCATAGGTTTTCAACACCTAGGTGGGGCTGGTCAATAAATTTAGCTACCAGGCTATTAGCCACAAGGTGGCAGCAATATTTGTTAATTTTTTTAACGTCTAGGTTGTGTTGTCGGCGCCCTTAATATTGGATTATATTTTCAACACACAGGTGGCTTTTATGTACAGCCACCAAGCGAACTGTTGGCACTTATGTTTATAGGCATAGGAAAATATGTAATTTTTCATTCCTATTAAAAATAAATAAAATTTTTTCAATTAACAGTATACATACATGCATGATGTGGGTGACAACATTCATATATTATTAATTATGCATTTTTATTAACACCCTTACAACATATAATGAAAAAGTATTTTTTCATTTTAATACTAATTAAAGCACCATTGAAATTGAGTATTTATTTTGTTACCCATCACCCCGCCACTTTAGTCCGAACAATTATTCACCCTCGCTAAATCCTTTACCACTAGGGCTCTTGATTTCAGCATTGTCCGCCACAGCATGCTGGTGTGGGGAAAGTACATAATGGGAACAATATCGACACCCGGCACAGATGTTATGGGTACCGGGGCTTGCCAGAGCGACTTGGCAAGTCTTAAAAACAGCTGCGAGCTTAGCTCATGCTAACAATTTGGTGCGGAAGGGGGGAGGGGATGTTAGCATCTCTTAACCAGCTGCAATCAAATGAAATACAACTGGGCGTACAAGAGCCCTCCTCCCTGCCACAGATGCTTGTACCGCCACCACGCCACGCTGAGGAGCTTGCTCCAGTGATGATGAGCGGTGGATCGGCACAGGTTCCCATCTGATGCCAGTCGTGACAGATCGCTCTCTCACACCTCGTCTTTTATCATTCTGACCGGTAGTTTCAGATAGTTCATTACATCAGGTTGCAGGATATTATCAAGCTTGCACGTAATACGTACACATTTCCCAGCGAAATTTCAAATCTGCTCAAATATGGAGTATCGGTTCGGGCCAGCTAGTCTCTGTAGGAATATGTAACCCTTGTAAAATACGGCACTAGAACTTCAGAAAAGTTCGAAGTTACCACGAATGGACTATATCGCGAACTCAAGCCAAACACGCCAGTCAGGAAAATGGCGTCACCTGTCAGCAACGTGCCGGTTCGCCAATCAGAGCCTGGTGACTTACACGCCAGGCGAAATCACAGCCAATAGGGAACGACCAATCAGACTCAAGATTCGTCCCGGAGCATGGCGCAGCCAGTCAACGTGATGCCGTTCTGTGTGCACAGGTAAAAGTTCAATGTTGTGCCAACAGTGTTAATGTTTCTATAGTACATTCATGGTTACCCCAACTTTTTCTGAAGCCCTGCTGAAGTTCTACTTCCGAGATATTTCTCCGCCTCATGCAAACAAAGATTAACTAACTCTAGAAAATTACACCAAAGAGACAACGCAATGTATTCGTGCGCACTCAGTCAAACAATATTTTGAGTAAGAACTATTTCCTACAAGGCATTACGAACAATCCTATTTTCTCACTGTTTTTATTCATATTAATTATATATGAAATAATATAAGTTATACATAACAAAAAAATTAGGTTTTTTTATGCCAAAAGAATTATAAAACTCTTGCCATACATGGTATATTTATGAAATAACCAAATACGCCATTCATGGGCTGATTTTTCAAAACTTAGATTGAAAATGTATGAAGAAATCGCGAATAGACTATACTACAGTATATTTTTTCTATCTGTATGCCGTCAATTACTAACGTCCCTGGTAATATACAATTGCGATTTTAATATATAAATATAACATTAAGTACGTTTGCATTGAATTAATATTAATATTTGTGTTCAACATCGTCTTGTATTTTCAGTGCTTTAAAAATTAATCCGATATAAAATAAAATAAGTGCATTTATTTTGTCACAAGAAATAAATATTACAAACGAAGAAAAACATTTACGACCAGGAAGGAAATAAAACCCACACATTGAGTGCCTGACGTACTCCACTTTACAAAAACTAACATCCTATCAAATGCTCTGTTTTAACATGTTTAACTGTTTTTCATATACTGTTATTAAACGTAATATAACGACAAACTGCAGTTCTCTTCCATTATATGGAAATATGTAATGCTCTGTAAATATATGTATATTTACCACAACGCAAACTGCTTTACACGTCTTGAGAGCTGGTCTAAGCTACGTTTTGTTACCATGCTATGCTTTAAAATTAAAATACAGTGGTTTCATTTAACAAGGTTATCGTTGATCATTAGTATCCGACATTTTATAACGTCAAGTCAGTGTAACCTTGTGTTGGATGAACATTTCTTTAAAGCCGCAGTAACACAAAATATTTTGTTCTTCCTGTTATTTTTTAGCGTAATACAACATTTGGTTGCGGCAACATTACTTAAAGTCTTTATTAACATTGACAATTCAACAGTACATTTGCATTATAGTAATATAAGACTTTGTTAATTGTTAACATTATTAATTTTGCTACAGGATAAATGTTTAAATAAGCGCCTCAAAAATATATATTTTTCTTTTGTTGCAACAACGTTGGACTTTTTCCTGTGTAACTACATATTATGTGACTTGAGGGTTCAGGAGCATAATTATCTGTGGATACATAGTAAAATTCATCTGTACTTGTTACAAACAATACTTTAGAAACAATTTGCCGAATTTTTTTTTGTAACTCTTCACACAACTCATTATTTCAGAAAACATATAAAATTGTTTATGTAGCTGAATGTTTATAACAAACTTGACGTCTGCGACTCTTGCTTGTTAAAATTCAACATTAGTTTAACACATTACACAATAAGATTTTGTGAAATTTTCTCAAATTTATTTATGGGGCCGTGGTGGCTGAACGGTTAGAATGCTCGCCTCCCACGAAGGCGAGGCGGTTCCAATCCCGGTCGGGTTACTCCGGATTATAGTGGGAATCGTGCCGGACGATACCGCTGGTCGGCGGGTTTTCTCAGGGATCTCCTTTTCCCCGCCCTTGCATTCCGGATTATTATCTCATTTCACCCTCATTGGCTCTCAAAAACTCGTTGTTAATAGCCACCTAAATCTCTGAACTCCACTCTCATTTATTTGTAGTGCTACAACAACATCTTTGCCAACGTTTCCTTATAATTCCTTGTACAAATACAAAGGGGCCGTCGTGGTGTACTGGTCAGATTACTCGCCTCCGCCTGGGCGAACCGCGTTCGATTTCCGGTGGGGTCACTCCCGGAATTTTGCATGTGGGAATCGTGCCGGACGATGCCGCTGGCCGGCGGGTTTTCTCGGGGCTCTCCCATTTCCCCAGTCCTTGCATTCCGGCGCTACTCCGTGCTCACCTCTCGTCACCCTTATCGCCTCTTAAATTTCTCCACTTCACTACAAATATAAAAAGAAATTACAGTATAGCCAAATAACGAGGAAACATGACTGGCTTGACGTTAGCGGAGGACATCGGGCGATGACTCGGCAGTTCGCGAGTGTTGCAGGGGCAGATGGAGCTGCGGAGATTGTGCGAAGTGGAAGAGCTGCGTCACCAGGAGGCTCCTTGTTCATCACGCACTGCTTGGAGTTGTCAGTGGGTACACGTGGCAGAAATGTGCCCGAGCCTACGCCACTCTGCTCCGGCGAACGCCGCGCGCGCTGCCCGATGGTTCCGGGAACCATTACCAGCAACTGCTTATTCGTCGTAGGACCGGCTACCTCCGGGTTCAAGATCTAACGGGAGTCTTCCCACCACAAGGTCCTACGTTCGTAACGCGCACACAAACATGGAGGAATGGTTTTCATAGACAAAAAAAAATATTTCATCTTTTTCCAATTAACTACTGTATGAAAACGTATACTTAAATATACGAAATATGCACAACTAATAAATTAATATCTGGCAGTTACAATATCTAATATATATCTGGATCGCCTTTTGCGTTGACATAACAGGACTATGTTAGAATTTGCAACACCTGAAATAGTCAAAACCTCGATTTTTCCCAAACCAGGGGCATCATAACTATGCCAAATGACTCACAAAACGTAAGCTAAAATGAAAGGGCATTGAATAGTAGCCCGGACCAAAGGCAACGCGGATATAATTGATTCCACATGTCTTATGCAAACCGTAGTTCAAACAGTGGACTAGTAACAAAATATGTAGTGCACCTCGGACCAATGGGCCATCACTACAATTGCATCACAGGAGATATTAAAACTAAATTAACACACATAAAATTTAACCCAATTACCACAGACATAATGTCATACTACAAGCAGACTATTTATCTTGCATGGGGAGTCGTCTGCCGAAAATCGGTCCGGTGCGCTTATTTAACCCTTTCCTCCCCACATTAACTAATAAATTTCTGATTTCGCTAATTAGAAATTTGTCATGCGTGCTGTACTTAAGCTGGCAAGAAACTTGTTTCGTCATCACAACCAATATACTTTAGTCTTTTTGCTTGGTGTTCTGGTGGTGTGAACCAGTCATAAAGTTGCGCAGTAGCATGGTCACCCACAGGGAAGATCATTGGACACTGAGTCTCGCAGAGTACAATACCGGTAAAATATAAGCTTCCCGTGTAACATGTCAACAATTGTCTGCAATGGACATGAAAGGGTTGCGGCGCTGGCCGCGACAACCCGCCGTTCCCTACCCCAACCTTCCCGATCATTCCAGCACTGAGGGGGAGAAAGAGAGTTCTCGGTTGTTCTATAAGCTGGGAGGGCACACTCGTCCTTCCCGTCTTCTAAAGAAGTTTCTTGCTTGATGTAGGTCAAGGCGAGCGCCGCATTTGCTGGTTGCCGGAGAACATAAACTGTCGTGGTAAAGAAAAAAAACCTGCATCCCCGCCCCCAAATGTAGCCCAGTATCACAAGATAGGCAGAGAGTGTGTGCCGGCCGGTCACCGAACCACCAGTTGCGTCGGGCAGGTCCTTTCCAGAGATTGCCCACCGTGTCTCTTGATTCTGGTTTAAGCCAGTGGAGTAGTATTTCCTATCGCGTCCTTGATGGAGCCGATTCCATGATGAAGTACGACGTCCTGGCAGCTGCCTACTGCTGCAAGTTTATGCGCTGTCGAAACGGGCGATGGTGACAAACGGTTAAGAAGATTTGTGTATTCGTGTCACAACTCCCAACCAGACATTACAAAGAAGGATCCTCGTTGCATCAACAACGCTTTTAGTATAGATGGCATCAGATAAACCTTGGCAGCGTGTCAAACCGTTCCTTGTAGCACGCATTGGAAAAAGGCCAAAACCACACAAGACGTAGCACAAAACTTTTTAATAGAGAAATTAATGTTATTAGTCTTAATTATTTTATGTATAACACCTCTGCATAGCAAAAATTATATTTTTTGTCGTAATACTGCTCTATATGATACCAAAATTTTTAAATTTGCGGTTCCATTTTCACTATTGAAGTCTCGTCGAAGTCAAGAACAACGTAGTGAAAATGTAATCAAATGGCGTTGCGTTTCGTTTGGTGCAGGGATGAGTGAACATTCATTGATAGGCTGCGCGAAACCATGAAAATGGGCCTTTCGTCTGATTCGTTATTGTGTCCTATGAACGATTATAAACTTTTAACCTAAAAATGCACGTAGCTTTGACACACAACTCCGCTTACGTGTATATTGAGTTTTTAAACGTATTGGGGCTACAACCCAGAAATGTATTCTAGTAGCGAAGGAAACATTTATCACAAAAAAAATATAGTTTAGTTTGACGGCTCCGCCGTAAATTGCGGTCATTCTTTTCATGTCAACTGCTTGTTGATGATAAAGGAAATCGAAGGAAAAATATAAGTTCTACCCATATCAAGACTGCCGCGTTATACATTGGTGCGACACAGTACTCTTTTAATATTAGCCAACGTAGTTTCGTGGTGAAAATAAATTATGGCGCAAATTATCTCAGCGAAATGTACACCGCAACTGCAAGAAGCGACACTGGTAGCGCACGCTATATGAAAGTAACTAAAGGTTTGCTATAACCAACGCATATATGTAGTTCCTCACGCATTATACTTCCAGAAAATAGCTCAAGAACAAAGAATTAGTGTTTAAAAGTTTGGGGTACATGATCACAAGGAATTACTATTTTTAAAATAAATGCAAATTGAATATGTTTTATCTTGACATTTTAAAATTAACAGAATTCATCCCAGAAAATGAATTCGTTAGGAAACACAACGCAGGTTACTAGGACTCACGAATGAGTAAAATTAAAGTTTATATTTGTTTGTGTGTTTCGGGAGACAAGATTAAAAATATTAGTATATAAAAAATGTCGTACAAAATTTTCCGACAAGCAAAGATGGTCCCTTATTAGGTCATTATGAAGCTTATTCAGTTTTGTTTGATATAAAACGTTATGAACACGTTATGAACTATATATTGCGACGAAAATACCATAAATCCCAGATGTTAGTACGTATAGCTTCACGTTCAAGATCAAGAAGCGGTGGAGCGATATGGGCGACACTAGCACGTACACCTAGCGGCTTATCGCTCCTACGCACAAAGCGTGCAGTGTTTCCATCGTCATGCTGTACTATGCAATTTAGATCTGTAACATTGAGACTTTATTGCACGCCACTGAAATCCACAAATTAAACTACGCCCGTATTGTCGTACGTTTCTTTCACCGCTTAAAGAAACTGCATAGGCAGACACTAAAAATGCTATATTTTACAATTTTCACGATTTTTTTCCATGAATACACTTGAAACGACAAAAGAAAAATAAGGGGATAGATAATTTTTTTTTTTTTAAATACATTATCTGGCAAAAAGTTTCTTTCTATAACATTTACTTATCAAGATATGCGTATCACCAATTTCACAGAAAATGTTTCAGTTCATACGCCTCTTAAAAGATAGTAAGTTATGTGTGGAGGGTCGAGAGAAGGAAGAGAAGACGGTGCTGTAGAAACGTGGAAGCAGGTGACTCAGCACTAAGCTCGGGGTCACTGTGACATACGTCACAGCGACTACTCGTGGCAGGCCACGTGCGGGATCGGATTGCCATAGCGAGGAACTGGTTTTAGTCTGGCGTGACCCACGCCGACCCGAAAACGGATATGTTAAGTGTGAGATTTTTAAGTGTGACATACGTATAAAAATGATTGCATAAACGAATCTGAGTAAGAGATAAAACTCATTCTCTTTTACTTCACACTTTTCTGAAGCACTGTTAAATCTCTACTTCTAAAATATTCCTCCGCCTTGTGCAAACTAAGCTTATTTAGGTCTAAAAAATTGCACCAAAGGGCGACGCACTGAATTCGTGCCCATTCAATGTAATGATATTTTGCATGAGCACTATTTCTTACTAGGTGCTACCAACACACGTGCTTTCTCATTGTGTTTCTTCATATTTGTTATAAATGTATTATTATAATTTATAAATCAAATATAGATAAAACTTCAATTTAACTAACAATAAGATACCTTCATGTTAACAGAGATATAATACGCTTTCAATACATGGCATATTTAGGAAATAACTAAACGTGTCATACATGGGGTGATTTTTCAAAGGTTTTATTCAAAAAGTTTGAAGAAACCGCATATAGAATATAATGAGACTGTGTGGTTACCTACGCGACGCTGACCTTGAAATCACTAGCTAACATAATTGACTAAATTAAAATTAAACACCACGGAAGTTGAATTGCCACATGACGGCCAGGCAGAGAGTTAAATATTGACGGCTTTAGGATGTAACAAAACAAACGTGACATATACGAAGTGGTAGAACTCGTTTAAAACATCCAATTTATATTAGACATTTCCTGGCAAGGTCTACCAGTACTAATTGTTTTCCAGCTAGTACTGCATCCATCATGGAATTTGTCGCCTTCCACAGCCGTATTTCATACCAGGCTTTGTAGTAGAACCTGCCTTCTTTCCATGGCAGGTTCCATACCAGCTTTCGTACCTGGCCAATCACAACTGAGTTTCAGAGCGTAGGGCGCTCCCCGTGGCTACCACTTGAAATGGTTTGATAAGGAAAACAAAAATAATGCCTCCATCTTGATTATGCATCCGTGAGGTCGGAACTATTTCAAGTATCTTTAAAATATGACAAAGACAAATAATATTAATGATTACAACTTTTAGCTACTCATATGAAGCGTATTAAAGGTTTATATAATTAACCACGCAATAAAACAGTAATACGAGCATTTTTTTAAAAATATGATAGCATTAATCATTTTAACTAACCAATTTTCGCTCATTTTATAGCGTAGTCGTAGAGCTGTGGCAATTAAATGCAAGTCATAATTTAGGACGTCAGTTCAAAACTACGCTGTCACAACTTCTTTTGTTGGAAGTGGATCACATCACAGCAAAAAATAGCTACATTTTGGGAAATTGTGAAATTAGCGTGAATATTATACAAAAGATACGCTCATGTCTTTATATTGTTTATTTTCAAATACTGAATATACATCAGTAAGCATTAAAATCTTATAACGTCCAACAGTAATAAAACAATATTAATAAGAATAAAAACGGAGAGAAAAAAGGTGTACGTTAATAATGCCTATTAAGAAAAAGTTCTCCTGCAAAATATTATTAACCTGTGTGTTAAAAAATGCTGTGCGCTGTCCCTTTGGTGTTAATATTCTATACTCGAATCCATATACCATAATGGAAGATTCCTTGGATGATTCCACGCAAGCCGGCATGGACGCTTTTACTGATGACTTTACAGAAGATTTAGCCATCTGCAACGTGCAACTTTCGACGGAATGTTTCGTACAGGGTTGAAATTTTAGACAGTTATAGAGAGGGAGATAGAATAAATTTAATATTTCGCTTTTAGAAAGAGCGTAAGACTAGTAAACACTAATAAATAGCAAATTTAAAAAACACGAAATTTTTTACTCATTCTACGAGAGCATTGTGTGCAAATTATGGCAAACATTCGTGTTTTTTTTAACAGAAAAATTCCAGTTATAACAACAAAACAATTAGGCTCTGTGCATAAAAGTATAGTGCCCAAGTCAAGAAAAAAGATTGTTCCTGAACCACAGTTGTAGAAATGAAATCATAAAAAAAATGCTCTCCGCTTTGCTTGTGCGGCAACAATGATCGTTGGACAGTTTATTCCAAAGAATCATCCATATCTGCTTGCATACAGGCCCGAGTATAGTTCACTCACGGTTACTTCCTACATTTTTGAAGCCCTGAAAACTCTACTTCCACGATATTCCTCCACCTCGTACAAACAAAGTTTAACCGACGCTAGAAAATTACACCAAAGGGACAGCGCACCACATCCGGGTGCACTCACTTTAATAATAATTTTCATTAGAACTATTTATTACTAGGCATTACTAACATACCTATTTTCTCCCTGTTTTTACTCATATAAATTACCTATAGTAAAATATTATAATTTGTAGATAAAATATAAATAACTGTTAAGTTTAACCAAAAATTAGATAATATTATGTTAAGGCAAGTATAATACACTTTTGATACGTGGTATATTTAGGAATCAGCTAAACCCGTCCTACGTGGGATGATTTTTCTATGGTTTGATTCGAAAAGTGTGAAGAAACAACGAATAAACTATAGCATGTCTCTAGGAAGCATCCGCCCGAGCTTGTACGGGAAATTTTATCGTGGCATACATGTTAAGCTGTGTTTGCATTAGGCGGAGCAGTGCCATGGAAGTAGAACTTTAGCAGGGCTTCAGAATAAGTCGTGAGTAGCCATGAATAGACGATATATGCTGTTCACGGCAAAGTGAGCACTTTTGAGGCCCTAAATACTTTTTTTCCTATTATCATTTTTGACCCTTTTGCCACTTTTTAAAACAAATATTTCCATGTTAGTGATAAACATTGTGTATACATTTCACCGGACTCTAAACTTAACGTTTAAGGGTACAATAAAACATGTTTATTAACTATTGTTCCAAATGAGAGGGCTTGAAAAAGTGCTAACTTTGACGTGAATAGCATATAGCAGAGATCAGTGAGCTTGAGTCCCGGCAAGCAAGCACCGCGGAGGCTAGCGAGTGTTCGCTTCGCGGCCCGGAGCAGCTTGCCATGTCCCGAGGACTGCAACCTGCCGACTTGCTGCTCCACTCGTTCTCCTTGAGTTACCAT
>NQII01000206.1:990495-1027682 GCA_002778355.1 Clitarchus hookeri | reverse complement strand
CCCCCCATCCTTCACCCATGCCTTTATTGCCTCCAGCCTGTTTCGCCGAGAGCGTGCGCGCCACTCCACTCCCTCCAAACAACTTCATATCGAATTTCCGTATCTAGGCTGTAAAATTTCCGTGCCTAAGATAAAATTTCCGTGCACAATAAGGCGCTAGAAATGTTTTTACAAGTTTTCATTAACATCTAAATCGACTTTATAACATGTTCGTGGAGTGGGGAAATTGGCGCCGGTCTCGAAATCGCGGTCTTGAGAGCCGGCCGGGGTGAAGCGAGGAGGGTACTGAGCAACGCCGCAAGGGCGGGGTAAATGGGAGATACCCGAGGAAGCCTGCCGACCAGCGGCATCGCCCGGCATGATTCCCTCGTGCCAAAGTCCGGTAGCGACCCCGCCGGGAATCGAACCCGGTTCGCCTAGATGGGAGGTGAGTAGTGTAACCACTAAACCACCGTGGCCCCCTCATAACTTGTGAACCATGCGACTTTGACAGTAGTATTGGCGTGGGTTAGGTGAATGCTGGGTACATGCGCAGAAGACAGTAATCAGTTCACCTGGTCTTTAGCCTATGTCCTCGCCTCGAACACATACTGAGGATGTAGGCATACCGAATTTTCGTCTCCCGAGCGTGCGCCGCCCACATTGAATCGCCCATCGCCCGTAAAGCTGTCTTCGTCGCATCGCGGAATACTTTGCGAAATACAGAGGTGAAACGACCGTTTTGTGCAGCGAACTCCAACCAGACATGCCAGCGTCACTGCCTGGCAACATTTCGGGAACATAGACTTAAGATGAGGTAGAGCACTTATTGGTAATCTACGCACGTACCCAACATTGACCTGCCCCGAAGTCACATGGTCAACAGTGACGAACGTGTTTATTTATATCTTAGTTTTAAAATAACAAGAACTATTATAATAAAAAAAACACTTTCATAAAATTGAATTTAATCAAACTGCAATTTAAATTGGTCGTAGGAAGTATAAAATTTAAAAAAATTGTTTATTAAACAGTGTTCTAACCTCAAATCCAATCCAAGCCGTTTTCGGTAGTTGTATAGTCAGAAAAGCAGTTCAGTGCTGTGACACATAGGTTGGCCGTGCACAGCCACCGAGATCGGTCTGCCTCATCTCTAGTCTGTGGTCGGGGAAGTCGTTCCCCACTTGCCAGCAGGCAGGCCAGTCGTTGGTGTGCCTTTCGCTGCACGCAGTTACCAGTCAAGACGCGAGGCCCATTCTCAGAGCCTCGCGCAGCCAATCCGAGGACGAGCACGCCCGCATCAAAGGAACCAAGTCACTTCGTCTGTCTACTTGTCTACTCTGTGTCTAGGGTTCACTGTCGACGGAAATAAATTTCGCCTGATTTTACCGCCTCGCGAGTAGAGCTACTGTTGACCATTTTCATGCATTTTCCTGTTCGTGGCTCAACGAATGCAGCAATTTTTTTTTGCAATCCCGTGAATTACCCGCCCAACCCTCACGAAACGGACGTTTGCATCGGAAAATTGTAATGTTTGGCAACACTGTTCCACAGAATCCGTTGACAGTCAATTACAGTGCTTAAGACACAATACAAAACTCGCGACAACTCCATTAAGTTCATAGATAATTTCGTTCTGGTTCTGGCAGTGAAAAACATAAAAAAATTCGAAATTGTTTTTGCATTATACTAAAGATGCAGCCGCTCTTGTTAAAATGCTTTGTCAGAAATCAGGCATCGGAGATTATTTTATGGTAATTATTTACATTGCCCTTATTACTAGTGTTCGTGGGGAAATCATCAATCATGGCTGATATCGGAGAATGCACCTCAAACTAAAGCAACTGCACTTCAAATAAAATAAAAGCTAATTATTAATAATGTTTTTTTTTGTTGCTAAAACCATAGAAAAATTACCCTTGAATTAAATGGGGTTATTGATGGTTGTATAGTGGCCCTGGAGAGATGGAATGACCTCTTGAAATAGGAAAAAAAGTTCCTACTTCCACACTTACTGCACGATGCGTACAAACGAAAATGTCATTATTCTAAGTGGTATTGTCTGGTCGTGGGAAAATGAAGCGCGCGTTACACAATACTTCCGCCGCGGTAAAGAAATGTGCTACTACAGGAATAAAAAAACTTTTTTTTTATAGCTCACGTCACTTGTAAATGGCATCAGGTGGGTGGCGCGGTGGAGAAATGTATCTGGGCGCAGAAAGTAGCCTCCCTGCGTCATTCCACAACCGAAACACAGAGTACGTACGTATACAGAGGTGAAAAATCTTTTATACCGCAAGATTCAGCAGCACACGCCAGCAAAACGACGTCACTGGCCAGGAACATGTCGGGACCCGGATCAGCAGTCTGTATCTGGTACGCAGATAAAAGTCTAATGTTGTGCTAATAGTATTAATGCTACAAGTACAGTAATTTTGGTTATATGTGATCCGCCAGTAACTAATGTTGTTGTTTATGAAATATGCTACTATACTCTTAAGAGCTGTAAAGTCTATCTTGATACCAAATAATAACAAACCTTTTTTGCATGTCGCTACACGAAGGACATCAAGAAACTTTGCTGTCTGCAATCCATGTTAAGAGAAATGTACACAGCTTTTGTTAAGCAATCAGAAACAAGTACGTGAATAGAATAGAATTTATTACCATTATGGAATATTTACACTGAGAGAAAGGTTTGTTCCAGCGAACAAAACTTTTTTTACAGGACCAAGTGTATATTTTGTAGCCATAAAAAAATAGTTTTACATAAAGAAATCTTGAAAAGCAAAAAAATAGATTTTATTCATCTAACAAAATACACACCTGAATAAAAAGAACCTCTGTACTGGGCAAAAAAGTCAGACCACCAACAAAATATTTAGTTTAATCTACTATTTGCTTGGCCACTCATTTTATTGCACTTTGTTAGAAAAAAACCGGTCGAGAGTTTGCTTGCATTATTTTGTGAAAATTAGGATCGTACCAGTGTTTACTGAAGCTTAATGATAGTAGTAAAATCCTGATAATAAATAAAGTTTGACGAAAACAAAAAATAAAGCTGTAAAACTTGAAATATTACTTACGGACGTTGTCTAGTATTTGAGTTGTATGTAGTTAAAAGCATTTCGTTTTAATCACTAGTCTCAACTTTAGCTTAGGTTACTAGGGCGTATTGCTCAGGTGCAAACGATTTGGGTTTGAATCTCGATTGGGCTTCCGCTTTTTACTATATTAACCGAAACGCTTTAAAGTTCGTAGGAACAAACAAATCTTTAGTTGCACTAACCAATTGGGGCAGCCAAATGAGAACCAGAAAATAATTCCATTTCAACAACAAAGTATTTCGTAGGCCCTATACAAACAACTAATTTTCTCACCGTACACTTAGCCTGCTCTGATTCCCAGGGTTTGTATTTGTATGTCAGGAATACACATACTTATTTAATTGCTTTGAAAATTACGGGACGGTGTAAAAGAGCAATTATTGAGAGAAAATAAGAAACAGAGGACATTAATTTTAACCACGACCAAATGATAGGCTCGTCGTGATACATATTTTACTGAAAAAATTGGCACCGTTAGCTGAAGGTTGTTTCTTAACTGACCGAAATTCTGTAGGTGTATCGAAAACAATAAATTAACATTGATACTGAGGAAGAAGTATAGCAGTACAAAATAAGATAAATTAATTCGTGTGTTTATCTGTAGATAACGGAATAGAAACCTACTTATTTTGTCTAAAAACTTTACTATGTACATTACAACACGTTTTGCTGAAGGCTTCCAAAAGTAAATTTTAAAGTTTTTTTTATTTTTATTATTTCATTTGTGACTGTTTTAGGAGATGTTTGTTCAGAACATGTCATCAACTGCAGTGCGCTTAAGGCAGGTCTGCCACTGACGGAAAATTTTATTTAATCAATTTGAATAGGTATTCAGATTTGCTACATATCTTTGTATTCTTGCCATCCTTACTGCAGGGATGTAAACATTTGAATTTATAACATCACTGCAAATTCCCGCAAGTTTATCTCTATGGATTTTCCCCTATAAAATTCGCCCTAAGCCTAACTCGTGACTAAAGGCGTATATTAACCAATTCAACAAATTATAGATGTCATTCGTCCAAAAGAGACTTATTTTAAGTTAATTTTGATGCACAAGACATTTCTAAAAAAAATAATAATTCGTCTTCGCCTCACTAGTGATTGTATTTCCGTTTTCCTCCTTGCTTAATCTTCAACATTCATATTAAATATTTTAGTTATTGCAAAATATGTATATAAGTGTGGCGGGTACTTATAAATACCAAACAATAACTAACCCATTAAAGACATTATGGGTGTTTCTCCTTGTCCATTGCATAAGAATCAGCCTTATTCTGCCACATACTGTACACAAATGAATATAATAAAAATAAAATAATAATGAGTTCATTTTTATATAACATTCAGCAAACTTTTTTGTTAAGTATTGGTAAGTAAAAATGCGAACACCCTTAAATTACCAAAACTTTCTAAGCGAAAACGGATGATTTTGATGGCAAAACAAACTGCCCAATACTTCACGAGGTATCGCAATTTCCGACGTTGAATTTTCGGTTTTTTTTTCTTCTCTTAAAGCAAAATTAAAGTGAGTCCATAGTCCATTTGTGATTCACTATCCTCCAGCAAAAAAAAAAATATAGGGCCTATTTTGCGTAAAGTTACGAGACAATAATGGATTGTCAGTTAAATTTTTTTTTTAATTATTGGATATCGCACAACGATAATTCACCTTAAATCTATTCCAATGAATTATTCATATATANTGCAGAGAAATGGATCAGCATTAACGAACCGCGCAAGTAGAACGAAGGTTGCCACACAGTATTGTCATTGTCATGCATGTGTCCCGTTTGCGTTTAATGCAGTTTGCTTGCGCGGATGTGCCACTAGGGGGCATACATGTGCCGCCATCATCCATAGCTGCAAGACACTGAATAAGGCCTTAGTAGCAGTGTGAGCCACAGAGCCAAGTTCAGTGAACACACAGCATGCCCCGACAGCAAATGCGACAAGACTTTGCCCCGCTGGATGTGTTTGAGAGAGGTCGCATCACCGACATCCGAGAGGCAGGTTGGACGTTTCGTCGCATTGCTCGCCTCTTTAACAGTTCTGCCTACTCTGTGAGTCGGCGTTGGATGCAGTGGGAACAGGAGGCTACGCGCACCTTTCGAGAAGTCTCGGGTTGACCCCGGTGGACCACCAGTAGGGAGGATCGTTTTATCGTGCGACAGGCTGTAATCACTGCAAGGGCGTCGCTGCGCACCATCCGTGGACATGTCACGGCAGCTGGGGACATGCCTGTGTTCACTAGTACCATATCCAGGTGGCTAGCAGAGCGGGATCTGTCGTCGCGGCGTCCCTTACGGCGTCTGCCATTACGACCTGAGCAACCCCGAGCACGTGTGACCTTCTGCCGGGAACGGGCAGCGTGGAAACTTGCGGATTGGTGACGAGTAGTGTTTAGCGACGAATCGCGGGATTTTTCGTATACAGACGACCATAGAATTCAAATCTTGAGACGTCCTGACCAGCACCGTAAACCACGCTTCATTGTAGAGCGCCACACCGCCCCAACGAGAAGTGTCATGGTGTGTGGTGCCATTTCCTACTATTCCCGCACCCCACTGGTGGTGATTGAAGGAACTGTGACGACGCGGTGATACATCCAGGAAATTCTGCGACTATATGCGCTACCCTTCCTGGTGCAGCTTGACAACTCCATTTTCAAGCAGGATAATTCCCGACCTCACATAGCACGGGTATCTCTGGCCTACCTTCATGAAGTCAACGTGCTTCCTTGGCCAGCAAGATCCTCAAACCTCTAGCCCATCGAGAACGTCTGCACTATTGATCTGAGTTATTAAGAATTTCACGGTTTAAATCAGTTAACAGTGCCTAACTTATTCAACGGTCACTTCGATCTATTTAACCGACGAATTAGTAAAAATTCCAGTTTTCCTTCACTGATTGATTTAGTGACATTTCCCACCGATTCATCAATCATTTAATTTCCTGTTTTTCAGTGATCTGATTTTTGACTGATGGCTCAGTTAAACATGGTATATCAAATGAAATAACACATAAACTAATAAAACCCATAAAATATACGTTTTTATATATGGGCTTCGTCTTTTATAATATCATTTTACCAGGTAACTTAAACATCAGTCTTTAATTTATTTTTCACATAATAATCATAGCGCTCAGTTTATAGGCTTAAACTGCATGCAATGTGATGGAAGTGAGTGCACACTTCCATCATATTTGTACTAACAATCCTAATGTTTACCGTTGAACAAAAAAGGAAAGAAATTGCATAACTTTTAGAGTAGGTATTTTTGATGTAGGTAATAAACATATTTTTCTTTTAGCTATCACAGTCAGCTTGGTAGCTGAATTGACTGCCCAACGAGGCGGCACTGTGGTAATACACTGAGTCTAAACGTCGCTATACAACTAAATGTCGCTAAACCGCTTTTTTTAAATAATTTCCGTCATTTTTAGGAATAGTACTGGTAAAATATTCTCGAGGACTCTCCGTAAAACTCCACACACGTTGCTTTTATCAACATTGCGAATCGGTTTTTGTTCATTAAATGTAAATTTCCGTAAAATTGTTTGTGGGTATATGAACATTTTTTACAGTATAGTCAAACTCCCCTGTCACAATTGCTTAGGTTTCTGCCACGGAGAAGGCCCAAATTCTCTTCTTACTTGTTTACACGTGATTAACCCATATTCATCGTTAACTTTGTCATATTACCTCACAGGTCTACAAGCTGTGACAAATACTTAAGATTATAGAATTACAATACCGGTTTTTACAGCGAACTCCAGACGCACGCGCCAGTAAAATGGCGCCCCTGGCCTGCAGCTTGTCGAAATGCCGTTCGCCAATCAGCGCCTTCTAACGCACTTGTCAACTGGAAGCCCAGACAACAAGCAATATTTTGCAGCATACAGCATAGCCAATCACGACACAAGGTCCGTGACATAGCCTCGCTCAGCCAATCAGCAACTGAGTAAGACCACACATCAATGAAACCGCCTCGCCATTTAACTTCTGTATACTTACTTATTCTGTTATGCGGTCAGGCGGAAAAACCGAAAAGAAATGCACGAGACTTTGAGGTATGTTCTGCTCCAAACAGTGACACACTCCAGACTCAAACCCAGTGTTTTTCGCACGGCAACGAAGCGCTACCATCACATAGTAGATAAGTACACAGAGACTAAGGCCGTTTTCAAATGTTTTAGTTTACTGAAACGTCACGTGCCTTGAATTAGTCAACTTAAATAATGACGTATTTGATATTTCAGTATTTAATTTTTAGTACTTAACGACACTTAGTAAAATACTTAAGAACCAAATCGCAACCATAGCTGAACAAGCTACTATCGACGGCGTCCGAATTGAACGTTGAATATTACAATACCAATAAACTAAATCGTCAATTCGAAAACAGCCTAAATGGCTTGGTGGCTCCTTTGATATGACAACATCGATGCTCTAACTGGCTGCGTCAGGTCTCCGGGAGATCCTTGTTTCTGATTGACCACAACGTGTTGCGAAAGTTTCTCTTATTGGTTGAGCTTCCTGCTGGCAAGTAGGTTACCAGACGATGACTGAAGAACGGGGCTTTCCAACGTGCTGCTGACCAGTGACGCCACTTTGCTGGCACGTGCGACTGGAGTTCGCATTAAAAGCTACTGTTTCACCTCTGTAATGTTAAATGTTCTGTGCTGCCTTTCGCGCCTGGAGGCCTGTTGCGACCACGTATTTTCTTCAGTTGCGCCACTCAAGGTGAGGAATGACGACTGCCGCTTATTAAATGGTTGGGAAACGATCCTGCGCCATTCGAAGTTGTGACGAAAGAAAACTCGCTGTGCCAACAGTAGGCCGCCACCAGCGTCACGGAATTTAAATTAATTTACTTAACAACCACGTGACGAACACGACCACAGTGCGTTCGCGGTGGTCCCAATCTTCCTGGCGCGTCTGAAATTATATTTATGCCAACGTATCGTTCTTTTGTGAAGCTCCCTTTGGGTATAAGCACGAAAATATACATCACCTAGCACTTAGGTAACACGCCCTTTCTATAGTTCCCTTTCGGTTGAAGGCACGAAGCAATACAGCGTCTAGCCCGTAGGAAACACTCATTTCCAGTAGCGTCATTTCAACTTTTTAACTGGGGTGGCAAGGCCTACTGGGTTGGTATTGATTCTGATTGGCATTGGTATTCTGGGAGTCCTCTCCCAGAAAAGGTCTAAAAAAACTAGCGTTAAATCGTTAGTTTTTTAAGCTTTCTCAGGCTATTTTTACCACAAAATAATTGCTAACATTCTCTATTTACCCTAAAACATTCATTGTTAATTACTTGTATTAATACTCAAACCACTTGTAAAGCAAATATCTTTCACACACAACTCAAGAGAAGGCCTATTTTTAATTGATTGAGTGCTCAGCCTGTTTTTTTTATCATGAAAGTAAAAATCAAGCAAACATCACACAAAAAACAAAGCTTTATTTAACTTTTACTCAATTTCATCATAAGCTATTTTTATACAAAATGAAGTCTTCTCTTTTGGCTTGAACTAAAGTCATCAATAACTTTGGAAATGTCTACATCGACACTACTTTCGATAGCCAAAAGAGTTAACGAGGACAACCTCTCCTGGCCGATCGTGTTCCTGGTGTATGTTTTCAAACGCCGCAAGCACGAAAAAGACCTCTCACAGGATACTGAGTTCATTGGAATTGTAAAAAACCAACGGTAAAGTTCAAAAAGTAGAGGGAGCACACTTTTCAAAGACTTCTCTACAAAAAGGCAGCTCTTTCGTTTCAAAATTATCTAACAAAGAACGCACTGCTTCAACACGGCAAGCCCATCTGGTATCACTCAAAGTCTTCAATCATGCTGTTCCAACACTAAAGCTGTTTGCAATTTTTTGAATGTTTTCAAAAACAGCATGTTGTTTAGTTGATTTCTCAATAAAGTTGTAAAGACTTTGAAGTACAAAGAATGTGTTTCTTATGGAAGTCACGCTTGTTCAACAGCTTACAATGCACAAATTCAATATATGAGCATTGCAGTAAAAGTACGTTGCCGTTGGGGATTCTTGCATAATTATAGCTGCCACTCCTTTATATGGGCCCGTCATGTTCAATGCCCCATCATAGCACTGAGCACGCATATTTTTAATGTTCAAGTCCAGTGAAATCAAAACGTTCTTAAGTTTATTTTCCAGTGTTTCTCAGTCAGTTTTTTTAGCACGATAAAACCCTACCTTATCATTGACGTGCCTCAAGACAATAGCTACTTGTTCGTGCTTTGCTATGTCTTGAGTCTCATCAGCTATAATGGCAAAACCTTTTGCCTCTTTAACTTCTTTGGCAATGTACAGCTTGATTTGTTCCCCAATAATGGACAGTAGCTCATTCTGGAAAGTCGCTGAAGTGTACTGAAAATTTTTTCGATGTTCAATCTAGAACTTCTTTATTAAATTACTATCTTTCGAACGAAGTTTCATCAGCTTCAAAAAGTTTCCTCTGTTCTTCGAATCTGCAGATTTGTCATGACCTTTTAGAGCAATAGATTGCCTGCTACAAAATATCAATAATTTGCACAAAGCTCCTAAATACAGTATGTTTTGTTGCACTTCTTCTGAATACTGTTGACTTACTTTTTCAACAAAAGTACCACTTTTGTCTGCTTCTTTTAGAGAATTGAGTTTAGTGTTACTACTCCTATGCGAGTTACTCTTCTCATGATTCTCAAATACTTTTACAGCTTTCTTCCACTTGGAAAACCCACTGAGTGTAAACACATCTTCTGCATTGTTTTTTTCTTATGGGTTGTAAAACACACAGCAGACAAAACAGAATATTTTATCGTTTAGAGGACTGTATTCCAACCAAGAAAACATTTTATACCACTCTGGCCTAAATATCCTTCCATGCGTTTTAGGGAAATTTAAATCTCGTGGTTGAAATGAGCCTTCCCTAACATGAGCCATAGCCAAAGCTGGACCATGGGCAGGATCACCTTTATTAATTAGCGCAATTGGCAATCGGTCAGTTGAACTGGAGGAAAAGCTGGGACTTGGCCTACGCCCTTCATTTGCAGGAGTATTGTCCTTGGTAGTTGTGGACGACTGAGCGGATGACGAGCCTAACATATCATCTACAGGCGGTTCTGGTTCATGTTCCAAAGCAACTCCTGGTGGTTCATGTTCTAAACACCTTGTCTTTTTGCTTGCTAGGCCTGAGCAAAAGTAAGACAGCAACGAACTCTGCCCTTTTTTGTTCTTCTGAGCCTGGGAAAAAAAAGAAAGAATAGCAAAATAACCTAAATAAAGTGCTACTACGTAGTACAGTGGCGTCATTGCTAGCTAGAACTAAAACGTTTTAATACATTCTCTTTACAATAACACCAAGCTTAGTTCCTACCAAAGATTTATTAAAATATATTGAAAAACATCCCAGTTACAGGTAACTTATAATAGCCACCATTCTAAGGTTAACTTGGCTGATGTCGACAAAAAACGAACTGGTCTGAGAAGTTGGGCCAGTGTAACTGTGTATCGAATTTGGTCAAAATTTATCAATGCATTTGGGAATTATCGGGGCAACATACAGACAAACGAACATTAAACTTTGCTTTCCTTTGTAAGAAAGAGGAGTTATTTCCCTTTGCTCGATCACACAAAAATATGGAACGAAAGCTAATCGAAATAAAACAATAATAATGGTTTTAGTGAAAAATTTTTAATTATTATATTTAAGATAAAATTTTAATCGTAAATGAACTCCTCAGAAAAAAGCAGTGCGATTTCGTATACTATAAGTCTTCGTACAGTAAAGTTAACGGATTTTTCAGAGGGAAACAACAAACCAAATTTTTTATAATAAAAATAGGCTCACTTTCCCCTATACGGCCATACGGCCAATAATTCCCATCTTCCTTTTTAGCCATGAATACTTACATTGGTATTGGTTCAAATAAATATTAACAAAGCGAACTCTGATTTTGAGCGTAGAGTACCGACTGTATGTTGTTGCTTTAATCTTTGCCGGTTCAGTTAAACAGACACCACTACACCAGCACTGGTACATATAACTTAAAACTCCGATTATTATGAGGGTAAATCTTTGGATAAACCGAACTTTCAAATACATGTTCGTTTAAGAATAAAGATTTCCAATTTTTAAGCACTAGGCGTAGTTTGATATAAACGAAGTTAGGGAAACTCCGGAAACTGGCCAATAAGTTAACCTATGAAAAAATTGAAATGAACTTACCATGTCTCAGTCGATGCAATCGTACGATTATTCACTTGAAGTGTAATTTTTTTTTGGACTTCACTTGTCATCCATTATCATTCATGTTATGATAATAAATAAATTAAACACATAAATAAAACTAAAACAACACACACGTACACATCATACTGCACTAATAGATATATTTTTGTTGAAAAGAGCACACCAACAAGAGGGAGACGACATGACAGACAACACTCTTGCAAAGACAAAAGCCTACAGTGTGGCCGACGGTAGAAGAAGGAAAAGGTAGTGCAACTCCCTATACCTACTACGTAGGAGCCATGAAGCTATATGTGGGCAGTGTGCGAGAGTTCCGCTAGGTTCGCTAGGGTAGGGCGTGGACGGAAGAGTACCTAGAAACAAAACGTTGCATACTCTCGCACACTACCTGTCTCCTTCTACCGCGGTGTGGCCCGCGGGCCAGCCCCTGTTGCCATAACTCGCTCTGCAGTTTGCATATTACATAGTTGCCACTTCCGGACGTCAACATCGCCCATTCTCGTTTTTCACGCATCTAATATTTGTTATTTTATTACGTCGCGCCTACTACTCCACTATTTCTATTTAACTTTATAATGTACAAGTTTTAAACACACATGTTATTTTTCTGCGCTAAATCAGGCGTGATGAATGAAGAATCAAGAAAGTGCCGTGCTTGTAGAATTGTATTTTCCAATTGTTTGTAAATTATTGAGATTTTTACTTCAAAATTCTGGGGTTGCAAAATACTGGGGTGGACAATTTTGGGGTAGCAACCGCCACCCCTTGCCACCCCCGAATTACGCTTGTGCTCCCTTAAGACGCCCTTCTGCCTGGCGCTTGAACTGCGTTGCAGTGTGTTCGACGTTTTTCAACGAAACTATTAAGCGTGCGTCCAACGTGCTGATCTACGAAAAGAACACACACTTCAGACGAGAGCTGTTAAGTACTTTCAAAATATCACGTACGTTAGAAACATCAATTCAGAGTACTCCAAAACCGCTAAAAACGGCCTTTCCAAGGCGCTGTAGCTCAAAATGCACGCATCAGATACATACAAAACTACTATAGGGGCCTGCACTGAACCTTCCTAAAGACTTCCCACTAATAAGATAATATGGTCACTGCTGAAAGTCCCATAGGTACACGCAGCACGACGAGAAAACTGCACGCCAGTTCAGAGCCTTGCGCTTAGCGGCGATGGCGTACTTGATGCGCGCGGCAGTGTCGTCCTTATCGCTACCGCGCTTCTCGGCCTAAACGTGGGAAAAAGTTCCAGGTAGACGGGGGCCTTAATGTAGCACCTTTCGGAATAGGCACGGAGAGATACAGCGCCTAGCACGTAGGCAACACTACATTCATGCGTCTATGGTATTCTGTTGTGAGTAAAAGGCACACAAAATTGTCGGCGGCTGCGAGATATTTCCAAGAGCGCGTAGGAAATACGAATACTCTCCGCGGGGAATCACTCACTGAGTCTCGTCAGAAACAAATTAGGTAGCTTCAGAACTGCAAGCTTATTAATGTATGGTACGTGTTGTTCAAAGTAACTGTTAAAAATGTCCTATACCATCGTCTGTGCCGTGGGCACAGAAATAGTGCTGTATGTGCTAGGCACTGTTTTACCGTATCACTAAGGGGTAGCGGTAGCGTAGTGTCCAGGGCACTCGCCTCCCACCACGGCGACCCGGGTTCGATCCCCGGCGGCTTCACTCCCGGATTTTCGCATGTGGGAGTCGTGCTGGACGATGCCGCTTGCCGGCGGGTTTTCTCGGGGTACCCGTTTTCCCCGCCCTTGCATTCCGGCGCCGCTCCATTATAGGGTCTTATTTCTGTCATGCCCGGGGATGACGGTCACCTACGGGGTCCCAGCTGGAAAGACCGTCACTCGGAGGGTGTTGCCTTGCCCTGGGTGCACTCCCCACACGCCATTATTATTTACCGTATCACTGAAACAGAATTTTTGTGTGCATTTTACGCGAAGCCGATGTCTCCCGGGAAGTCGCAGTTAGAGCATAATTTTCGGTAATTAGGTCACACTGTCCCAATGAACCAGCATCAAACGCTGATTCTGATCGGTTGCGTATGAGTTTTCTTACTGCGGTTGTATACAATCCTTTCTCATGCTCGCGCGGTAATGCTACTGTAGTTTTCTTACTGGGACGCTACGGTGATTGTAGCACAGTAACAATTTAACGCTTAAATGTTGCGTTGTAAACGCAGCTGTGCCACTCTCTACTCGTCTGCTCCCTGCTCGGCTCCGTAGCGTGCCGAGGCGCCGGAGAAGGAGGCCACAGGCGAATATGTTGTACCTGCAGTCGCGTACCGTTACCTCGAGGCGGCCAGCCCGTGGAATGTGGGCGCTTTCAGGGGGCTCACCTGCTGCACCCACCGTATATCGCCTTCCCAGAGACCACAGCTATCATTAGCAATGCCACCAAGAGCAAAACCACTTGCCAACACTACGTACCTTATTCATGGTAGTTCATCCTCCGGTCAAATTGTTTCGTATTGATAGTTGTAGCCAACGAAAAAAGGACATAAATAGGAAACAATTTTTGCAACTAATTATATTTTTACATCTATATTCCAGCCATTTTTATACTTTATACATATGTCCCTCTTAACACTATTTTCAATTTTTTTTTAACTTGACGCAGAGCTGGTAGAGAACGCTTCATACATCGAGCAGAAAACAATAACAAATTTTGATAAATTGCCGAAAAAATTTTTTCACTTCTACCTTTTCAGTGATTTTCAATTAGTTTTAAAAAGCATGATTTGGCAAAAGCAGTTTCTGTAACGTTTTGCGTTTTGATTGCATGTTGGCTTTACAATAATACAATAGAAGATAAAAATGACCAACTTTAAGCTAGGTCTACGTCACGATACTTAATACGATTACGACGTGAAATTATTATATTTTTTTGTAGTTCCTGCGTTAAAGCAACAACTATTTGTGCTTTGTGAACCTCGTGTAAATTATATGCGGATCAAAGAATATAATCGAACTTAAATTTTAGAACCTATTTAGACGATTAAAAAAATTATTAATTAATACTTAGGCAGTTAGTGAATGGACATACGGAACCAAGTCTACTTGAAATGGCTGACTTTTTATAAAGAACTTCCAAATGATTACTAAAAACCTTTCTCGGGCCCATTTATTTTCGATAATTGAACCTTGGAACCCTTGCACTGTAAGCTGGGATGGGGTTATATCATTTGAAAGGAAAAAAACCCTGCAAAAACACATTAAAATTCCACAATAAAAAAATATAATTAACAATGTTTTTTGTGAAAAATTCAAGCACAATCTGTGATTATATGTTGAATAACCGACGTTGAACCAAGCGATAAATGCTCCATTACCCGACTGAAGTAGGCTGCGTATTTTACGAAACCATCCGTGCAAGCAAAGTCGCAGTAACGACGGTGTTGTGACGGAGAAATCAATCAATATCGCCCTTATACACAGTCACGTTGCGATCATCCACATTCACGGCAGTCAGATAAATATATCTAAAAGGTGGGGCCCTGTAGACTTAATAAGTGTTCCTTGAGTTACAACAACTGCGCACACCTCGTTTGAGTAATGGACGTGTAGTTCACGTTATAGGTTGTGTTAACATAATTTCAAATTTGTTTGCGTCTCCTTACATTTTACGGTGCTGGTAAGCGGTATGTTACAAAATGCTTTCCACGACAAAAATAAGGGCCAATCTTATCAGATACTAAGTAAGCTCACAGAAGTAAAATGGCGTGGTGAGTGAGTGAGTGAAATTCAAAATCCGGAGTGAGCCGGCCGGGGACTGAACCCGGTTCGCCTTGGTGGGAGGCGAGCAGTCTAACCGCTCAGCCACCGTGGCCCCGCAAAACTGCGTGTTGTTCCTTGGATGTAAGCGTACCCATTCACTGATTGGCTGCGTGAATCTGTGGAAACTGCTTTGTGTCTGATTGGCTACCGTGTGCGCCAAAATTTTCCCTATTTCACTGAGGAAAACGTTTTGTTGAGCAAACTAAGTTTTTTTAGCGCAACCAAATTAGTTTTTTTGGATAGGGGCAATGAAATATATTGTTATCGTAAACAAATTATTATGTTTTTCTTATTTTATTGCCCCAAACAAATATTTGGTTAATGCAACTAAAGATTTGTTTGGCTATACCTACATTAAAAAATTTCTGTTAATATAAAAAATTTATAACCGACCGACATTCGAACCGGATTCGTTTGTACCCAACAGTAATGCCCAAGCAACCTCAGCTAAAGTGGATACTGAATAAATATGAATGTTTTAAAACATATTCTGTTTGAATATTGGATAATTTACGCAAAAAATTCAAGTTTTACAGTTTTTTTTTTCTGTTGAACTTGTCTTGTAAGAATGCTACACTACTATTAAAAATCAATGGATGCACTGATAACCACTGTTATTATCCCAATTGTTACAAATATGCAAACAAACTATCGTGCTGCATTTTCGGAAGAGGGCGCTCAAATGAGTGGCAAACAAATATATAGAGTTGATTCAACAAAATATTTCGGTCACAGTCCAATTTATTTTGGCCCAACACAGAGATTTTGTTTATTCAAGCGTATATTTTTATAGATGAACAAAACCATTTTGTTGCTTTTCGTGTTTTGTTTACTCGACAAAATACCTTGTTGGTGCAACTAACACATATTTTTGGCACTATATAAACAAATA
The DNA here is from genome assembly GCA_002778355.1 of Clitarchus hookeri. Classification (NCBI taxonomy): domain Eukaryota; kingdom Metazoa; phylum Arthropoda; class Insecta; order Phasmatodea; family Phasmatidae; genus Clitarchus; species Clitarchus hookeri. The sequence goes on along the minus strand of NQII01000206.1, from coordinate 1,011,636 downwards.
TTTTGGTTGCTGTTCTCTCACTGTGATTGGCTGCGTGAGTCTCTGAAAACTGCCTCGTGTCTGATTGGCTACCCAGCGTGCACCAAAAAATTCCCTATCTGCCGGGCTTTCGGCTGGCGAATAAGATACCAAGCGCTGATTGGCGAACGGCGATCCGACATGTTTCTGGCCAGCGTGAGAAGCAGCAGTTCGAAGTAAAAGCTGTTGCTCAACCTCAATACACGTGCCTATTGTGTGATCTTGCTGTGCGTCTCTTGTTGGCGCGTTTCTAACGCACTTAGGCTTTCTCTAACAAAGTGGTGCGTTGTGACTTTCGTGTTGGATAAGCGAGTGGCTGAAAGGCGCGTTCCAAACATAAACCCTTCAAATATGAGCTCGAGATGTAAACCGACTAATCTCGCAAGGCAAAACCTAACTCGGGAAGTGGCCTATCGCAACTATCGTGGTCGAATCAATGGTGATGAGGATGCTGCTATCAGTCACGAGGCAAACCTTAAGTGCCACGCGTGCGACTCAACGATTGTGAGCAACCGACCAAGGACGATGCGAAGTTGCATGAAATAAAACTGGCATCCGAGGACTTGATGGGAGTAATTTTAAAAAGAAATCAGTGCTACTGTGGAAACTATTTTCTTGGTATATTTGAACAGTTCCAAGCACAACAATTTTAAGTAACTAGTTAACTTAAGGGCCATATTTGTACATAGTGCTCTTGAAAATTCACCATAGAGAAAAGAAATGTCAATTGAAAGGAAACCTAGGAAAACTATAAAATACTTTTTAAAAAATCAGCCATATTAAAAACACATAAATACTTTCAGAGCCTCTAAAAACCTCGTTGTTAGCTCCTTAATATACGAATTAATTGTTCAGTTTAGGTGTTGAAAAAGAGGAAATTTATGGTGTGAAAAGTACTTACGCATTTCTTATAACAACTGGCACTTTGGAACCTATGGAAAGGGTTTCAGTAGTTCCATGGCACAAGAAACAACCAATTATTAAACAGTTTCTGTGTCAGCATCAACCAATAGCATAGCCCGGGTGAAGCCGCTTTCCGTATTGGTGCTAGCTTCTGACCCTGCTACAGCACCGATCATGATTTCACCTATTCTGCAACACGTCAGACGTGATCGAATATACTCGGGATAATGTGTTAATGGGTTAAGAGCCACCCAAACATATCTATACACACTTACACACCCACACACTCTCTCTCTACTTTCAGATTAAAACAATTCGCAAACAAGGGGAGCAAAGCTTAATAAATTAACATGCGACAATGACGTACATCCTGCTGCCACATAAATAAACGTTCAAACTTGAAGTCGAGCAAATAAATGCAATCCTGAACCAAGGTGAATGACGTTTTGCCAAAATCACACTACCGTTTATATTGAGGTTGAATTTTATCCACTTTACCAAAGAATCTCCTAATGTTTACAGTGCAAAATAATGATTGTCTTTCATACTTCCAGCATGTGTTCCACAATTCATGTCTGGAATTGGGAGTTTGACATGCCATGATGCAAAAGTATTCTGTCTAATGTTTTCTATGCGAGGAGGGAGTACCTACAGTAATTTCTACAATTTGGACGGTTTTTTGCATACAAATAAAAAAGTGAATTGTTCGAGGCCAGCACCTTTATTTCGCTGCCAGCAGTAGCCAAAGTTTCCGGCCACAAAGTGTTTTGTTGGTATTCACCCTGCCGAACTATTTTTTTGTAGTGATTACAGACATTTTTTAAAAAACTAAAAAATGGTGTGATCACCACAAAAACATTTGGCAGGGTGCACTGAGAAAAAGCGAGTGAAGAGATATGGGTAGCTCTTAACAGCGAGGTCTTTAGAGCCGAACTGAGAAAAAGGTTTTGTTGGATCAAACAAAGTTTGTTTGGCGAAACCAAATTAATTATTTGTGTAGGGCAGTAAATAATTTTGTTGTTCTTATTTGGTTGCCCCAAACCCATATTTGGTTGCCCCAAACCAATATTTGGTTGGTGTAACTAAAGATTTGTTTGGCTCTATGTACATTAAACGGTTTCGATTTATATATATATATATATATATATATATATATATGAAACTTGTAGCGCAACCGAGATTCGAACCTAGACCAGCTGCGCCCAAAAGCTTCGCCTTAGCAATCTCATCTAAACATACATCTGATGAATCCGGAATTTTTTTTCAAATGCTGGCCAATGTGGGCTAATAAATATTTCAAGTTTTAAATATTTACTTTATAGTTTCCTGTTGAATTGATTTTATTGGGATGTTCGTGCTATAAATAAGCATCAATAAATGCACTAACAAACACCTTACTGTAAAAAAAAAATTCAGACAAACTTTCAAGAAGTATTTTTGAACAAAGGCAATCAAATTAATGGCCAAACAAATATGCACAGTTGAGGGAACCAAGTATTTTGTTAACAGTCTAAAATATTTTGACCCAACACAGAGGTCTTTTCTAATTCTATCGTGCATTTAGTTAGACAAACAAAGTAAATTTTGTGGGTTTTCAAATTTTGGTAACTCAACAAAATATTTGTTGATTGTTTTCTATAAAATCAAACATTTTTTTTACTGTTCTCTCATTGTGTATACTAACCTACAAAGCATGTTGTGGCCGACACAATTTTTTTTTTTCAGTTCAGTTGGACACGAGGCCCGTTCCAGGGCCTAACGTTGTCAACCAGCGATAAGGTACGCCCACATCAAAGGAGATGCCACGCAATTTCGCTTCCTTGTACTTGGGACTATTCTGTGCCTTGCCTCGCTATCAAGCATGCGCTGCCGAGGCCGGCCGCCGATGTTAATTAACTCCAAGCACGGATTCGCGTCGCAGGCGTGGAAAAAGTGATTTCCAGAATTACCAGCCAGTTCTAGCGTTGACCTTCGCACGTGACCCGTGTGAACACGACACTACCGCAATCAAGTGTGGGCCCACTGGGAGCCGACACTCGTGAGGTGGTTAAGTCATCTTGTGAATTCGAGAACTGGCCTCTACATTACACAGCGTAATGGAGATAATGGCGTCCTTGAAATTTATATTTTTAAATTTCTACTCTTAACCGTGTTTCCACGCCATAAACAACTTCTTGAGAACCTAACTAGGCAGGCAAGGCAACTTGCCAAATTGATTCTTCATGCATCGCCTATTTACCTAACCCACGAGGACGCAATCGCCCAAGCACGTTGTCGCAGTGGCCCAGACCAGGAAGGTTTGAAAGGAAAGGAGTTCTTCTAGAAGTTCCTCGAAATTTTTTTTAAGCTGATGGAGTTGTTCAGATGATAGTAATATTCTCAAAAACACATTACATATTGTTACGCGCGGACTCCGCACAGGGCGCGGGCGCCATGTTGTCTTGTTATACGCGGCCCCGACGCTGTGAGGAGTGAGCCACCTCAACCCTCCCCACAGGCAGACTCGCTCTCCGCTACGTCGCCCGGCGTCCGGGATGATTGACAGCGGACCAGACTGGCATCACAGCCTCTCCTCCCCCCTGCGGGAGGAGTCAGCGACTTGAGAGAATGAGCAAGAATTTTCTGGTGATAATTTTCCTCGGCGCACGCGGCATGTAAATTGGGTTCTGAACCGTGGCCGGCGCCGTCTATAAATATCGCCGCAGCCGGAATATCGTCAGTTTATGTGGTAGCCATCTGGCTGTAATACTGCAATTGGGCAAGTCTGGGAGAGCAAGATACATTAGCGGAGAGGACGGACGACGGTAGACAATTGTTTGTGTATGGTGTGGACGGATGAGAGTGCATGCTACCCGGCAAGTAGAGGGCTAGAACATTCCGGACTGGTGGAATCTGGACTTAATTAAGGCGGGACTGTATGAAATTATGATAAGGAATTCATTGTAAATATTTGAACAATCCAATATGGACATAAAATTTATAAAATAATTCATTAGGTGGTGATACACTGTTTATTGGGACTGATATTAGTTATTTAGTTGCATTAATTTCTGAGTGGTGGTGGACGATTACGTAAATAATATTTGTAAATAGCAAGTAATAGCAATTTATTGTGCGACATTAAGTCGAGAGTATTTTTTTTTGCAATGCTTGCAAATAATTTAAGAAATTGTAATTTAATATTTTATTTCATTAAGCCCTCCACCCCTTAAAGAACCTGACTTTGTCCACTTACTTTGAGAAACTGTGAAAATATTTTCATACATTAACCAAACTATCTTGGTAACTAAGTGCAAAAATTTTTCAGCGACCTTCTGCGGGAGAAATCTTAAAAAGATTAAATTTTCTTATATAATAGATAAAATTAAATTCTATTAAATGATTTTTTAATAAAATTTCAATTATAATCAACTTTGGCGTCATGTCTTAGCAAAATTCTTTAAAAACATTGTAACACACTAAAAAAAAAAATTTACTTTTTTCATTGCAGGCTCAGAGAATGCCTCTTGAAAGAGAGCCTTTAAATAAGTAAAATCCTTTTTAATGATTATTAACATTATTTTTACGTATCTATAGCCTGTTCCCCTTTGAAATATACTCTTGAAAATGGTGGAATACTTAGAAATGAGTGTTGACATAATGTTAACTTACATATCACCTGTTGGCTTAATTTTTGTTATAACGCAAAAAAAATCAGTTATGATATAAACGAAAACATTCTAAGTTAACGAGTACTGTAAATGACCCCTGTACAATAAAACTGCTCTCATTAGACAAGTCTATAGAAATGTTGCCAACCTTTTATATTAACTGCACAGAATTTGGTTTATATAAAAAACTATTTTTTATTTAATGAAAATATTAAATTAGAATAACATACGTGTAACTGACATATTACAAAAATATTTCCCTCTTTTAAAATAAAAATACAGTTTTAACCTCGCTCAAAAATTATCTTCCAGTGCCTCAAAATGTATATGTTCTGCAATAAAAAATACATATAAATGTTCTGCAATAAAAACAAAATTTACTCCCAGAGCTGCAAAAGTGGGATTGCCTTGGAAGGTGTAGCTAATTCTTGCATCAAACTGACTCGTGAATTCAATTACAATCACCAAGTGAAAATTCTTTTGAACCGAAGGAATGATGGCCAATTACAGTAAACTGCAGTTAAAATTAAATGTGAAATTACGAAAGATACACAAGTACCACTTTTCTGGATCGCAGTCAACGAAATGCCCAACTCGGCAAAACAAAATAATAAATTTGCAGCATTAAAAGTAACTCATAAAATTGTGATACAAAAAATTGCGGAAGCAAGCTATACAGTTAGAAGATTTCCCACAATGGGTATATTCTATGTTTCTTCACTTCTTCATAGCGTATGTTCACAATCAACCCATTCAAAGCGATGTAGAGGTTCCTAAAATAAGCAATGGATGCATATTTCGCTCTTTATTCTAAATAAATTTCTGTTCAGTTACAGTTATTCGGATTCAAGGCCTCAATTCTTACACAGAAATTGTTCGTATTGGTGTCATAACTTTAGTGTTATGGTAATTATTGACAAATCTCACTACTGGTATTTTATTTTACAAGGTTTTTAACTTAATATTTATATGCGTTATTGGTAGTTGTAAAACGGTGAAAACGTAATTTTGTTCACTGCGACATAATTGTACGTTACAAGTTTAATGTTATAGCTGTAATGCACGGTGACGCTCTGTAGTCCCAGTTTTCAGGTTTTTCTTCCACGTAAAGTTTGATAAATTGTATTTTAAATACAAAATGTATGACTAGCCAAGACAATACAAACAATGTATCGTGAGTATGTAAACAAAACAAACGCCACCAAAGCTGTGGGTGTGTGTGTGTGTGTAGTCCCTGTATAGAAGAATGCTCTATGAGACATATTAAATAAATATATAAATAAAATCAGAAAGAAATCGTAGAATACTATACGGCGAGTGATATTAACCGCTAAACACATCATTCCGAGTAGATTCGTTCACGTCTGACGTGTTGCAGAATAGGTGAAATCATGGTCGGTGCTGTCGCAAGGCCAGAAGATAGCACCAATATGGAAAGCGGCTTCACCCGGGCAATGCTATTGGTTGATGCAGACACAGTAGCTATTTAATAATTGGTTGTTTCTTGTGCCATAGATCTACTGAAACCCTTTCCATAGGTTCCAAAGTTTCAATTGTTATAAGAAATTTTTATGTAGGGCTACTTTTCACACCATAAATTTTCTCTTTTCCAACACCTAAAATGAAAAATTAATTCGTACTTTAAGAGGTTAATGATCAGGGAAACACTTCCTATATATCTTAAATCAAAACGATTGATATTTATGTAGGTATTCTCTGGGTCAGTGAATCTAACTAACCATCGCCAGTTTCGACACCGGTCTAACGCAGCAGGGGGCCGTGCAATACAAGGATGTGGAACGATTATAATGCCTGGAAATTGCAGGGTGTTATTCACGGATGGACGCGCTCAGGCAATGTTAGCTGTACCACAGAATAACTACACTGCGTTACCATTATTGCCGGGAGGACACCTGTTGATAGGTAAGTGGCATTGTCCGTGCACGTCACACACCGTTAAATAACGACCTTTAACATCAAGTTGACGTGTGCAGCGGCTTCAGCCGTCATTACGAACACACGAGGTGATCTTGCAGACACTCGACGAAGCGTGATTATCGACGCATACAAATTTGCTCATTCTGCCCGTGATATTTCAGGCATGTTACAGTGGGTGATCTAGTGATGCACTCGTGAAATGGAAATGAAAGAGGAGATGTAGCACTCCAGCAGAGACGCGATAAGCAGGGAAAGGAAACTTTCGCGTTTTAAATCTTTCAGATCCACTTTAATTTACGCTTTCAGGTGTTGCAAACAAAACATTTATGATGCTCTTAATACAGCGGCCATTTTCGTACTCGTTCATAATGACAACTTGTTGGTCTGTCCTTGTATAAAGACAGGCATGAGTAGAAACCTGCAAATTTCGCGTTATTATTTGGGGACCCGTTAAACTTTGTCACGTGCGTCTTTGCAATACGTTTGCCATTAGACCATACTTTATCTGACACGTCCTGGGTAGATCTGCGATAATAAAAGAACACTTTATAATGGTGTGCTCCAATCACGTGCAGTTCAGCCAGAAAGGGCGTGGCTTCACATCAATTCAGCACCAAATGGAGAAACGACGCCGGCCCTGGTAATATAGTACTGTGAAGTCCAGCCTGATGATGAATAATAACGCGAACTTTGCATGTATCTGGTCACGAGGCACTCGAAAGCCAGCCTCTTCGACGTATTGAATTACGAATACCATTTCACTTCACAAAGTTAGATACACCGTGGCCGTCTTCACTTAAAGACAGTGAAATTTACAGAATAGGGGCCTAGAAGCCTCCAACGTGTGGTGAATTAGAACTGCAAAGGCTCATCGTTGCTACTCGTTTACAGTGTGCAAAGCATGTCTCTTTTGGTATCTAGAACAAGAGAGCATCTAAAGTGACGAATAACTCTGATAACGCCAATACCTACGGCGATCCGATGGACGTGTGCACAAAAGACGGATTTACATCGTAATTACAACGCAGAATGGGAGAGTATACAGAAACGAAACCACCCCTTTTATCTGCAAATCCAAGCCGCACACGTCCACAAAATGGCGTCAGTTGCCATCAGAATGTCGCAACGCCGTTCACCAATCAAGGCCTGGTAACTTAACTTGCCAGCTGGCAGCCCAGCTAGTAGGGAATCTTTTGCAGAACACAACAGCAAGTCAAACACAAAGCCCGTTACATAAATGGCACCGAAACGATTTATACTTCTGTATATTTGACGGTTCTGTGGCTGTTCTGCACCGTGATATGAGCGCTTTGCGGCTGTAATTCAGGTGCCCCTTCGACAGCCGGGGAAACGAAAAAAGGCCGGCATACTCAATGAAAGCTGTATCTTCGTCAGGTGGCTGACGTAAGCAGTTTCGCATTCGTGTGCCACTTTATCAGTGTTACGCATGTCTATGATACTGAATGACTTATTTCCTGCAGACACAGCTTTCAAAATGTCGGTGAACAGTCCATGACTGGAAATATTTGTCAATGCGTGGCATTCCGTGAACCGGAGTTACTCTGCTCCTATGAGTGCTAATTTGCTCCAATGAAAAAATATGTTTCAGAGCTCTCTAGCGAGCACTTTGGTGACCACTGTCGATTGCTTGTACCGTTACAACATAGATGGCACCACATGACTTCAAAATAAGTCTCTTAGGTTATTTGAATGTTTGGTATGCATAAATGAACTACATACACAACACTAAATGACTGACTTTGCTCCAGCAGATTTTCTAAAAACTTTTGCATGGACTTACGAACTAGAGTAAAGTAACCAACCTATACGGTGGCTTTGCCCCACTTTACATATTTCATAAAAAATTAATGTGTATTTCAATATCGGTTACATCTGTGTGGTGCCGAGCCAATGGCTTATAAATGCAATTTAATGTATTAGTTAATTTCTTTAACAATTCTTTGAAAATTCACAATGCTGTCTTTCTAAAAGTCGAAAATATTGGAGCAAAGTAGCCCCTGTTTATGGCAGATACACCGGTCTCAAACATGTCGGAAACATGATCTAGAAACACTACGAGTAATCATTTTGTTCGTAAATAAGGTATCTCTCTCTCTCTCTCTCTCTCCCTCTCTCTCGAGGTGAAGTAATTCAAGTGGTGGTATTGAAGCTATAAAAAATGTTATAACATAAACTTATTGCGTACAAACTTGGTGAGTGGTTACGGTGATTAGGGTCAGCAACTTTACGTTCATCTTCAAATACCATTTCGTAACACACGATCATTTGGGTAAGCTTTACACCAGCGCGAGTAACTTTGAACCACCTGCCTAATATGTTTTCAAATGAAGGCGCGAAGATTCTGTGCACGTCATTTTGTTATTTATATATAAAACTGTTAACTAGGAAGTTTAACATTAAGGTAGGGACTGTAGAGCCTTCACTCGAAATGAAGATGGTTTTGTGCAAATTTAGCCTGAACTGACACAAAGTTAGCGTGCCCCAAATGAACTATAAATTTAAAAAAAATTCTCCCCCTGGTTTATACGTAGCGAAACTCTCAGTTTCGAAATACTACTTCATAAATCGAAAATACGAGAAAAAAGGAACTTGTTGATTTACGAAATATCCGTGATTATACTAAAGGTTGTGTGAAATTCACAAGAAAACGGGGAGTCCTTAATATTACAAAGATTTCTGGATAATGTTTACTAGTTCTTATCTGTTATCTCAAGGCTTTTTTTTGTTCAACAGTGAGTATTCTTTGCGGGCTATCGCATATTAATGGGAATCAATTCTCAGCGCGTGTCTGTGAACCGACTGCTACTACCCGTAACGTCAACACCTGTAGCCGTGACGGCACGTAGCGTCTCAAAGAGATAGGGAATATACAATTCCCCCTCTAGCCAACTAGATAGCCGGTTCCCCCGCCCGTTGAAACTGCACAGTCAGCTCATCCAGCAGTGCTTCAATCTGCTGTGCAGTAGAGCGCTCGTTCGCGCTGGCTTACACGTTCCTTTTCTTTTCTGTGAATTGTTGTTGTAGCTCTTGCTGTACAGTGTGGTGAAATTCCTGTCAATAAACACATTCTAAATTCAATTCAATTCATACAGCAATGCGATCGCATTCCAACATACGCTGATGAATTTTGAACAAGGGTGAATGTGCCTTGAGGGGAAGGGGGGGGGGGGAATTCTTCAGACATCATTAGATTCTATGTCTAGTCGATAATGCAATTTATTCTCGCCAATTTTTTCCCCGCTGATTATGAAGTACATGTACATTACGAAGCCAACGTAGTGCAACGGAATGTTAATCATTAAAATAAGAAATATATATGTTATATATAAGTGTGTGTGTGTAAATTGTCATACCTCCGAACGACGCCTTAAATAATTGTAGACTTTTCAACCGGTGATCTTGATTAAATTGATTTTATAATGTGTTTTATTGACATGATAGTTACACCGTAGAGCAAGAACAAGACACTGAAAAGTAAAAAATTAGCATGCATGCCAGCGCAAATCGAACGCTCTACTACACGACGGACGTAAGGAAAAAACGGGGGGAAACGGTGAGAATAATAGGGGTAAGGAATGAAAGTAAAGGGAAACTAACCGAAACCCATAACAAAGCGGTGATCTTACTTTACAAGCAGATCAGTATCAATGGCACATGACAGAGAAGTGGCAAGGCACATAACAACAAATTACATTAGTATTCGCACAGGTACGAAATGGAATGCAACATAATCAGTCAGATCTGGCAACTTCATAAATAAACATGCGTAAGTATGCATTCGAAAGTTATATAAATGCGAGTGTATGTTCTGGAGTAATTATGCGATTCCCATTGGGAAACAAATTATTTCAACGTCGATTATTGACCAGCGTAAGCATTTTATTCTCTTAATCTATGCAGCAGTGTCGTGACTTGCATGTTTCAGAAGGAGTGCCGGTTTTCCAAACACCCTTCCTTCGAAATACAACTACGACATACTAATGAAAATTTCAATTTCTAATTTTTCTGTGAGAGAGGCGCAGGAGTTACCCACACAGTACGAAATGATAAATAAATAGAAATAAAAAAGTTTGGAAGTGCATTAGAATATTTTCGTAATAATGCAGACATTTGTGAATTTACTAAAAATGTTAAAATCTGCGAACCTGTCACATATTTATAAGAGGGGCAATTAATTGCATTGCAAAAAAAATTAACCATCGATACAAAAATTCAGAAACCTGCACAAAGCATGATTATGACCTTATAAATAACATATATAATAACTTATGCAAGATTTAACATTATTTCTCCCTATATTTTATCTACCGAATTCATATTAATTTCGTAAACAGGACGTAGCTGTTTAACACATACAAATTTTGGTTAAAGATTTCTCACATAAAAAATGTTTATATCATAAGCGACTTTGGATGAAAATCAGTTGAATTCTTTGTGAGTAAAAACCACTGTTTGTGAAACTCAATCGTTGTCAATAATATACTATAATATTCGGTTAAAACACAGAATGGACATTTCTGAAGACATACGTATAAATAAATATGTATTCAGAAACAGTCAACACTGCAGAGGATTCGAACCGTCTGGAAGGTAGCTCCTTTCGTTAGGTGACAAGAAAACCACATTTTGACGAGGGGTTGAAAGAAATTTGTTGGTTTAGTTTAAAGATAAAAAGAATGTTTAAAGTGTTAAATATACCAGTGTGTGCTAATTTTATTAATTGGCATTTTAAATATACACAAATATATGTTATTGAGATATAATATGTAGATGTCAATATTTTTTTGTATAATGTACAACATTTTTCTTGTATTATTACTNATATATATATTTATATATAAATATGTTATTGAGATATAATATGTAGATGTCAATATTTTTTTGTATAATGTACAACATTTTTCTTGTATTATTACTAATTTTTGACACCTAGTTTCAAACAATTTATGTAATAAAATACAAAAAATTTTATCGTGTACCCTATTCTCGAAAATGCCGCATTTACTGCCTCATAAGTTCTCAGTACTAAGAATGAACTGTTACAATCTGCGCCTGTCATTGTCCACACATGTAAACTCGTGGCGAGATCTGCAAAAACCAGACCAAGCTCAATGAAGAAAGCTAACCACGAGGTCGGGTGCAGAACTGCTCTAAGGTGGGCTATAAGGGAAAGAAGCGGAAATTTCTCTGAGCAAAAATTGCACACAACGAAAAATATCCACCACTCGTTTTTATTACGAAACATACCCAGCCGGTACGGCTATCTCTAGCAACGCAGTGCCTCTCGTTTCTATGCGACTGTGCAGATATTTTAGGACGTTTGTTCCTGCCACAAAGATAGTCGCTGTCCATTAGATTCGGTTCCTCGAAGTAAATCGTATATACACTACAGGGAATTTCGTGATAATTTCTTGAATACTGAGTTTCCCGGGCGTAGCTGCAGGGGATAAGGAAAAAAAATTACATTTAATAATAACTACGGGCTTCGTCAATGTCTATAAAGACAACATATTTAAAACCCTTCTTTAGAATTAAATATAGGGCAGTTTTTTTGCATGTTTTCTACTTATGACTCAATTAATTTCTGAGACATCTCATTCCGATAAACGATTTTTCTTCGTGCAGATTAATCCATCCGAACTCAGTGTACACAATTGTGTATATATGAACGTATAGGTAATGTCTGGTCAGTACTGCACTCTACGAAGCTCAATGACCAATGATCTTAGCTGTAGGTAAATGACTCGCAAACCGTCTTGCAGGTGTAGGTCATCATTGATTTACATGCGGGGCAGCGGTGGCGTGGTGTCCAGGACGCTCGCCTCCCACCACGGCGATCCGGGCTCAATCCCCGGCGGAGGGTTTTCTCGGGGTACTACCGCTTCCCCCGCCTTTGAATTCCAGTGCCGCTCCATTCTAGGGTCTCATTTCTGTCATGCCCGGGGATGACGGTCACCTACGGGGTCCCAGCTGGAAAGACCGTCACTCGGAGGGTGTTGCCTTGCCCTGGGTGCACTCCCCAAACGCCATTTATTTATTTATTGATTTACATAACGGGAGCCGAACATACAGCATACAGCACATTAGCTATGACATCGAAACAAGTGTTGTGTCGACTTAAGTACAGAACGCGTCATAAAATGTTTTGTTTGCTACAACTGAAACCGTAAATTAAAATGGGTCTGAAAGGGTTAAGTCTTCGCCTTCCAGCTTCTAACTTTTAATTTCTGTAACAGTCGTAACCTTTTATTTCTTTATTCCAAAAATACAGCAACTACTATGACAATTTAATATTAAAAATTTCTTCCAGTAAATTAAATTTTAATTCAGTTATTCTTTACTACGATAATAATGTATACATTCGGCAGCTTAATGACACACACAAATAATCCCGTTTACTTGATCTGTGCTTATCTTTAAGTGTGTTCAGGTGTTAAAAATAGTTTCTACACTCCACGAGTATTTCACAGTTTGGGATGATTACATCAAAAAATTCTGATAAGATCAAAAAGTTACTGTCATAATTTCTTCAAAACAATAAACGGGATATCGCAGCTTTCAACTTCCAGTAAAATGTATCCAGACTTGGATAAAGAACTTTCGATGAGATGCTTTATTAAACTAAGTTAGCTTCAAATTAAAATTTTCGATAAAAGGGTCAAAAGTTAAAAACTCAAGTGAAAGCGAACAAAGAGGGTTCTTTAAGGGAGTTTTTTTACGGCATGACAGTAACTTAAAAAAAAAACATTTTATCTGAAAATGAATTTCGAGTCTACAGAATGCTTACGAAACTTGTTTGACAAGAAATGCCAAAGTCAAATTTTCATCACTGAACTAGCTAATGGTAAAGGTTATAAATATGTTAACACGTGATTGTAACAAACACGACAGTCTAGAAGTTATTTATCGTACCGTTACTGGTATTGTTATGGTCATTTAAAAGTAGCAGGTACAACCTGTGACGGGGGGAAAAAAAATAGGCAAAAAAAACCACGAAAGATTTTCGAAAATTCAGAAATAATTGCGAGGTTGCCATACACGTGTGCGCTACAAGGGCCCGGCATTACGAAGGATGAAAATTCACTCTCAATGCGTTACATTGCGTTTCCAGATGTGACGTCACGGGAGAGTTTTTGCTAGTGAAGCAGCGCACACAAGGACCACTATTGGTCCACAAGCGGCCGTGAATCGACAGTTCGCACGGGACGGCGTATGCTAATGCACGTTGCTCAAGACTCGGTATCTGCAGTGACGCTGCAGTTCTGCTGAGCGTCGCAGTACACAAGTCTCTCTTTCTTTTTTAGCGTCTCCTTCATTTACCTGACGCGTAACAGCGTATTTCAAACACAGATTTATTCAAACAAATCGCAAAGTATTCTCCATATGCTTGTTGATATGGCACACCCATTGGGCTACTTAAAATAAAAAAAAGGCAACTTCCGTTGTAACAAACGTTATTTTGGAGTTTCCATCTACTGTTAAGAAGAGTTGCTATAGGCAAATGTATTTGGGTAAATCAGCCGCCACTAATTAATTATTAAACATATGCCATATACCAGTATTTCGATGTGTCGTAGGCCTACTTTCCTTGGCCATCAAAATCACGTTATTGTGTGTATGCACTGATTTAAGATTTTTTTTTATAGTGCAAAAACTGTAAAAGAGTAAGGTGGTATTCTTTTATGAGGTACGTTCCAAAAACATCCCCACCCCTCTAGTGATGAGTCTACATTTCTAGCAGCTTTTATAAAATGTTACTGCATTTTAAACAATCTAACAACCTGTGCAGAGTTCTCACTGAACTATCCGACTGTCGTATAGGTAAAGTAGCGAAATCCGATTTTTTTTTTAAAGTAAGATTGTAATCTTGCGGGTTGCGTACATAGGAAATGACGAGGGCGGCTGAGTCAACGGGTGTATATACACGAATAAGCACCAACTGAAGACACACGAAAAAATATCCTCTAACGTAATGAAACTTATTACAGCCATTCTGACCATGAAACGCGAAGATTCAACAATTTGGGAAGTTACGTGGATGAGCGTAGAACGGCGGAAAATCTGCGTACCGATCCAAAGCAGTGCGCGCATGAATTCGATGAAAAACTTCATTGGCGTGCTGTTTTCTCCATAAGCACAGCCTTGCTTCTTAAGTTAGGCAAGCGTTACGAGTTTTGCTTCTTTCGCAACATGACCAACAATCAGTTATTTATTGTGTTGGTTTTAATTCATGATATTTATTACATATATGTAGAATTCCTATTCTGTTTTAATATGTATAATATTTAATATGTTAGGTAATTAATAGTTTAGCGATATGTCTAAAAACAGTAGCGTATATTGCCATGTTATGGATGAACAAAAAATAATGAAATAAAAATAATAAATCACGCACACTGACATGGAAAAGGAGAGTTTCACTTGCAGTATTCTAATAAAAAACATTTTACGTCATTTTTCATTGTGACGATGTTGGAAGATTACTTTACAAAGTCTAACCAGAAGAACTATAGAAAATTGAAATCCATATTTTTGTATAAATATCAATATTAAACAAAATTAATACTTTTGGTTAGAGCTCAAAATAATTGTCCATGTCCACATGTCATAAGGATATTTTCTTGGGAAATTTGTATGCAGTTTACCCGTATGTTAATTTTAATTTTCGAGATATAATTTTAAGTTGAAATAGCTTAAAGCTACAACCTAAACCGTAGATGAATCAAATGTTGCATTTCAAAATATTGAACAGGGACTCTCTTGTGTATTTTAATAAAAACTTTAGCTGAAACCAAACTTTGTATAAATTTTTTCTGTATGTAGGATAAAAATTATAAGTCAAAAGTCTCATACCCTAAAAACGCGATGAATGTAATTTTAAAAATGATTTATTTTATTAGTGATATATTGATAACATAACACGAAACCATAAAATATCCTCAAAATCTAGAAAAAAAATTAATCTGTTGAACCACCTCAACGGTAAGGGATCCCGCTATCTTGTATGTACATATATTCCAACCATGATTTAATTTCCAGAACCAATATTTCAAAAAATTTGTCAAAGCACATGGAACATCTTAACAGTTATTTCGAAATACAATTTATTTTTCACCCGTTACTCGTTTCACATCTGTAATCGCAATCACAGGTACCCTCATTAATTAATAATTTTGTCCCACATGGGGAAATACGGATATAAATTAAAGAGTACAAACTTAAAAAATTATGTTTATGGTCTATTCGCGGTTTCTTTACACTTTTTGTAATTAAACCTCTGAAAAAATACCACATGTATGGCGTGTTTGGATACTTCCTAAATATATCATATATCACAAGCGTTTTATAAATTCATCAGAATCGTTTTATACGCGTGTTAACATAAAAGTATCTTATTTTTTGGTTAAATTGAACGTTTACTTATAGTTTATCTATAAATTTCAAAATTTTATTTAGAGTTAATGTGAATACAGACAGAGAGAAAATACGTGTGTTGGTAATGCCTAGTGACAAATAGTTTTTATGCAAAACGTTTTTACACTGAGTGCGCACGAATGCAATGCTTTGGTCATCTGGTGTAATTGTCTAAGCTTTGTTTGCACGAGGCAGAGGAATAACCGGGAAGTAGGAGTGAAACAAGGCTTCAGAAAAGTTGGAAATAACAGCGAATGGAGTATAGTAGTAGTCTATGTTACGTCAAGCTTTGATATTTAATATCCGGTCACGAAGTTTAATTACCAAGATTTGTAAAAACAAAACCCAAATTAATGGAATCTCTCCCCCTTAAGGCAGCAATATCTCCTCCGTCTTCACTAAATTAGTATGTCATTGCAATTTGGCTGTTTCCTGAACTTAAAGTTAAAAGGAAAGCATTTTATTTATTACAGTAGCACATTATGCTTCCGCCTAGCAAGGCCGCCAAACTGCGTGCGGAGTTTCATTTTATAAAAATGTTATGTGGTTCGTCAATAGCAAAATTTCATTCTTACAATAAAATTCAAATTGAAGAAATGTTAGAAGTTAAACCCCAACCGCAAGCTAGCTGATGGTGATATTTCAAATAAAATACTTCATAGCATTAGTATTATACCGATAAACATTTTAGCTAAAATCAAATAACTGTCTTATATTTATTTTTCGAGATTTGTTTGACGCAATATTGATAGTGAAAGTTATCATAATTGGTTTGAAAAATGATGCAAACCTTATTTTCGGTTGTTATCGGTATGTTATTTAATTTACTGTTGGCATCATGTAACAAAAAAATGAAATATCCTCGCACATTAGAAAAAAAAGTATTTCGGCGTTTGAACGTCCTTATGCCAACCTGAAGCTAGTAGGAAGCTACTTATAGCAAGGAAGCGATAAAGGCGACAATGGGCGCATATCAAGTTCCCCGTCGCCTCTACGTGAGTAGCACTGAAATGACATTCAGGAAATTGTCCTCGTCGAACGATCGCCGGCATAATTATTTCATGAGCCCCAGTTGGTACCGAAAAAGGTTCGGAACGCAATTCAGTCATGCGGAACTTGCTGTCATCAGTCTTTGTTCAACCTAGAAAGGTAACTTTGGCTTGTTCTTTTCGCTTTGCCGAGTATAAATACAGGACCTCTGGAAGTAAAACTATAATTTTCGTAGTTGGAAATTCTGTAGCGTGAACAATGGACTCTTTGTATATGTTTCGTGACAATTCTGATAGTGTCTCTTATGCTGGATTCACAATAGCACGACAGGCTGACACGACGTCAGAACACAACGAAATTTAACATGTACAGTGTTCACAATACTACAACAATACCTGTCCGCCAAGTGTGCTTGGCTGTTTGGAAAACCAAAAAAGGCAAGTCACTAATGTAACATTAATATTTACGGCATAAATCTCATGAAAAAGAGAACGATTCTTCACATTTCACAAAGTTTGAATGCTTACATACCTACTTAAAACATATTTTAAAACATGCAGCATATCTTAAAATAATAAAAAGGCAATTATGGGGCCAAATTAGTTTGTTTTATAGTTACTGCAGTAGGAAAAAAAAGCAAGAAAGTTTGTTTTGTAACGTATTTGTATTCTTTGTGCACCCCGATAAGCCAGAACCAACGGAAATTAACAACAGGATCTAATTTCGTCGAGCTGTCGTGGCTGTGTTTTAGTCGGGTTGACCTTGCGTCCTATAAGTTGTTATGAATTTTTCTTTGTATCGGGCCTGTTGTGTCGTGTTCGTTGTGATCTCGTGGGTCTAGCATTAATCGACATACGTAACCTGTTATGCCGTTGATACACAGAATTACTACTGACACAGGCATTCGTGCGTCTATAAATAATGTAAATTTAGTACTATGAATACTGAAAAGTAAAATATTGTTAATATTATTGTAGCAATGTCATTAAGAGAAGAGGTTGGCTATAGTCACCTCGATACGCAACTAGTGCATGAGTAGGTTCCTCACCGATTTATATAATTTGAATAAACTGCAGCTCTTCACAGCAATCAGGAAGGAAATTAAACCAATTAATATGTGGGATAATTTTGAACGAAAGTTTGCAATCATAGGAAATGAGCTTATTTTTACCGAGCAGTGTCTGCAGACGCTGTCGTTCCTGTTTCAGTTCTAAATACCAATGCTCGGGTTTAAAAAAGTAACGTAACGATTTAGCTAGTTCTGCATCACTTTAAGCACCAAGTGCATACACTCTTTGATTTTCGTAAAGTACACGAAACATTAAGGCACGTCTATTTTTTCAACATCAAAATTGTTCCGCTTTGATGGGCTATCTAAATACGCAATTCAAAACTTTGCAAGGTTTCTCGAATTTCTGTAAGTCTGTTAATATAAGCAGTGATCATCTATACCAATCTTTACAAAAACTAAATCTGAAACCTGCTTCATTCCACCTAAGCTATGGCGTGTATTTTTCAACTATTTTGGTCAAGGTGTAGGGATTAAACCCAATATTTTAATTAAAATTACTTTTGTACAGAGTTTTAGTTATTTTGTAATGATTTCAGCATATCAATACATGCTGCAAAGATATAACGTCTTTCTCCCTCTCACCCGACAGTAATTCGCGAATATGCCACTGACTGGGTGATGAAGTGACAGAAATACAAACATAATCGCTGGAGACGTTCGTATAAGAATTATTACTTACTACACAATCGAACAAATAACGCAGATTAAAAACGGATGAGTTTTGAGAATAACCAACTTTGTTTTTGGCCTTCTACAGAGAGGTGCAAAATTTCACAACTGCTTTAGAATTGAATACAAACATAGAATATTATTATTAATATTACAGCTGCCAGTCAATGTATTTAAGCAGAAAAAAGAAATAGCTCGTAGCGCACAGAGGTTGGTTGTAAACAACTTTTTTATAATTATTGCGTCTATACGTTAAAGAGGAAAGAACTTTAATACCGCGGTAAAACTTGATTTCATATACGTCAACTTACACAATTAAAATGTGCAATATGTCTTAGAATTGTTTCAATGTATATTTACGTGTTGTTTCGAAAAACGATTCGAACGGAAAGATTTTTCCAGTTCTTTATCGTGCTTTTATGGAATATTCTATAATATTGCTATTTTGTGACTGTTTACAAGAAGGAATAAGTTAATGTTTTTTTCTCTTTTGGCCTGACAGAAAACTCGAAATTAGCTAAAATTTCACCGGGAGTCGAACTTCATATCGCGCTAACCATAGGCGTATGCAGGGTGCAGAAGGTTGCAGCTGCAACCCCATTGCATCATGACAAAGAAATAAATAAATGATGTTGCCAATTTCGAATTTCCACTAGGTACTCTGCGTATTAGGTAAAAAGAATACAAAATTAAAAATAAGTTTACTGTTGTGTAGGCCATGTGTGATTAATATGAATCAAAGTATACTTACTCTGTATTTCGAACGTGTTTTGCACCCCCCAATTGCCTAATCAAGTTGCACATGTCTATGGCGTTAACCAAATGACCAAAGTCAACACACGTATTATATATACACAGCGTTTAATATTAAGAGAAAGTTAATTCAAGAAGTAAAACAACGGAAGTACTTTAACACTTTCAAAGTTACTATTTTAACCAATTTTAGAGCAATAAGTTAATTAGTTAAAAGAACGGAACATCATCACCCGCACTCCATGCGAGAAATTTATTTCCGTGCTCTCAGTATTTTATGTGCCAAGAACCTTGTTTTTAAACAAGTTTCTTGGAACTGCATATTTACTCACGCCACTCATGATATGCGACCAAGTAAAATATATCGCATTAACCAGAGATTTTTAAGATGTGAGTAATTTCTGTTGAAGTTTTTTGAGCACGTGTGAGTAAGATGCTGGTTTTAATAATCGGAGTCAGCAACTTTTTTTTTTTTTTACTCCGGCGGGATGTGAAAATTCTGCTAGTTGAAACCGAAGAAAAGTCCCGTTAGTTCCCGTTTAACAAGTCTTGACACGATTTCTCCGAACAAGCAAGATTAACTTCCTAGAGACCAGCTTTGTGGGCAGGTGGCTCGAAGAGAAAAGAAAACTTTAATACCATCCCATACTTGACATAGCCCTAACTGCATTAATAACAATAATATAAGAATGACTTATTCACAGTAATGCATGCCACAATCACGTTGAGGGACGTCATGAAATTTCTTGTACAAGAACATATATGTAGTCTACTACAACACCACCGTGGTTTTGCACACGTCGAGTATTTTCTACGTGAACATACGTTATTTAACTGCAAGGTTCGTGTTACTCATACCTTCCTCCTGTGTTTGCTAAAACTTCAAACATGTGCGAATGTCTATAACGAACCTAAAAGAAAATTCGTAGCGCAGAAACAAGTTATCCAAATTACGCACAACAAAAGTAGTCAATATTTGAGGTAATAACTATTACCTGCAAGGTATTACCAAAACACCTATTTTTTCACTGTTTTTATTCATATAAATTATAAATAACATATTATAAGTTATACGTGAAATATAGGTAAAAGTTTAATTTAACCAAAGTAAGGTAATTTTTATGTTCAAATACAAAACTCATGTGATAAATGGTATATTTAGGAAATAACATAACACGTTATGCGCGGGGTGATTTTTCAAAGGTTCTATTCGAAAAGTGTGAAGAAACCGTGAATCACTAGTGTTTAGGTGCGCATGTACTTACACCACTTCCTGAGGAATCCGCTGGAGAGTTTGGCACAGAGTTTTCCACGACCTCCGCCCTGCATGTTGGAAGAGGAACGCGGTCTCCGGAGCGACGGTGGAAAGAAATAAAGCGAGCAGCGTCGGCGAAGTCGATTTTAGGAACGAATGCGAGGGTAGTCCGGCTGAACGCGCGCGCGAGCGATCTGGAGCAAGCAAAGCGTGACGAGGTGTTTCAGTTGGGTGCGGAGTCGTGCATGTCGCGCGGGCAGGTTCTTCGTCAGCAGCAGCGTGCGTCCATCGCAGCCGAGACGCTGTCAAGCACTGAAGCTCGCCCGCGCGGAGCAACCCTGCTGCAGCGGCGTGCGACCAGTCAAGGGTGCCAACATCTGCGCGCTGCCACCGCCGCCGCCGCGGAGAGCGACCTTGCCGTGCGCACGCACGCCACTGCTGCCACTTTCACTCCCGGC
>NQII01000206.1:959991-990479 GCA_002778355.1 Clitarchus hookeri | reverse complement strand
CTGCCACTTTCACTCCCGGCGTGCTTTCTTCCGCGCGTGTGGCGGCCCTGCTTTCCACGCGCGGCTTGCCCTGCCGAACCCTCCCTCGGCGAAAGCAAATCACTGCTTGCGGACACGCGCAGGGAAAACGAAAAAGTCGCGCCCGACGTCGAAGAAGCAAGCTCGGCTTCGGTAGGAAGAATTTTGTTGAGTTGAGTGGAGTGGAGTGATTTGGGGAGTGACTGTAAACCACGAGGTCTTGAGTGCCGATGAGGGTGAAATGAGGTGAGAATGTAACAGCGCCGAAATGCTAGGGCGGGGGATACGGGAAATCCCCGAGAAAACCCGCCGAGCAGCGGCATCGCCCGCCCGGTAAAGTGGTTCTGTGTGTTCGCCAGTGACGTTTAGTATACATAACGAGGCGGAGACGTAACTCCCCAAAGAAAAATTTTTAATGGGGGAGCAACATTAAGTGTGCTGCTCTCCATAAAAATGTATTATTTTATACTTTTACGAAACACCGTTCAATTTGTAGAAATTACTTGTAAAGTTTGTTCGCGTTAAAGTGAGAAAAATTTACATTAACTTCTGGAAAATGTCACTGTCCTCACCTGCGCATTAGTTTAACGGGCACACTGAGTGGAATGAGGCCAGTGAGGTTGGTAACGACGGAGGGAAAGTAGTTCCATGTCTTGACGTTGAATTAAAAGTGCCAAGTAAGCGTTTGTGAATACTGAAGCAATTTATTTGTTTTACATAAAAATGTAATGATATGCAATTTTTTGAAATATTTACTTCCTTAATTATTTCACAGTTACACTCGACCGATTCATGAATAAAGTGATGAGGTCCATGGCATTGTTAATTTTACATAAGTTGGATGTATATCCAATACGCCTACAAATACAGATGAATAATATTTTTATTTTTTATTTTCAGCAATTTAAAAAAATTGCGAAAATATTTCATTGAGTTATTTTGAAGTTTTCTTGAATTAACTCATTGTATATCATTTCAATATGAATTACCTCATTTCGGCAAGTGAGTAAGTTTTTATAATTTGTCATCCTGAGAACTCCAAACTTGAGGTATTTCGTACAAATAAAAAATAATTGATTTTGTGGTGAACACCTCCCTTAATGGCGCCGTCTGGTTGGAGGTATTACGCGTGTATTTGGCTTAAAATCCTGGGGGCATTAAGGGCGACCTAGGCACGCGCTTCATGTGTCTCGTCGCCTCTACGCGCAAGGCACTGAACTGGCGCCTCTGGAGATCATAAGTATTAACCCTAAAATTTGATCGTGTATGAATACAGAATAAAGACGTGCTGCATATCCCTCAGGCATGTTAGGTAGCCCGTTCCGGAAATTTCATTCCTAAAAATTGTAGTGAAATACCCGTTTCAGCCCTTTCTCACTTTAAAAAAAACTACCTATTAGAAATTTATTGAATAGTTTTATGTAACAACCATACGACTGGAGCTCTGCGTTCTTATAAGAGGGTTGGCCAGACGGCGCTTTTTAAGATCCGGTCGAAAATTGTGCTATCTCAACCTGTCTCCTAGGACAAGACTACGCTGATTGGTGCATGTGACCCTATGACGTCACTGTTCTGTCCGAAGCTCGCGTGTCTTAAGACCAACTGTGTCCCAAGACAAGCATTCGCAAACTTCGAAGTTTTGCCCCAAGCTGTGTTGCAAAAAGCCGAAAAATAGAAGAATAAATATTCAGTATTTACAAGTTTTCGCGCGAAAATACCAAAACTTAAAAGAGATAAACACTGAAAACGGACGAAAATGAACTAAGACAAAAAAAAAGTGATATTTTATTTCAACGTATACACTGCTAATAGTTAATAAATTACGTAAATTATACTAGTAACTCTAATGTATAATTTAATAGAGTAAAACTTAAACAATATCGACATCGTCCACTACACTGAAATACTAAATAAATAAGAATGGCGTTAAAACTACGATTCATATGGCATGTTAATCGTTTAGTCGACGAAAAAAGAGATTTGTGTTCACTGTATTTAAGCCTATGGTGCTCAAGTGCCAGTTTGAGGAAGTTCAGTTTCGGACATCGAAATTTAGGGCCGTATTCGGACTGCGCTAATGTGACGTCACTTGACATTGGGATTGGAACACATTCACGTCCATGGTTACGGCCAACTTTAGACGGCCCTTGAGGGAGTTGGTATTCAAAAAGTTCATTATTTTATATTTATACGAAATGTTGCTCAACTTGTAAACACTGCATATTTTTCACATAATGGCCTGTAAGAATCACTATTCGAATGTTCTCGGGACGTACATATAATAAAAACCAACTCACTTACTGGATTGAGATCATTCACATTCAAATAAGGTAACAAGAGTTACTCCAGGAATATTTAAAACACACTACGAAATGATATCGCAATTTTTTTTAAATTAATTAATGAGGACATTTTTGTATACTTTTAATTTGTAGCAGTATATGATTTTTTGTAAATTAATTTTGATAAGCATTTCTTAAAATAAATTATGACATGGCCTTTCAGTCACCATTGTTAAATTGTTTGTAAATAGTTTCTTCTATGGTGTTTGCACATCCCAAAAACACTAAAATTGTGATTTTTACATGTCATGATGCAGAAACTATACGATCTTAATTTTTAAATGCGAGGAAATAGCTTTCATAAGTAATATCTTTAAACGAACGGTGTTTCGTACAAGTAAAAAATAATGCATTTTTTGTGATCAGCACTCTTAATTCAAACATGCTGTCTTCCCCTTATAATTACCACTGCATTTTTATTAACATCGTTTAAGACTATAGTTAAATAATAAAAAGCTTTAAATTTTCTGCAAAAATTGTTTGTTATATTAAGACTACAAACTTTTGTAAACCTGCAAAAAATGTAAAGTGACACCTACATCTTCGGACATTCTTTAGTTATTAGCGTTCTGAGTATTGATACCCTTCATTTGTCTCCTGTACACTTCCCAGTTTGGAACGTTTCTAAAGGGGAAATTTAATAGGTGACATGTTTGTGATAGAGTTTTGTCACTCACATATAGGTTTCACTTTGTCTTTGCGACCATGTGCGGGGTGACAAAGCAGTTTTCCTCTAGCTTTCACTTACATCCGCAGTGACTCAATCCGACAGTAAGACATATTTTAACCACACTATCTACTCGTGCTGACAGGGCATACATATTTTTTCTCCTAGTTATATCTTTGCTGTGATAACAAAGTGGCGTACCTCACTTTTCTTCATTTTTCAGGGAGAACCGTTCAAAGTTTTGTTCAAACGCGTCGATGTGTCGCAGTGTTTAAAATTATCCAGATGTAAGAAAGTAATGATTATAGCTCAGTAGTGTAATGTTTTTAGTCACGCAAATAACTTTTCAATATGGCTTGATATAAGAAATATATTATTTTTAAAAGAGAGATAGGCTATTTTATAATTTTGCAATTAGGGAAATAATTGTGTCGCTCTTGAGTTGCACCATATATACAACATATAGATTAAATTCATACCAGGTCCTTAGTATTTATTTTAAAGTCAGTTACTCCACTCAAGAATGACAAGTGGAAAGTCATTATTTATATTTCAAGCGCATAACTCTAGGTATTCCAGGGTTTACTTAGTTTTGATCAGCTACTAAGGTTCAATGTAAAAAATGGCTTATATTAATAAGTAATGTAGGGATATTTCATAGCATACAACACATCCAACTATAATTTATAAACATCCAGACTACTTTCTTGAAATAGTAAACAGTATGAAAGTTTGTGATTCGTTTGCCACTGTCGTACAACTAAAATATTATAAAAATATGTAATAATAAATCATCATGAGCAATTAAATTTCAGTCGATATACCGGAATACCGGCTTTAAAAATGGCCGGAATAACCAGTTGATACTTACTATGTAAAACACAACAGCATTACAATTAGTAAGAGAGCAGTTTGCACATTATTTATTGGCGTTTCTGTGTTATTTTCCATTGCATATGCTATATCACTGAATTCCTTTTTGCTCGTACTTTCATATGTCGTTGAAATAAATGTATATTTCCAGACGAAAACTCATATGTTGTTTAATTATTTCTGCCTACACACATGTTACGAAAAGGTACTTTGCGGCAAATTATTTGCCTAAATACGTAATTTCATTTAGTGAAAACCACATTTCGTGATCTGTAACCGTTCCGAAAATTTTGGAGTTGTCCACGTTAGGCGGACCACCCTTTACTTTACCGACATTATACTTAATAAAATGTATATTTAAACTTATGCCAAGAGAAGACTTTTGAATTCATAATGTATTAATGATTTAGTTCAAAATATTGTACTTAAAAATTATATTTATAATTAAAAATAATTTATTTTCTGTTACTGTTATGCCGTAGAACTATGTGCGAATAAAGTGAACTGTTTTTCCTTTGCATAAAAAAGAAATTGCATTTCGAAAACGTTAAAAAATGGGATTTTTTACAACCCAATAAATATAATAAAGGACAGATGGTAAACTTTTGAAAATTGTCAAATAGAAATTTGGTAATATTATATTTGAAAATTAGATTGCTTTGTGCTCTAATTTGTCCAGTAGCTCTAGCAATTTGAAATAAACTTCACAACACTTCACTATTACTGGAAATAAATTTTAGGAGACAGGATAATGTCAAAACATAGTAACGTTACAATAATTTTACTAAGTAATGCTTTTACTCATTGTAAAATAAATAAATTTGTATTTACAGGACCAACATAACAAATTATGAATAAGTGACATTATTTGTTTTAAATTTTGATTTACTGTCCATAAATTACACAGGCCAACAAAATAATATTTTGTGACAACTTTTTAAATAAATGCAGCTGAATCTTACGCATTTTTGGGTGCTGAAACCGAATAGGGCATCAATATTTTTGTATCACTCACAGTTCTCTCACATAATACATTTGTATTTAAAAATGCGATGCATGCGATTGTATTTTTAAAAAATCATTACATACATTTTAAGTGTTTATTTTTTGGTATTTCCTTTCTCTCTCCTCTTTGAAGCTTCTTATGTATCTTTTTCTCCGATGTTATGCATTTTGTTGCTCTCGGTTAGGTGACCAGCAGTAATCACCCATCATGCTGACATTCCACCTTCCCTAGTAACGTTTCTCCATCACTTTGATGTCCTGGTGAAGCCGCTCCCCCTGCTCTTCAATCACATCACCCAAGTTGTCAAGGAAAAAGTAAAGATGATTGTGTAAGAAGTGGACTTTAAGGCTCAACAGGCATCCCAGATTTTTGAACTTGTCTATCATATTAGCTACGATAAGCTCACAGTTTGGGTCTTTAACATTGCCCAAAAACTTAGTCACAACTTGCTTAAATGATATCCAAACCTCCTTTTCGTTTGTAGTCATTTTTG
Source organism: Clitarchus hookeri (assembly GCA_002778355.1). Taxonomy (NCBI): domain Eukaryota; kingdom Metazoa; phylum Arthropoda; class Insecta; order Phasmatodea; family Phasmatidae; genus Clitarchus; species Clitarchus hookeri. Next base: position 985,080 of record NQII01000206.1, on the reverse strand, counting down.
TTTCAAAGTTGGAATCGGACATCATTTTACGAATGTCAGGCCCAACGAAAACCCCTTCTTTCAGTTTGGCTCCTGATAAATGACGAAACTTTTCATATAAATAATTATACCATTCACCGTCTTTAGGCAAGGTTTTTGCAAACTCTTTCAAAAAACATAATTTAATGTAAAGATTTGGTAGAAGAATTTTTTTTTTTTGGATCAATTAAAGTTTTATGCAAAATGTACTTCTTTCCAGGTGTTACGGTTTTTCTTGCAGGCCAATGTTTTGTGGAACAGTGTCGATCACTTGCTCTGCTGTTCCACTCACATATAAAACATGGAAATTAATTAAATCCTTTTTTTTTTTTTTTGCCTAGGAGCATGCAAACAACTTTCAAATCTCCAGACATCATCCAATCGTGAGCAGGATAGTTAATTTCATTTCAAATAATGTCTAGATTTTCGTAAGTTTCCTTCATATGGACTGAATGAGCCACAGGCAGTGAAGGATAAGTATTACCATTGTGCTTTTAAGCTAGTTTTTGATGAGTCTATAAAAAGCCTCCATTCTTCATTGTTTTACTCAATACAAAAGTCATTCATTAGATTACCAATATCATGGCAGTACACCAAAGCCTCTTCTTGCTTAAAAAACGTAGCGAACTGTTGATATCTTGTTCTATATTGATAAATAGATGCTCCAGGTGCCAACAAATGATTTTTTTTTAGGCTAGAGCCAAGCAATTCAGCTTTCTCTTAAGTCATACCCAAATCTCTTACCAAATCATTTAACTCAGCCTGTGTAAACAACTGAGGTTCTAAATTTTCTGGAGAGCATTGGAACTCATCATCATTCGGTTTACCTTCATCAGATTCAAATTCACTGGAATGATCAAGTAAAACGTCATCAATAACCTGTGGTGGGTCAGGGACAGGAAGTCCCGGACCATGACCGACTGGCCGAATAGCAGAAGGAAGATTAGGGTAGACAATAACATTCTTATTTTTGGAGTTATATCCAGTAACATCAATGCTACAAAAATAACACTCGTCTGAATGATTTTTTGGTTCTCTCCATATCATGGGTACTGCAAATCTAAAAGCTGTCTTTGCTTTTTTTGACCATTTTCTAAGGTCTTCAACACAAACATAGCATAACTTGTGTGGAGCCCAAGGTTNAGGTCTTCAACACAAACATAGCATAACTTGTGTGGAGCCCAAGGTTTTTCTTAATCACCGAGTTTTAATTAAAAATATACCAAGTACACTTTTTTTTAACAAACTCTGTTATGTTTCTTTGATATTTTTTTATTACAAACTCACCACATTTATAACAAAATCTGTTAGGAAAGTTTATACTACCTAGGTTAGCCATACTTAGAGCACATGGGCAAAAAGCTGAAACGTGAGGTTGTACTGACTGAAAGAAAACGAAAAGTCGTACCACCACTGCCAACCTAATTTTATTTAGTTTTATGTATGTTTAAGTATATTAATAATGTATATCAAGTATATAAAATTGTATATAAATGTACATAAAAATATATAAATGTATATGAAAAACATATAAATAAAGTATGTAAAAATGCACAGATATTAAAAAAAAATTAATTTCTCACATTTCGTATATTCAAATGTAAATAAATGGTCAGTGTTATGACTTTTTTACTATTATTTTCGGACTCAGCAAACCAAAAAACATAAGAATCCGGTAAAAGCATTAAAGAAGTTTTTTTTTATCGTTGGCCTGTGTTATTTTCAAATATCGGGATGTTACAAAACATGAGACAAAGGAAACACGAATATTATCCAGATTAAACTGTACAGTAACATTTAAGCTACAAAACCTGTCTAAACAAGTCGTTCCCACGACTGTAGCTTGTCAAATTTAGAAAATATATTAGTGAAACTATCATGCTATCATGGAGCGTTCGTACTGTTGGCTTTTCTTCATTTAAGGCGTGTTTCATAATTTACCATATTTTTGGTGTACATGATAAATATGTGTTCACTGAAGAACAAAGAATATTATCTGCAATTAAAACTGACTTACTGGCCCAGAGAAATTCTACAATTTCAATGAAGATGGATTTTTTTTTACAAAAGTATATAAGTAAATATTCTACACAAAATTCTCAACTGACTTTAATTGCAAATGGAAAACTGCGGAAAGATGCTTAACCAAAATTCAAAACCTAAATAAGAGCACAGATGCCTGTAGGTGAAGGTAAATATTTATACACTTAATACCAACAAATTACTAATATAACTAATATGCCTACTTTCCTCTACATATGGGCAAATAACTTTTACTGAAGTTCTTTAAAGCTTAAATAGTATGTAGACCTTGAAGTTTCATTTACAGCAACCCAATTAGAGATAGAACCAGAAACATATGCAACAGTAGTGAGACAATTACAAATACACATGTGCCTTATCCGGGAATCGAACCCAAAAAAACACCTACCACAATATAGCGTTCAATCAATTGTATTAAAGAGATCGGATTCGGGGCATAAACATCATATATAATATATCTAATATTTTAAATTGTACTGGTTACTAAGTTAAAATATTTAAAGTGAAGTCATTGAAAAAAATAAGTGTCTGAGCCACTCAAAACACGTAAGTTTTATGGCCTACTGTAGTGCTATTTGTGTGAAAAATTTGGTGAAAGTTGGTTTATGGGTCCCTGAGATATTGCATAAAAACTTAATTTTTCATGTGGGCTATCTAACAAAATGGTGGAGAAATGAGACTCTGTATGGACAAATTTTTGGTTATAAAGATACTGCCAGCATGTAAAGTTCAGTTGAAAATTATATCGTATATTCGTCGATATAATGTATAAAGCTATAGAGTGTATATGGCAGCCATTTTTAAAATAAGTGCCTGGCACACTCATAACACATCAATATACATGGCCTGCCATAGTGCTACTTGTTTGTCCAATTTGGCGGGCATCTGTTGGATTTTTATTAACTTTTCTTTATTATTTCAGTAACATCATCAATATTTTCGATTTTTTATATTTTTAATATTTAATCATATGCGATAATAAGACTGTGACGGTCCGGCACGGACTGAGTGGTTTGTCTTCTCACTTGATTTTGCTTTTTATAGCTTTGCGTTCTCTTCTACCACACTGGAATATATTATTATTATTTTATACTCTTTAGTTAATACTAATATAGTTATCATGTTGTAAAAGGGTCACAGTTTTAGAGATATTATTGTAAAATAATTGTAAGGTATTTTATGGTAAAATCAGTGGCATTTGTGGAGAGGAAGTAAATTCATGTTCACGCCTCTAATGTTTTGGAAACGCCAAGTGCGCTCAGCAGTTCAGCACGGCCCGTGTAGTTGCTCTTCCCTCTTCACTCGCGGCGCCACTGGCTGGGGTTGACAGTCGCGAGCGGTGTGGGTGGAAGTGTGGAGAGTGTCGCCACGAAGCTTGGAGCGAGCGGCAGGGGAACCAGAGGAGTGACCAGTATAAAGGCTCGGCGGGCACAGTGACGACGAAGCGACCAGCAGTCAAACTGCATGTCGGGCCGCTTGCTTCACCTGCGGTGCGATGTGTTTGCGCAAGGAAAACAAATATAGGGTTGACTGATGCATATAAGGCATCCATTTTCTCCGTTTCGTATGCGATGCTGTGTTATGGTGTCAATCACAGCCATCAGTGGATTTTTACAAGGCGTTGAAGTGAAACTCGTTCAGCTCATCCATCCCATGCGATGTAAGAGTGTGAATGCATAGCGGTCACTGTGAATCCTACTTACATGGTAAAATGAGCACTTTTGGGGCCCTAGTTACTTTTTCTTTTCAGCCATTATTATCCTTTAACTACGTATTTAAATAAATATTGCAATGCAAGTAATAAATACAGTGTATATTTCACCGCACTCAGAAGTTAACGCCTTAGGAAAAAATAAAATATATTTATTGAATATTATTCCAAATGAGAGGACTTTAAAAATTGTTTACTATACTGTGAATAGCCTACAGAAGCGTGCCGAGCATCATGCTTCCGGCAACACGAGTCCCATTTTGACTCATCCCAGCACAGCTTAATCTACACCCAAACTAGTACGACTGCATCGATGTAACTACTGTTAACAGGTTCAACTAAAATAAGGTATTGTCTCGTTCCACATGTGGTTACTAACTACTACTTCAACACAAGTTTTTCCATTAAACTCCGAATTGTTCTACAAATGAGAAAATGCAGCCGTTTTGTCAACCAGCGCAAAATTATATCAATGCACGATAGTCGAAAAAAGTGCAACATGCATGTGATTGCTGATGTTGGTAAAATATTGTAGTATTAATTTCCAGTAAAAAATTTAGTAGTCACGTATTTTGAGTGTGGCAGAAATTCACAGTGTTTGTGTGGTGTAGCCGCTTCAAGTAGGAAGGTTTAAATGGCCAGTATTGCAAATAGTATTCACGATTCATTATTATGTAATTTTATCTTGAGTTTAGAAAAAGAATGTAAATCCGTAATAGGGTTCGTTGAATTGAAATATATTTATGATATGCATGTTTTATTATATAAAATGTACATATATATANCTTAACATCTGGCGTGCAAGTTAAAATATATAATCCTTCAATATTTCGTGTAGTTATAATGGTTACCAACTTTTCATGGATATATATTGATTTGCTTATTTATTTATTGATTTTGCATTTTATGGAATACAATAATCTGTAATTACTTTTGCTTAATTTTGAGGTTATGCCTTATTTGTCATTTTGCTCAGCCAGATTATGTATCCATTTTTTTCTGCAATATAAAGGAGGTTGAGCACTTAGCAACTTGTTTTTGCAATGTGTTATATTGTCTTATAATGGTTTTTATTTTTCTATCTTTATCAGGTTGCAAGGGATTGTACTCATGCTAAATAAGTTTTGTGCATATTGTTTTAATATAACTTTTTCAATGGTTTGTAAAACTATTGCATGCAAATAGTGAATAAAAAGTTTTGTTTTATTAATGCAGTTGTAAGCAAATATTTTTTATTCAGTAGCTGTTCCTGTTTCTACCATATGTTAGGTGTATTAATGTGCACATTTGTGAAGCAATGAGGTAGACTGATGTGCGATCCACAGAGACGGTTCAGCCTGTGCCACTCTGTTTTTTTTTTCATTGTGTTAATGTGTGTTGTGCCATGCATGTGGATGCACGACACAATTGTGTGTTATAATGGACACCTGTGTGCACGCATCAAGCTCTGCGCATAGCGTATTGTGCGCCCTGGGTCAACATGAGGTGATAGTGTCTGCTAACTTGGCTGGCGATACTCTTTGCCTGGCCGGCGATTACATCGCAGGGTGCGCTGACGATGACTCGTTACTGAGCTGTCAGTCTGTTGGGAGTCGAGTCTTGAGCAAGCCACGGGGTGGAAACTTCATAGGCCGTGTCTGTAATCGTGTTTTAGTTGGGAGAAGAAACATTTAGCGCTTGTATCGCGTCTTCGCTACTTGTTTTGTTCTTTATTTACTAGTAATAACTGTAATGGAGAAAGTATGTATGTCGGTTTGGTTTTCACGTTAGTGAGACACGTGGATATAACAGTGATTAAAATCTTGTATCTTAGCAACTGTGGTTGTGTAATGTAATAATTGTGGTAAAAGTTCTTATATTATCAAAATGCCCAGAACAGTTACGTTTTGTGTACCAGAATGTAAGTACAAACCGGGAACAGTTCGACATATTTTCCCAGTGTATGAGAAAGAATTGTTTAAAATATGGGTTGAAAGGATTGCAAATCCACGATTTGCTAAATTAGAAGACATTGTCATATACAAAAACTTCCTTGTTTGAGACGATCATTTCAGTGTCCATTGCAAGAGTGTGGGCACGAAGAGACTGAAGAAGTTCTCACTTCCAACTCAGAATTTACCAGGTGGGTGTTATGTATTACGCAAGCTAAGAATAGGCTATTCCATATTATAGATCCGTGCGCTTTTCTGTTTACCAGCTTTCAGTTACAGTTGTATTCTTAATTTCAATCACCTAATAGCATTTTATAGCATAGATGACTGGAACCAAGTTACCTGCCTAGGTGTAGGCATTTGATCTTTGAATGCGAGACGACTTGTTATTTAGAGTTCATGTTGGAAGAAAGTATAAAGGTTAGTTAAGTGTGTGGTGTAATTGCTGATAACATGTTTTGTATAATTTTTTTTCCAGAATTTGATGGAAAATGGAGTTTGCAGACAGATATGTACAATAATCTAAAAGAAGCGAAATCTCATTCAGGTAGGGCCGCTAAGTTAGTCAATGTTTGTTATGAATTTATTTCATTCGAAGTTCTGGAATGGGGATTATATCGAAGTATTAATTATAACATTTAGGAAATGCACATTGACATAAGCCTGTTTATATTATATGCAATGGCAGATTCACTTGCAGGCTGGGGCTTGTGATGACACATGTGGTTACATAAGGACTACGTTCAGTCTGTGGCTGGAGTGTATAGGCCACTGTTTGCACCCATTTCAGTACATATATTAATGATTCTCTTGGCAAGGATTAATATGCAAATTGATTTCAATTATTTCACGACAGCATACCTTATATTGAAGTGATAAAGTTCCATATTGGATGTAACTGCAGCTATCCTGTGTGGTTAATATTAAATCACAGGTTCTAGTGAATCAGAGGCTTGAATGACAGGAAGATAAACCTAGGTGGAATTGTCTCTTGGTGTCTTACATGAAACCTAGGTACTTAAACTCACCAGAATCATAATGGTTCCAATCAACGCAAATACTGATATAGGCCAATTGAAATCACAGAGGCTGGCCAATACATTTGGGTAGGTGTACTGGAATATCAATGAATATCATATGTAAAAGATTATTTTGTTAATTTGAGGCCATTTCCAAATTCAGGTATATGTATACCTACTGGTGTACTTGCATCTTTGCCTATTTTACTTACTCTTGGCACCAATCATCAGGTAGACTCCAATCTCGATGAATTCGGACAGGGAATCTTGTTGGCTTCGACCACAGCCAGCTAGTCGCTATTTGATGAGCGTGTCTTTCGTAGAAGAACTTGACAATCACCTAAAAGTTGTAGGGTTAACTCACGAGTAAATTATATTTTGATTTTACATACATAACATTCATTGTGATGTTGATTATAGTTACGTGCGTTTGCAATTTTGTTAACTTATGTTACCTTCATGTTTGTAGGTTATGTACATGTGTGTAATATAAATTTTTGTGTAGACTTGTCTTTAAGGTGTGCCTTCTGATAATTACCAACTTATTTCAAAACACTGTGCCTACGAAGTGGTGATGTTGTCCTATTAGTCTGTAAATATAATAAAATTGTGGAAAATCTATTGTAACCTACAAGTTGCTTCATAAAATAGCTGTCCATATACAGCAAGTACGCAAAAAATAAAAAACATTGTTTACTTGTATACATGAATATTTCACTTAAAATTCTGACAGTAATTATGAGGCCCTTTCTGGAGACAGGTACGTATTANGAATATTTCATTTCAAATTCTGACAGCAATTATGAGGCCTCTTCTGGGGACAGGTACTGTTAGCGAATTCGGTCACTGCTTAAGTCAGCCGCATCTCATTAGGATCTCTACTGAATATCTGTTTGGCTATTCCAACAAAGCCGGCAAGATTTGTGGTAAATGTGAAGGGTGACTGTGTTAACATCGGTACACTAGAATATTGTTTATAACATGAAAATTTGTAAATGTGTAAGAATGCAAGAGTGAATAAAATGTGTAAATTACAGTGATTGCTAAAATTTAGTAGCTTATCTGCACTTTAAATGGTGATAGTCACATTTTGTGTTTATAAAATTTATATATATATATATATATATGTATGTATATATAATACTTATGTTTTAGTTTACATGGAGTCACCTATGGATTGCAGTGACATTGTGGAAGAAGACTCATATGTGGTTCAACAGCTGACACCAATCACTGCAAAAACAGGACAATGTTCTACCCCAGGTAGAATATTTCCCTATTTATATATTTGGTAGTTTTTAAGATTCATGGTTTCACTGAAAACCTGAAAAATAATACCAGAACATTGCTTGACATTACTTAATGTCTCTGAATATGAACTTCATGGGGGCATCACAGTATACGCAGTAGATACTACAAAACGTGATAATGGGGAGGGCTATGAAGATCAAGGAAATTGTGGTATAAAACACATGAAATTCATGTAAAAGATATGTTAATCGGTTTGCAGAAACTGCATTAAATGCAAGAATACCTAACCTAACTAAACCTAAATTAATTATACATGAATAACATTGATTGTGTGCGCATACATAGCATATGGTAGGCACTGGTGGTCAGAAGAGTTAAGAAACATTGTTATTGACTAATTGCCACAGATTGACTCTTTTTATAAAAAATCTTACACAACAATAGCTTTAAATGTGCTTAATATATTACATACATTGTTATCTGTGTTGCAGCTTTCAAACGTTGGTTGGGTCTGTTTGGGGGACAAAACCTCTCCATTTACACTATCAGTCCACACCCCTTGTTTTCTGTCTTTTCCTCTCTCTCTCTCTCTCTCTCTCCTATACTTCTCATGTCCGTTCTTATACCTGTCTAAAAAATGTGAGAAACTAGTGCTCAATTACATTTAAAACATCTTGAGTGTCAGATTGCATGTGTGTGTATACATACACATACAACACAGCAATTTATTGTTTAGGATTTCCTTAAAAGTGTTACAACCTACCTCGGCAGCTGTAATCAGTGTCATGCCTTCTTACCAGGACCATAATCACATGCTTGTTGTTTACGTTAGTTATGTACATCTCAAATAACCCATTTTGTTTCAGTTGGTGTGGAATCGGCCACAGAATGTAGTGTCATCTTTCAAGAATTGCAAGATCATGATGATTCTGCTCGAAGGAAGACACCGTCAAATGTAAATAAAGGACATAACTTATCATCTGGACAGTTTTCTACCCCAGGTAAATAGAATACACGATGTTTTGTCTACTTGTGTTATAACGTACTTGAGTGGGAAGTTTTTAAATTTACAACATTATTTTATTACAATTCCTACATGATCCATTTGACATACACAACTGCAAATAGCCAGGGAAAAGAAAAGTACATTTTACTTTTCTATGATACACCTACTGCAAGAAGTGCAAACAAAATCCAAGATAGTCGTATCTCTTGAGTGTATAGGATCTGATGATCCAAGCAGTGTTACAGGCTTTTAGTAAAGTATTTTATATTATTGTCTGCATGTACGTATTTGAGGTCAGCAATTCTTAACTTCACAATAGTCTTAGTTCCCTCACATTATGGTACAAATGAAACCATTTTTGTGTAAAGAACTATTTAATAACTTCTGTCATAATAATTTCACTTACTATTTGCAGTCCAGAAAAAAATTACATCTATTACATATTTACTTTATATGAAGAAAGTTGACCATGTTGACCTTGATAACACTGATGCAACATTACTGACTCCTGCCAAGTGCTGCTTTATTTGCAGTTTCACTGGCCACTTATATTTTTTTAAATAATTTAGTCTGTGGTACATTTAAATGTTGAAACTAATATTCTGTAAAATTTCCATAATTTTTTATATTTAAGTAGTGAAGATTTAAACCACATTATGCATGGGAGCAGCATTATTCATATTGGCATATGAGAGAGGGCAACGAAATAGGTAATCAATTTATATGTGGTATTATCTTCTTTATGTTATGATTTTTATGCCGCGCAAGGCTGAAAGTCATTTATTAAGTAGGGAAATGTGCCTTACTTACATAAATATGTGCAAAAAGATAGAAAATTACAATATGTGGATGTTTACTCTGGATAATGGACAGTGTAACCTCTTATTTAACCTTTATCAAGGGACAGAGCATAAATGTTGAAAATTGTAGGAAAGTGAAAGAACTGTAATATACAAGTATAACTTGGGACAAAACAAATGGAGATGTAAAATTAGGGGTGTAACTAAGAAGTTCTACTGTAGTCTACATAAACACTGTTTGTAGGAGGTTAAACGCAATACTACATTGCCTTTATAAGCTTAAGAATTTTCTACCACTTAAGTCAAATTAACTTTGGTACAGTCGCTGATATTCCCTATTTTTTATTATTTCGACATGGTTTATAGAGACATCACGCAAAATTTGGCAGCTAAACTTCAACGTATTCAAAATTCTTGTGTTCGATTTTTGTTCAACCTAAAATCACGTGGACCACTTGTCTCCTTACTTTGATAAACTTAATTGGTTACGTCTGGACGAACGTCAGCTCCACAGTCTCACACTAGCATACAAAATACTATCCTCGTATATTACAACGCCATAATACTTACTTACTCTGCTGAAAAACTTGGGGGATGATCACACTACTAACACGCGTGCTAAAAATACACCTCGCTTAAATATTTCAGCTCACGAAACCCAGGTATAAGCCAATTCTTTCACCGTCTCTCGCACGAGCGTGGAATAATTTACCCGTAGAGGTAAGTAACTCGACAACACTAATTACTTTTAAGAGCAGTACTGCCAAGTACATTGAGAAAAGCGCCGATGATTCCACACATACATGAATGCACACGCATCATTATTCCGTAGCATTTTAATTCGTTCAGCTTTTATCCCGTTAACTATTTGTGCAAACTAGCAATACCTGTTTATGTATACATTCACTTTAATCAATGTGTAGTTTGTTGCTGTTGATTCGTCAATTTAATTCAAGGAGTTGCTGCATTCAATTTTCATTAATCTGAAAATGGTTTATAGATCTGTTTGTTTATTTTATTGCGTTGAGATTGAACTTGTTGTTTTCCTCTCCGCTACTTTGTAGGTTCTGTACATATATTTTTTCGATTGGTAATGTGGATTATGATACACATTATTGTGCTATTGTAGATCCATATTATTGCGCTATTGTTTTTTTTTTCCTTTAAACGTTCCCTAGTAGCTAGTCCTGCTCAAGATATGTACATAATTGGAAACCACAGATCATTTTTACGGTTTAATCTTTTGAGCTATCATATTTCTGTTTCGCCTCTTGTTAATTTAAGTTATATTTATATCTTGCTCATTATGTTTACGCATGTGTACATTATGTTATACCTGGTTAAGTGTAAGAGAAGGCATTGAAGCCTTAACTACGCCAGTATAAATAAAGTCAAAATAAATAAATATGTTCCAGAAGTTTTAATTGTTGTTTTAGGGGCTACTAATTATGTAGTACTATAAGGTTTTTTTTAAGTTAAGAAATGCAAGGGATTGCTACGGCAAGTAAATGTTCGAAGTGCCAAATTCTTAACGCTAAAGGCTCAAAATATGTATGGTGTAGCTAGAAAATTAAGAAAAAAGGCACAGCTGCTTTCAAGAAAGTGCCTTACTTTCAAGAAGAGGTTATCTGCACCAGAAAAATTCACCTGTTCAAAAACTTACAAGAATGTACTCTCAGATGTAAACTCTACTACAAGGATATTCATTCAGTCACAGGTCAGGAATCAAAAGAGGAAACCAAAAGGTTACATATTTACCTCTTCCGAGAAAGTGTTATCGCTTTCTTTATTTACGCAAAGTGGAAGAGGGTAAAGACTACTGTCTAAAATGTTTGCTCAATTTGATGTAGTGATTCAGCAGAAATACACAACATAAACAACTGTGGATGTGTTTAAAATTTCTAATACCTAATGCATACAAAAAATTAGATAAGTTTCAATAGAATACAGTAGAAGGTCCAGTTTAAATAATTTAATGTGTGACAAGATTCTTGCTGCCTGTGGATTAATTAGTACCTGCGACGCGTTCATCTGTTTGCCAAAACAAAGATACACAATAAATATTCTTTCTGAACATTTGAAGCAAATGGAAAAGGCGTAAAACTGTGTTTTTAGCATGACGCTACAGCATTTTGAATGTTATTGATGCACCATAGTAAGGTAATTTAAATACTTGTAATAATTTATTCTTTTTTTTTCTCTGGACCAGTTATAAAATATTAGAGGTAATTTATATTTCAACAAAACAGAAATGTTGGTGTTGACGTTAAATCGTACTCTTGGCTTTATACCGCCCTAGGTTTATAAGATGGATGCCATTTGGTACAGTCTGAACTACACACCAACACAAATCTTAAAAATTAATAAATTAAAATAATTCCTTGCACAACATTGTTAGTTTAGTTTGATTATTTCAATTAAATTGTTTGCATTGAAAACCCTAAAACATTGATGTTTTTAAGTAGTGTCACCTAATTTGCAGAAAGTGTGCACTTTCATAAATTTCCACCTAAATTTTGAGGTGACATTGTGTCTTTGGCATTCTGTGGTAGATACAGTATTTATTTATTAATTATATTTTTGTTTTAGTAGTTATTCTGTGATATATATATACTTTTAACATTTTGAATTGCTTAACACTCAGTAATTAATTAATATCTACTTTGAAAAATTAATAGAAACTGTATATTTCCCACCACTAACATTCCTATTGCACTCTGTTGGTTGTAGCTACTTGTATTGTTGGAAGTTGTGTATAGTTAGTTCACATTTAAAGGAACATTTTTGGGAGCCTCGAGATCTACATTCAGGTCATTGTGCGTCGTTACATTGCATGCCAAACACAAAATCTGTTGACTTATGCTAAATGGTTTGAATTCACACATCAGTTACGTTGAACTGTGACAATGTTACAAAGAATCAAATTATAACAGAAATTCTTAAACTGGACGTATGCCAAGCAATGTATACGTGCCAATTTTTCAGAAACATAGAGTTTTTTTTTTCAAGTTAGTTTAAAAAAAATTGATAGTGTGTTAATTCACTTACTTTTGTGGGGAAGAAAGAGCGGGCAGAGTAGAATCGCACACAGTGTAAGCATAACAAGATGAAACACACAAACCATCTACACCAAAGCTGCCCAACCAATTTTGGAGGTGGGCCATAATATCAATTCCAAGTCAGCCGGTGGGCCACCTAGTGAGTAATAGTTGCCTACAGTTATGACAGATATTTAAATTAAACAAAGTCGTTCCGCTTACGACCAATAGCGTTGCGGCTGGGGGTATTGTATTGGCAGCCGACCAATGCGTTGGCGGGCCTGGGTTTGGCCAGCCTTGATCTACACAAACTAAAGTACTTTTTCGAAATTAATGTAAATCAAATCACATAAATTGTGTGCAAACATGCAATTTCTGATTCTTATACTGTAGTAAATTTCATATAAGTATACTTCGTATACTGTAGTATACTCCATACTGCATTCAGTAAAATAAAAATTAACTCTGTATGAAGTTTCATTGATATGCATTTCAATAATCAAAGTTTCGATGTTGTTTTCAGAATAAATTGTATTTCACTTGAAAAAGTTAAAAATATCTAAATTTACCTGTACATCAAAACTGGCTTGGGTCCACTTGTATTAATGGCAAATGTCCCATGTTCAAAATTTAAAATGTTCCTATTTCAAAAGTTTGTTACACATTTAAGCATTACTTCCAAATAAAGTGCAGCGATGCTCAGGTTAATCAGCAAAGTATATACGTATTAACTCTTTCCTTTGGTAATATGTGTGTATAATTTGAATTTCAAACAAAAAGTTGGAACACTCAAGTTGGGCAACTGTGTAGAAGTTCACGTATGTGGGATAGCCTTGTTATTTAAAATACATAGTTCCTACCAAGTTGCTGGGAAGAGTGACTGAAATTTATTTTAGCTATAATTTCCCCAATTATTACTTCATTTCTACTAACACTTGCGTGGTACATCTTCCACTCCATTTGAGATATTTGTCAGTAATTTTTGTACAGAAAACGTTCAACACACTCATAGCTTTACACCAGATTTGTGCTCCCTTAGAATTTGCATAAAATTCTGTCTGTGCTTTTGAAGAGCCAAGTGGACTCACCCGCAACATGTTTTTAAATATGTGACAAATTTATACATGCGATACGTCATTTAAATATTCATTCTTAGTTTAACGAAATCAAAAAACAAATATTAGAGAACACTGGACACTCCAAACACAATAATTAAAATTCAGAGCAACATTAATACATACTGAATACAACATATGAAAACTGTTCGAAAATATAGAAACTAGGGATGTCACACTCGATTAATCGATTTTTGAATATTCGTATAATCGAGTATCACAGGTTCAAGAATTTAAGCAACAAAAACCAATTATCACAAATACATAAACTATCACCTCTCAAAAACTGTTTAAAATTATTTTATTTTTACCAGTAAATGAATTAATCTTGGAAAATTATTTTGTACGTGAAAATATGAGATCCGGAAATAATCTGAAAATAAAACTGTACTGGCGATGTTCAAATTTACCATTTAGTATATTATATAAGTATTTAGTAGCTTCAGTTCAGTCGCGATTTGGTAGTTTTGTTTTTAGCAAGTTTCGTTACATTCTAAAAACTGGGGGTGTGCGGAATCCCGAACTTTGGGAAAAATTTCGGGAATTCGTAACGATTTTTTCGTCGGGCGGGAAATAATTTTTTCTGGATATTTTTGGGGAACATTTATTTTCACATCTGTATGTGTTGTTCCAACTAAAATACAAGTCAGGTTTCGTGCGAGAAGCTTTGTATAAACTCTTTACCTAAGCGATTATGAATTGATGAATCAAATATTGTCGAGAAAGTTTTGATTCTTCCTCTTATTCACAGATTTCAAAGATCGTTCCATAATCTAAAAAAATTTTTTAGTTCATATACACGGAAGAGCCAAAAAAACTGGCACACCTGCCTAATATCGTGTAGGGTCCCCGCGAGCACGCATGGACTCGACTAATGTCTGAAGGTATGCAGGAGTCAATTCACACCATGATTCCTGCAGGGCAGTCCACAAATCCATAGGAGTGCGAGGCGGTGGAGATATCTTCTGAACAGCACGTTGCAAGGCATCCCAATTATGCTCAATAATGTTCATGTCTGGTGATTTAGGTGGCCAATGGAAGTGTCTAATGTGAGAAGAGTTTTCCTGGAGCCACTCGGTAGCAACTCTCGACGTGTGGGGTGTCGCATTGTCCTGCTGGAATTGTCCACGTCCGTCGGAATACACAATAGACATGAATTGGTGTAGGTGATTGGACAGGATCCTTACGTATCTGTCACCTGTCAGAGTCGTATCTAGACGTATCAGGGGTCCCATTTCACGCCAACTGCACACGTCCCATACCATGACAGAGCCTCCACCAGCTTGAACAGCCGCCTGTTGACATGTAGGGTCCATGGATTCATGAGAATGTCTCCATACCCGTACACATCTATCCGCCCGGTACTATTGGGAACGAGACTTGTCAGACCAGGCAACGTGTTTCCAGTAATCAACAGTCCAATGCCGGTGTTGGCGGGCCCAGGCGAGGCGTAAAGCTTTGTGTCATGCAGTCAACAACACGGTACACGAGTGGGCCTTCAGCTCCGAAAGCCCATATCAATGATGGTCCGTTGAATAGTTCGCACGCTGGCACTTGTTGATGCCCTAGCATGGAAATCTGCGCCAATTCGAGAAAGGGTTGCACGTCTGTCACATTTAATGATTCTCGTCAGTCTTCGTTTGTATCGTTCGTTCACGATCTTTTTCCTGCCGCAGCGATGTCGAAGATTTTATGTTTTACCGGATTCCCGATATTCACGGTACACTCGTGAAATGGTCGTACGCGAAAATCCTAATTGTATTGCTACCTCGGAGATGCTATGTCCCATCTCTCGTGCGCCGATTATAACACCACGTTCAAACTCACTTAAATCATGATAACCTGCCATTGTCCATTGTAGCAGTATTAACCGATCTAGCAACTTTTCCAGACGCTTGTTGTCTTATATAGGCGCTGCTTGCCGAATCGCGTTACTCTGATTGGTTCCATAACTCTGTTATTTGCATACGCACGCCTATACCAGTTTTTTTTGGCTCTCCAGTGTATTAGGTAACGTTAACACTACGTATTTATTGCGAGAATTAACTAAAAGTGGTTGCAAACTTGCACTATTAGGAAGTTATGGTACACCGTGCGCGCTAAATTTGTCTCATGTGCGAGCGACATCTATTAGTTGCGAGTATCGATTGCTGGTTGATATGGGTTGCTTGTTTCGATATGCATAACGTAAACATTCACGTAAAAGTAAGCTAGTACACGATGAATGTTTAATATGACTCCAAATGTTTAACTATTTTACTGATATGTAACATGGTGATTTTAATATGGTTTTGTTAAAAATAATTCGTAAGATGCCAGCAAATTGCCTTTGTTTTTTTTTACGAATGTGTTTGTTTTTAATTGTGCGTTGTGCTCACTCATCGCCGGGACGTCGACAAACTTGAAACGTAGCAAGTTTGCTATGTGGAAAAATATAATTAATTTACTTAGTTACTTTTAATTTTTTTATTGATAGAGGAAATAGCTTTGTTAGCATACAGATTCGGTATGTTGCATTCATAACCTGCCCGATGATATTTGACTGTGATTGTAGTTGCACTGCGTGATTCAAAGCGTGTGTGTGTACGTACGTTAAATCTTCCACTGAAAGTTAATTTGAGTAAATTTGTGTCAATGTACACACATTTTACTACCAAAAATGCTATTATTGGAAAT
Source organism: Clitarchus hookeri (assembly GCA_002778355.1). Taxonomy (NCBI): domain Eukaryota; kingdom Metazoa; phylum Arthropoda; class Insecta; order Phasmatodea; family Phasmatidae; genus Clitarchus; species Clitarchus hookeri. The sequence continues at coordinate 968,472 of NQII01000206.1, read as the reverse complement.
TTTTGAGTAATTTCATGTGTTGGTGAATATTTATCACGTCAAGTGAGGTTTGTAAATATTTTCTTATAAACTATGTGGACANTATGTGTATATATATATATATATATATATATATATATATATATATATATATATATATATATATATATATATATATCTCTGTGTGTTTGTTTTCAATAATATCTCATATGCCTCTTTTGAACTTTTTGAATTTCATATGAATTTCCTTCCACTGTTTGTGTAATTATTTGTTAATAATAGGCCTACTAATAATGTAGGCCTAGTTTAAATAATTGAATTGCACACATTTCTATACAGTATTTAGTTCTGTAAAGTAATTGTCTGTAACTAAAAGAAGCACAATTTTTAGAATCTATAGTGGTATCGGCATTGAAATCGAGAAACGAAAAAAAGTGGAATCGTTACATTCATAAAAGAAACTGTATTCAGTATTTACTGACGTTCACTTAACCTAGACTCTCTGCAGAATAGACCAAGTAGGTAACACAAATTGTAAATCACATTTTTAATTGTAAACTAACGTAATCAAAAATAAACCTGATACAGCTTCCAGTTTCTGGAATTGACACCAATGTAGTTTAGTATAACATTGTCTGCAATTTAGCATACAGCTAAAACATATGTTATTCATTGGATTTATAGCAGACTGATTGTAATCTGCTAGCACTCTGGTAACCTGAATTGTGAAGTGTATGTTTGGTTCTTTTGTTAAATACATTAAATAATTTGGTTTTGTAAAATGTTTATTTATGTATTCATTTGTGTAAGTTTCTTTTGAGTAAACAACAGTGTGTAAATGGCATACGTGAGACAATCTGTATATGAGACTTGAAAATAAAGATGTTTGTAATATTAAGTGTACAATGTTTATATAGCCAGCAAGTGGGTTTACCTTGACATCCCTCAAAGTACAATCTTTTGATTTACACTATTTGAGTGTTTACAATGCTGACATTACTGTGTGAAATCATCATGGTCGTCAGAGATCTTAAAACTAGAATAATCATCACGGCATTCCTGCTGACAGTCTCATTTGTGGGAATTTTTTGTAGCTGAATTATATTTCCATAATCAGTATCGTTTTATTTTTGTTTCTAAACTATTGGTACAAGTGCCACACCACACTTTTCTCACTGCTTTTAATTGGTAATGTGAAGATGAGATGGAGAAACAGTAACATTCTTAGTGTAGCAAGAGATGGTGGCTGTATGGTGTGAACACAGCTTGTTGCCAGCATTTTCATCAGCAATAGAATAGACTAAAAAGTTATTTGGTTCTTGGTATTTTACTGTAAATAACCAAGTAATTTTAGGTAGTTGTGTGCATCATTGATACAACATACTCGTAGGGGCTGTGATATGTTGTTTCAAATTTTTTAAAACCAGAGTGATGTCTTTTGTGTTTTTCAGCGTGTTGAATTTAGTATTTATGTTTTAACTGTTTCCACAAAATTCATTAAAATAAAGATATAAAAGTTTTTGGGGTGGGGTAAAAACCAAAAATCCAAAAGCCTATGTGGCATGCAATCTTTTGAGGAAGTGTACCACAATATTTTGAATGTAGCATGTTTTACAACAATTGTGTGTTTGACAACAATAATACATAGTGGGGTTGGTTTATTGGTTATAGTTGTGCACAAGATTGGATTACCTAAAAGCCATTGGCAAAGCAAACACAGTTTTGTCATACTTCTTTGCTTTTTTAAAAAAAGTTGCACAGACGCTGCAGGACATTGTGTAGCACGGAGGTACAGGAAACATAAAGTATTCAATATAGAAGTGGTAATGATGTATAATTGTGTAAAAATCCATGGGCAATGTTCTGCCCCTTTACATGGAGGAAGGTAAGTTGATCATAGTTTTTAAGGTTACATGTCTCATTTAAAAGTATTGAAAGGGCCATTTCCCTGGACAGGATTTCCTTGATAAAATGTAATGGTAAGTAGCAAACTGTAACTCCATCTTGAATTTCAACTGCAATTTTGCATATACCATAAATGAGGTAGCATCTGTGCCAAAATTTATAGTGTGGTGTACTTGTACTTCCATTGTAGTTACAATAACCTGTCATTCAATATTTAGTTTTGTAGTATATTTTTTCCCATGTGTATGCTAATAGCTTGGCTACAAGTGGTCACTAGCTGGGCCACAAGTGGCATGTCAACAGTTGGCTGACAACAGTTGGCTAACTTATGGCAAGGCGGAAGCAGTAAGCCAGTGGGCCACTGCTGCCAGTCATGGCCCACTTGTGCGTCTGTACAACACTATCCATAAATATCACCCCTCAGAATCACTACTCAAAATTTTGAAAATACTTTACGCTAGTCCAATATTGTTTACGGTTGCAACTACATAATTGTTTTTATTTTATTTTTTCTCCCAATAAGGGCAGGAGACTATGCATATAGAGTTTGTCAATGACAGTTGGTGACATAATATATACAATGAGGTTCTACCATGTGACCATACAATTTATTCATTTATAAAGTAAATATTTTAGACATTTTAACAATTACTGCTTATTAATAAATTATTAAATTTTATAAAATACATATTCCAGATACATTTTAAGTTCAGTATGTTATTTTTTAAATTGTGAAGGTTATGTTTATTAGCATCACTATTATTATTATTTAGTATTATTGTTAGCTTGGCGCCTGTAAGTTTCTTAGCCATTAATAAATCGAAAACTAAATAATTACTAAAAAGTGAACACCGTATAAGACCATATATGAAAAGCCCGCGTCTCCGTGATTAGTTGGGGGAAGAACCACTTGGTGCTAGTATCGCTCCAGCAGAGTCCATAGATGGTTGCATTGAGAGTACCTCTATATACCTATATGTTCTATGGAGCTAGCGAACGCGCGTTGCGGATGTGTTTGTGTCCGCCCAGGCGTTTGACAGCCACTAATGTGGGCAGCGATGACCAGGTGTGTGGTCGTACGACCTGACGGGAGGCGGGGCGCATTGTGTGAAGCTGCCAGGTTAACTTGTTTCGTAAGGTCTGGATAAACTCGGATGTGCGACAGTGAACGAGTGGCGCTGTCACGATGTACGAGTACGTGATTTTGATTTTGAATACCAAATCAATGTGGGCTGTCATATAACTATGGATCGTTGCCCAGTGAAGGAGACTTGCGTCCCGATATCGTCGCGCATCGTCGCACTACAACAGAGACGAGTCAGTGTAATTCAGTTTGTTTAAGCATGTATTCCTGGATATATAAGGATACAAGAATACGCTGCTTTTTAACTTATTGGTCATCAGGACTGAGGCAGAGCAGAGTGAGGACATTGATATGCTAAGAAAAATATGTTAACATTCCTGAAGGAGAAATCTGCTGGTGTCAGTCAAGGGGAGTCCAGTGGGCCATCGGTAAGCATCGAATTTAAGGTAGGACTGGCGATTTAATTTCTCTCTCGGGTCATAAAAATTGTGAGTCTCGATCCCTATCATCTGAATAAATATATTATTGAAGTAGATAAGTTGAGGACACACAGTGTGTTCATGTCAGACCAGGAGATATTACAGGCATTGTTGGCAAACTTTACAGTGCTTGTGGTGGATATAATTTTGCTATGTCTCTTATTTGGAGGAATTTCGGGTAATGTAAAAACCAATAAATGTAGGCAAACTTGTGCCCCAAATGAGTAATGGAATATTTGGTGCGAGGCACAGTTTACCGATTTCAACGACCTGGATAAAATTTAATCAAATATATACAAAATGTAAATGATCATGCTGATTTGGAGCTCAATTAACGTGAACATTAGTTTGTCAACTAAATTCTGTAAAACATGTGCACATTTTTCAGTCAACAAAATGCAGGTATCTTAATGCCCAAACCCAAAAGTAATCTGAATGTGTGGGCTGTTCAACTGGAAAATGCTATATATACCTCCCATCAGTATACACTAAAATTTCTTCCTTCAATTAACATTGGTAAAGGTGGTGAAGTAAACGGAAGTCAAGTACATTCCTTTTTTTTTCTGTAAATAAAAGTCGGTGGTGAGGAACCTATTACATGTGTACCATTCCAATGCTATCTGCCTAAATTAAAAACCTCTAGGAATATAATTGCTGATTGGAAATTAAAAAAGTCAATTACTTTTTCTGTTGCACTAAATGCTGCTTCTGTCTTTCTAGTAGGAAAGAAGGATCCAGGTCAGCATTGTTCGGTGGTAGACTACAGACTTTTAAATAAGAAGGTCTAAGTGGACCTGTTTCTGCTTCCCTCTATAGGAACAATATTTCAGTACATTGGGCAAGCAAACATTTTCAGAAATGGACCTGAACTGTGCTTTTAACCAGCGTGCTCTTCACTCAATCAGTAAAAAGTATTCTGCTTTTCTGACACTGTGGGGCTATTTTCAATGGAAAAGAGTACCCTTTGCTGTTAATTTTGGGGGCCAAAGTTTCTCGTGGGTTTTGCACAAGGTATTTCCTAAGATGACATCTGCATTTATTCAGATAATGAACAGGATCATGTTAGGCATGTCAGGGCTGATCTTAAGCTAAGAGAAACTGGTTTTATTGTTTACCCTAAAAATGTGGCTTGGGCAGAATCAGAGATTAAATTTCTTGGATTCATAATTGTGTGTGGGAAAATGTATATGGATCCAGCAAATATTGCCCCGTTTGTGAAATACCCTAGGCTGTAGAACATGAAGGGTATCACGAGGTTCATAGGAATGTTTGGGTATTTTGCAATGTTTAGAGAGGGTTATGTTGAATTGTGTGCAGTCTTAAATAAATAGAGAAAAAAGGGCAACCTTTTGTTTGCATGCACGAGCAGGAAGAGGTCTTTAGAGATTTTTAATATGCCATATCTTATACCCTGGTGTTGGCCCTCCCCTTTTTTAGTAAAATATTAATTCTGGTCATTGCTGCCTCATCATTGGCATTTGTAGCAATCCTGCCCCAGGACTTTAGTGCAGACTCTAAACACATAGCCTATGCCAGCCATACCTTATCAGCAGCTGAGTAGCATTACAGAGTGTTTGAGAAGGAAGCACTTACATGCATGTATTTTAGGGTGTAATGCTTTAGCACATATTTGGAACATGCCAAGTTTGATTTGATTACTTATTATAAGCTCTCACTGGGCTCTTTTCCCACCCCTGCCAATTAGGAAAGATTTGACTCTGGATCATGAGCTTTCGAAGTTTATGTTTAAGATTATCCACCAGAAAGGCAAAGAGAATGTCATAACAGAGCATTTATATTATACGTATGATCCCAGCGAATTTGAGCTCGTGGATAGTCTTGGGGAGGAACATTGTTTTGTAATACAATCCATCCCTGAATCATTTATTAGCATAGTGGAGTGGTAGGAACATGACGAGGAATGTGAGTACCTTAAAGCTTATGTTGCTGCTGTAAACACAACTGCATATTGTGTAAGTGAGGGTATTCTGTACATTGTAGGGTGGAATGGGGTCAAGAGATTATTTGTGCCATAGAAGATCCATGCGATGATTTTGTGATATTTTCATGACTCAGAGATAGGAGCTCACCTAGGGATTATTAGGTGAAACGAGATTATTTGGACTACTATCAATGATAATATTGAGAATTATGCAAAATTGGGCATTGCATGTTAGTGCATGTTAGATGGCAAAGCAACCACTGAAAAGCAAGATGGTATTTTACTCTATGGTACTACCAACAATACCCTGGAAGGGCTTCTTCATATATGTTGTTTGGGTCATTGCCTAGGTCTCATAATGACATTAATTGTATTCTGGTAGTGGTTTATGGGTTTACTAATTTTGTGATGTAATTGCCCACGAGAGATATCAAAGTTGAGAACATTTGCAATACTTTGGTAAATAATATGTGGAAGATCTTTGGTGGTCCTGAATTAATTATTTCTGATAATGCCCCATATTTCAATTCCAGAAATGTCAGGGAAATGTGTATTGCTTGGGCAATCAAACATGTGAACACACACCCATATTACCCTTGCCCGAATCTTGTTGAGAGGGTCAATAAGAACATCAAGGTCGGACTCACCATCTTCCAAAGTCATGACCATCATAGTTGGGATGAGTCTCTGGCATTGCTTACCCTGGCTCTCAAATCGGTGCAGCATAGTGCTACGGGGTTCCCCCCGACAAAAATTTTTTTGGCAGAGAGCTACCACACTCTTTGTTGAATATGTGGCCGTTGCTGCTAGATCCTTGCAAAGCCTCAAACCCCAGGGAGTTGAAACAGTGGTGGGAAAAGGATTATGTGAACTTGACCTCTACTAGAAGGCAAATGCTAAAAAGATACGATGAAAGAAGAGAGCAGGGCAAATATATTGTTGATGATCTTGTTTTGTGTAGGATAGCTACCACTAACAACATAGTAGAATATGTAAGTTCTAGGCTTGTGAATGCATATGATGGTCCTTATAAACCTGATGTTCTTGAGGCCTGTTACAGTTATCTTGGTAGATCCAGAAAATAATGAGGTTGTGAAGAAAGTCCATTTTAGTTAACTGAAAATATTTATGCAGTAAGTTCAGTGATGGACATTGGGACTTACTTGCCTCTGCAATGATCTTATGTGTTTGGTAGCTAGAACTTGCTATGTATCTTTGGTCTTATGAGTTTCTTACCGGTTTGTTTTAACTGTTTCTTGTTGTTCTCTCTACTCTTAACTGCATGATGATAATTTCTTGATGTTTAAAGGAGATCTTTGTAGGATAGTACGTATGTTGTAGTGTTTCTTGATTAGCAGAGCCTTGTACGATAACACCCTATGTCATTATTGGCTACTTTCCTCTGTTTCCCTTGGATGTTCAATTTAGGGGGGATGCTGTGATGGTCCGTTACGGATTAAGTGGTTGGTCTGCGTGCTTGTTAGAACTTTGTATACTTTTGTGTTCTCTTCTGCCACTCTGGAACATATAGATACTCTATAATTTTTGCTTAATACTGAAATAATTATCATGTTCTAAAAATGTCACAGTTTTAGAGATATTATTGTAAAATAATTATAATATATTTTATGGTTAAATAAGAATAATTGGTTGGGTGTAAGTAAATTCAGATTCACATCTCTATAATGTTCGGGAAATGCCTAGTACACTCAGCATGGCCCATGTAGTTGTTCTTCGCTCTATTCGTGGTGTTACTTGCTGGAGTTTTCAGTCGTGAGCAGCTAGCAATTGTGTGAGTGTCTGGAGAGTCTCACCATGGAGTTTGGAGTAGGCGGCATGATTTGTTATTTTGGTGAGCCAGATTTTGTGACCCTTTTTTCGGCAATGTAAAGGAGGTTGAGCACTCAGCAACTTGTTCTTGCGCTGTGCTATGTCGTCTAATAATGGTTTTGTGTTTTTCTTTTTGCTGGTTGCGAGGGATTGTACTGCTGCTAAAGAAGTTTTGTGCACATTGTTTTGCGAATATAAAATTATGGCTTTCTCCAGATATATGACATACAAATTTTAATATGTCATGATGCAATCTTAAAAATTGGCTGACAAAAGATTTGTTGTGAGGGCACATTTGACAGTTGTAATTTATATAGCATGCATACAAAGTTAAGTTCGAATTAATTGCATGTTTTTAATAATATAGCATATTAAATTAAAATTTTAATATGTTTGCCATTTTTAAAATAAGTGTCTGACCTACTTATAACATACCAATTTACCTCACCTGCCACAATCCGTCTTGTCTGCCAAACTTGGTAGGAATCGGTTAATTGTTTCAGGGCAGCTGTAATTTTAAGTTGCCATCACACTAACTTAAGAACTGTTATTATAACATGCATGCATTTAAGTGTTTTCAATCAATTAAAAATGTTATGAATTTACTATTTTTGTATGATCTGATGTTTGCACTTATGCAGCCTTGTTATGAAATAATCTTTTCATTAACTTAAATGTTCATTGTGTGAAAAAAATCTTTTGTTTTTATAATTTCAAGAACAGTTTTTTCTGCAACTACATTACCCCATACAGGAGTAAAAGGCTGTGGTTCATGGTCATATTAGGTGATGCTTAAATGAGCATTGTTAATTCCTTTAATACAATATCTGCACAGTTATTTATATGTGTGTTAGTGTTAGAAGGGAGTAATATAATATAGTTCCTTCTGCAACACAGATAGTCGGAGTGGGAGCCAGGTGCCACCAGCGAACTCAATAGATGACACACCAGACAACCAAAATGGCCCATTTTTTAGCTCAAAATGAAGCATTAGGCTTTCAAAAATGCTTGTTAACGGCCCTTAACATTTTCCTTTTGGCCCTCAAAATCCCCGAAAATTTCCAGAATGTGAGAATAAATTCACACTGCTCTTTGTGGCTGAAAATCCACAAAAGTTGTTATCCTCAGCCGCAATGAGCAGTCAGGATATAAACAATTTCGACCCCAACCTCCCACACAACCCACACCCAAATGACCAATTCACCACTCCCACCTTCACAAACCCACCCCCATTCCCACCTTAAATGATCCCCAAACCCACG
>NQII01000206.1:949319-959959 GCA_002778355.1 Clitarchus hookeri | reverse complement strand
CCATTATCACAACCCCATCCCACCCTCACCCCTAACCACTACACCACAAATTTTGCAGATTTTCAGTTACATTAATCAGCTCTCAAGACCTCTCTGTTAAGAGCCTCCCAAATCTCTTCACTCACTTACTGTGCCACATTAAGCAGCATGCATTTGTTTACCCTTTTTGGAAATTATCGGGGGTTTTTGGGGACAAAAGAAAATTTTCCGTTGCGAAAAGGGCATTTTTGAAAGCCTGAGAGGTAACTTTGATGGGCAAACAGGGCATTTTGACCATCGGGAGTGACATCAACAGAGTTGGCTTGTGGCTCCTTGTTCATACTCCGATGATCTGTGTTCCAAAAGGAACTATTTACTTCTACTAAAGAAAAATTATGTTTAATTTCACTTGTCAATCACACACGCTACTAGTGTTAAATCCACAATGGACAACCCTTGTGAAGAAGTAGCGTAAATTAAATAGGATTTTCATGCAATAACCCAACAATTTTAGCATATTTAGGAAGAGTAGCAAGCATTTCATGAACCTTTGATTATATTAATTTTTATGCCAAATTTTTTTTCCAGTGTAAAAACTTTTTCTTGGTATGTAATTTTAGCCATCTCTCCTGTTTTTCTGCACCAAATTTCACTTTTCCATATCAGTTGTATAGTTTATGTTTGAGCACAGAATTGCAGGGAGTGAAAATGAGAGCAAGAGTCGGCTCGTTTTGTATCAATCGTTTTAGAAGACGTCCATAATGGTGATCGATTACCCAGTGGCGTTCACATGCCCGTTTTCCGGAAGGAGCAATTGAAAGAGCAAAGGAATTTTTTTGGAAGTGGACTAGGAGGAAATTGCTATAAAAATTAGTCGTGGTAATTCTAACGGATACTTATAAAGTGTTGGAAAAATTTCTACTATTAAGGTTCAAATTTAGCAATGACTAAGCTTATTTCGTAAACGCAGTCATATGCGTTTGTCTGGTAGTGATTAAGTTTTCTTAGACAAAATTTGTAAATTGGGGTATAAATACACTCCGAAAACTTCCAAACTTTGTTTAGCTGGTACAACATTTACGTAATTAAAATTAATTATTGCACCTTTAAATATTTTCTATATGCAAGGTCAGCAATGAACGGAAGTTACTTTCCAACCCGACAATATCACACTGCGATAACTATCCAAAAATTCTGATTCACGGAGGAGGATATTGCCCCAACTGCCTCCCCTTGCGTATGCCCCTGCTTGGGCCACTGGAGACGTCAGGGACATTTTAAAGGCACTGTAAACTTTAAAAAATTAATTTAATAACATTACATTACAAAAATTTTTTTACGAAATTTCCTACCGTGTTATTTTTTTTTTATGGACGGGGGTCTTCCTGAATTTTCACACTGCACTTTACTTTTTAAAAAGTATCAGAATCAATTTTATAAACAATATTTATGAAAATGTAACTTATAATGAGCATTTTTTAATGTCTAGTAATTTATTTAAAAAACAGTTTAAACTTTTTATTAACATAAGTTTAAAACATTTAATATACAAAATAAATATTAATAAAAGGGTTTCGTTTGTCTGTTACATTACAAGACAGCACCATTTAAATAATCAATCTTACTTGTCATATATTAGGAAGTACTAAATCGATTGCCTGCATATCTGACATGCAAGTAGTGCTATGTTAAACAACCTGCAGTTATTGAATGTTAATAGGTCAAGAACTCTTACATCTAGAAACCTAAGGATGATTTATGGTGGTATCCTGCAGTTTACAAATATATTCTTGTTTTCTGCAAAGTTCGTTATTCCTTTCCCCAGCGTGCACTGTCTTAGCGGCAAGAATGTCAAATCTACGTGATTATTGTTTAGTTCTAAACGCAATGTCACATAAAATTCAAGTATTCCCTTAGTGATAGCTGTCACTCACATGTTAACAACACGTCTATTAGAGCATCACTACGTTTACACCAATAATTTGTATGTCTGGTCCATGTTTCACTGCTGCCGAAATGTAATTAAAATTAACGAGTACTGGAATTGACTCCATGACCTAGGATGACACTGCAAGAAGTACGTGACTGGATGTGATGTCACATGCTTTGCAGAACTGTGCAATGGTCACACATACTTGCCGTTCTTTGCCAGTATATCCGCACCCTCCATGGCCGAAGCAGCATCATTGATCGGTGAGGGGGAACTGAAATATGCAAGATTATACGAATTCCGTGACTTTCCGCTAGAAAGGACCTTAAAAAATATGTTAGATATGATAAATTCATATAAAGTACAATATACACCCCTGAGACATTTCAAATTGGGAATTCTATATGCACGGCAAGTATGGCTCAGTCATAAAAAAATTTCCTTCTAGAGATACGAACTGTGGACTTTGATAGCATAGCGTATGCATACATTACAGTGATGTTGTAAACCAGGGTTACGTTGCACCTACTGAGGTAACTTTGCACTGAGATAAATTTTTGTTTTGGTGGTATTTGGCGAAGAAACAGAAACAGAAACAGAACTAGGTACGTTAAATTTTGAATATTTTCTTCCCAGCTAATGTTTGCTACCCTTTCACCAAATGGCCCCAAAACAAACATTCTAAGTGGTGCAAAGTTACCCCAGCTGGTGAAAAGTTGCCCCAGTTTACAGTATGCTTAACAGTAAAGAATATTAGGCTAAATTATGATATACCGTGATTGTTGTGTGGTCTGATTGGATATGTGGTCAATAGAAAGAAGAGACCACCATGTCCGGAGAAAAAAAAAAAAAAACACAAATTTAAAAATCTAAATGCTGTACTTAAATAATGTATGTATGCAAATAATTTATTTCTCGGGCCGATAGAATTGCGTAATTTTACAGTGTCTTCGAATGCGTGGACACAAGCCGGAAATAAAAATAGGAAATGGCCATACATAACTCATGGCCATCTGAAGTGCTGACAAGATACGATGTATTTGTGTGTTCAACTGTTGGAAAAATCATGAGTGTTCATCTTTTTAATTGGCTCAATATTAGTACACATGCATGCTGTATATGTCGTTTGATAGAGTATAAGAATATTTTAGGTCTGTAATATATCCTGAGTTTGTAAACACGGTTAAATATAAACTTGTAAAACTAACAGATCGGATCGTGAATTAATTGGGCAGGAATGAGAGCCCCTTTCGTCACGTCATTGTAAATAATATTAAATTGACATTTTTTGTTTTCGGTTCGAATATCGGTCCCGATATGTAACACATACTCTCGGCCCATTAGTTCATGCCTTTATGGAAATTTGTTATGATTATTAACCGTCACGCTTGTATATACGGACGTTATTTTTGTGGCTGTATTAATGGGAAGTAATTCTATACATCCCCCTCTTAATTTTTGTGTGTAAGGCTCCACACTTGTTCGAATAAGAATACGAAAAAAAATGGGTGCGTGTATTTATGTACGCGAATTAGAAGTTATACTTCTTTGGCGTGACTAAAATAAAATTTTATTGCGTATGCAAATAATTTATGGAAGTAGGAAAAACGATTAAATGACCTAAGAAAGACATTTAAATACAATTAAAAAAGGTTTTATTAAAGGACATAATTAAATTACCCTCAACGCGCCAAAAGAAGTATAACTTAATAAAATAATACTTACAAAAATTTAACCTCAAATACTCGAAAACACTTTCAAAATTTTATTATACAATTTTTGTCATTAACAAATTTTTCACGGCACAATGTAAGTAAAATTAATTAATAATATATATATATAATACATACACAATGAATTACTAATATCAATGAAATTTTTTTTCAATTTGCTTATTACATGAACTGATTTTCTGTCGGTTTTAAATATAACCACGTGCTATGTTGTGTACCTTGCGTTTGTATACAGCTAGACGATACGCTCATGCTCGTTGGGTCATAACACTACCACGTTCTCTGTCGAATTTCGTTACACTGTGCGAGCGCAACTTCCGTTGCACACACAGTTTTTCCTCAACGCACAAAAAAAAAGTATAATTTCAAAAACAAGCAGTGTGTTGGAGTAAGATACGGCTTGAGACGTAGTGTTTATAAAAATATTTAAAAGCTATTGTTAAGGTCACAAGTTGTAACACCTCTTCTTTTTATTATTATTTTTTCATAATCTCACATCACGCTCATTATTGGGCCTATTAGCACGATTAGCGATATATGGAAATATATTCTCTGTTCGGAATTGTTTAAAAATAAATAAGTAAGGAAAACAAAGCTAAAGGACGTTTAATGGTTCCTTCAGTGAGCAATGAATTATTCGTTGCTCACTGAAAGAACTAATAAACGTTCAGAAACTCTATTTCCTTTACTTATTTATCAAGAACTACACGTAATATATTTACCGTCAATAACTTATAGGTGGTTTGTTGTAACGGACTGCCGTAAAATCGCCGATTAAATAAAATTGTAGTAAAATAAGAATAATTCAGAATAATGAAATTTTATTTACTTTAAAAAAAAATTAAAGAAATGCAGAAAGATAACTGTTGAATTCCAAATTGTTGAACAATTAACCCATAGAAGTAATTTCAATGAATATACAGAGCTTGCCTCTTTCGTTGTGTCGGATTTACTGAGGTACCTAAGAAATATAGATATAGAGCAGCTTGTCTTTTTTTTTATGACGGGTTTTGTGGGGTACTTAAGAAAACTATATTAACACATATAGTGTTAACTTTGTAAGCTGTGCGAAGGCTGGTATGTTAGAAACACGCCTGTTGAGGACACGGTGCATTTTGATGTTGGCAATATGTCGTAAGGTAATTATAGCTGTCCCATTATGAAATTATTTTTTCCAGAAGCATAATTGTGCTCAGGTGCCTTGAAGTGACTCCCGAATAGTTTGGGAGCAATATCTGGTGACTTATGTTAACCAAACATGAATATTATTGATGCAGTAGTTTTCGGAAAATATTTTCTTTTAATACACGTGAGCTAAACAGAAGGAAAAAAAATCGAGAACAACAAATTTATAACATAATTTTAAACATCAACGACGAACAATAAAGTTGGTGTTTTTACTTGTTAGGACGCATGATAGAGATGATTATCCACGAATATTAATACATTTCTATACGAAAAGGTTTTTTTTTTTAAGCTTGAATGATTATAGTTTTTAATGTGCGCGGAGGAAGTACGGTCAGTGTTGCCAGAACTTGTTTTAAAGATTGTCAGTATGCTGCTTAAGCCTACCTGGCATTAAGTTAGTATTAATTTTAAGGTTTTTTGTTTGCATTAATAAATAGTTTTTTTTAGATAAATCACAACAAATTAAAACTTAAAATTATTAAAATAGTTAAATAAATGTAATAAATCGAATATGTAAGTATAAGAGAAATATTTCATTTACTATGTAATCAAAATTTAAAAAAAAAATTTGTAATAAGTCGCAGATCTCATTTACTTATTAGTTTATTTTGAGATGTGACGTCTAACTACGCTCATTAAATGTATTTTGTCAAAATGACAATAACCTTGTATGTTTGCATTGCGTGAGCACCATGTTGCGATTGTGAGGCCTCGTTCTTTGCCGATGTCAAGGGCCTAACCCTAATGGTCGCTGAATGATAACCAACTATGCCTTTTATTTAATAGAGTTTGGTGGACCTTACTGTGCTTTTAACATTACTTTAGGCGCAAAGTGGTTGCTTCCACGTAGCTGGGCTTGAGTTGCTCATGTACAGAATGTTCGGAAATTAAACGCCCATAACTGCGGGAGGTGATTCCTTATGAAAAATAAAGTCGAAAATATACAGGACACCATATACCTAAACAGAATATTAAAGGAGATATAAGGCTGTGAAAATTGGGTTTCGAAAATGTATTTTCGCTGAATGCCTTATACTTTCTGCCAGCGGTAGGGATGGCGGCGATTTACCCACAGTACGTCCCACGCTGTTGAATGGGACACGCCCATTTGGCGTGCTACGGAGCGTGTACTAGTGGAGGGCATGTCGTTGATGTGCTGACGTATCACTTCCTCAAGCCAAACAGTACGCACAGACTGGGGACGGCCAGCATTGCGCATGTGTCTCTGTAACATGGGAAGCATAAATAACCTATTTGCTGCGGACTTGGTAGGCGTTCTACAAGGCGTTCGGCAAAAATACTTTTTCAAAACCCTATTTTCATAGGCTTGTATCTCCATTAAATTTGCGTTTAGGTATAGGATGTCCGGTATATTTTCGACTTTATTTTCCATAAGGAATCACCTCCTGTAGTTTTGGCATTTAATTTTCGAACAGCTTGTATATCTGATATTACTTTTAAAAGCTGCATAGCACACCTATGCCTACAGAACCCATTATGGTGGTAGAGGGATACTGTGTAATTGGCATTATGTCGCATTTCTTGAATAAGTCTAAAATAAACAAGTCCCGATATTTAATACTTAACACACACACTGTAAAAATATACTTAATGCGTAGGTAGGATAATAAAATCCAGTATTAAATTTTAAAAAATGCAAGTATTTTGCGGTTTTGGCGTCATGATCGACTTAGTCTTATAAACACAAGTCCGAAAATAGAATACTTCACATACTTATATAAAAAATACTGTAATTCTTAATGCATAGGAATGCCTATAAAATCCAATAGTGTTTCGAGAAATAGCAGGTAACCGGTGGTTCTGAAATCGTATTCAAATTAGTCTCGAAATTACGCATCCGACTGTACATTACATGCTATACCTTCGTCTCTACATTTTGAAAGATAACAATAAATGAAATACCTAACTTTTATAACTAAACATTTGCTGTTAAATTCTCAAAATGGTAGGCATTTTCTCTAAACTGGTGGCCTGTACATATCTTTGAGTATAAGACCTCCCGTTTTGCGTGACGGCACCTTTTCTCAGTTATAACCTGTTTTTTTATAAATGTGTACAGCATATAATTGCATATTTTGGGTAGAGCCACAATGTTGAATGCATGAATTGATTAAATAATAAAAATAAATCAACGGGAAACGTCTGCTATTTTCTAAGTAAATTCGGGAAATTTTCATGGCGGATGACTAATGTCATCCAAAAGGTCAATTTCAAAGACGCTAACCATGACGTCAATTTAAGGACGAGAGTGGAACAGTCCAAGATGGCGGATGAATCCTAATTTGAAGCCCCCAGCCCTTGATATCGGACAAAATAAATTATGCAGTCAACCATAAAATATGTTTTATATACCTGTGTTTACTGATATCAGACTAGACAAAATGCAGACGCATGAAAAATGCAAGTCAGCCTGTCATACTTTCCAAAATGTTCTTTACTTGCATCAGGGAGCACATTTCAGGAATTACAACACTGTTTATTATAAACGTCGAGGCCATACTGCTCTTTAATTTTCAAAAATACTAATGTTGCATGGAAATTATGTGAAGTATTCTAAGCAACGGATAATTCTATTCGGCATGGAAACAGTACAGAACGAGAACAAACATATAATCAGCTCATTTATTAAGCGCATGCCATCAAGCTTAACGGACTATCATTCCTCAGAGATATTAAATATTATTTTTATGTGTCCTTATTTACTGTCAGTACTTACATTGATAGCGGTTGTATGCCAGATTGCGATGCGGAAGCTCAGGTTTTGCCTCCGATAAAGCAGTGGAACTGATTTTAAATAAATAGGTCAACTGTAAGCTGTCAAAACAATTTGCATTTTGTTGCGATACGTGAGAAACATTTAAATACAAATAAAACAATTATAAATACCTTTTTAAGTACTGATAAACACGCTCTGAAGACCACAATGAGCCTATTAAAAGCAACGATTTTTTTTATTTATAACTAAGGTTTCGTAATATAAATTTATTTAGCAGTTTTATACATAACAATACGTCATTCTAGTGAATACACATCAAATTAAAATTTATAATATATTTTTTCTTTGCTTACCAATTTTTTAATTATTTATTTGATTCTTATAATCGCGCAGATTTGAAAGCGCAAATCTGTTGTGCGGGAAGCTGGCCAATAAAAGAATACAAAAAATGGTCACTGAAGTACGGTGTAGAAAATGTCCTAAGCTGTAATGGAAAAGTATGGAAAATTTACTATTCATAAGGCTGAAAATATCAAAATTCTGAGCGTCGCTAGTATAAAATGTTATGAATTTCACGACGCATTCGACTTTTTTCATGGGCAAATGTAGGACAGCTATTATACGTGAATGTAAAATGACTTTACCAGTCGTGATTTCGCAATACACGTAACCGCTCAAGTGGTAAATATGCTAACAAATTTTTAGAGTGTAGGATTTATGCGTATATAGAGAAAAAACGTCATTTTTTAAGTAAGAAACGATGACAATAAGTGCTAAATGTAGATTTGCATCGGGTAGTCTAAACACGCTTTTCCAAATCGTTTGCTTCCTCGCAATCCGCAGGATATATTAGATTTTAACAAGTCGATTTCTTGTATTACTCAGGTCCTTTCTCATTGGTATACAGAATACATCTAGTACAGTTAATTCACATTGAAGCAAACATTCAAGTTATAAATGCACAGACAGTTGAATAGTTATCTTAATGTAATATTATCGGTTTGCCTAAAATTTATGGGTGTACACGTCTTTGTATCAAATATTACTTCAATTTTTCTGCAAAAATTTTTAGACGGTCGGTTTTGTACTTCAGAGTGATATCTGATGTTTTAAGTATCGTTATCTTATAACTTTTTAAAATCATCATATAATATGTTATTAGAAAGTCGTAAATATCATATAGTTAATTCTACTGTAGTTTTAAGAAAAATCACAAGAAGCCAAATATAACATTATAATCAGTTATTCCTTCCATTTCTGTCTGACATTTTCTTAAATTTGAGAAGATTTTGTAGTTTTAGTTGTTTTTGTATTTTCCTTTATGGTTCATCCTTATAGCGAAGGGCGACGAAACCAGAAAGTTTATAACAAATTACCAAACAATTTTTTAAAACTCAACATATTTTTTGTAATATAAAAAAATACGACAAAATCCAGAAAATTAATTTCGGCGATTGAAAACAAGAAAAAATAAAATTCGGAAAATATAAATTTCGGTAATTTTCAAAATATCATACCACATTTATAAACGCTAAAATTTAAAAATCACAATCTAACAATTCTTTTTTTAAATTTAATTGGTTTAATGTTGCCTCACTGCCGTCCCGAGGTCAAGGTTACTGTCAGGCAATCCAAAATGGCTAACTCAAAGGGTCAAGGTCACATAGTGTCAAAATAAAGGTCACAGCTCCCCATGTCCTCTAGCCTGATAGCTATCTCCAGAACTTAATTTTTGCTACAAGCCTGGAGTACAAACTTTAAACATTCCTGAAGAAATATTGGTAATAATTTTAACTACAGTCCTCTAGCCCAACAAGGTGAATGCTGTCATCCTAGGGAACTCAGATTGTCATGCAGTGTGATGCTTACTTGTATGCCAATTGCCAAATATATTCGGAATAAAACCTTTGTTTTTTTAATTTGTTTAAATAACTATATCAAATTTAAGGAGGAAAAAAATTAGATTCTTTTCAGAAGTTTATATTGATAAAACATATTCTATAAACTCTGCTAAATATGTTTGCGTTCGCTTTGTGTTTGCTCAGGGGTATTTAAAAACTTACTTTATATTAATTTGTCATTTACATAAATCGTAATTGCTTCACACAAAAATTTTTTTACGACGCCTTTTTTTCATTTACAACAAAACCACTGACCTGCAAAATGGTGGCACAAATGTAAAAACCAGTTTTTGTTACCCTTCAGGGACTTGGTTATTGGAGCAAATGCAAAGCAAATATAAACCCAAGTATTATTTCATAAGCGGGATGTACTGTAAACCAAAATTTATCGTTGTAACATTTCTTACAATATTAAATACCAACAATTGAATGGTCGAATTATACGCTCACGTCAGGATTATGTTACCATAAACTATATCTATCGCTCAGATACTCCGGTAAACATATCGTTCATTATATACGTATATTATTTTTAGATCGTGTTGAAATATACAGAATAAAATTGCATTCACTCTCAACTCTATGTGTGATATCTCCTTTTCAGTGTTAGAATTGTATTGTATAACTAGCATTTTAAGTAAGTGCCTTTTTGCTACTGCGAGCAGTATAAATAAAGGGATTCCGCGTTACGAAAATTGAATAAAATCTATTTTCTCTATTTTTAATTAAATGTATTTTATCTCTTTTAGGTAAATATTGAGCATGAAATATATGTTTACCTGGGGTCAATTGCCCAGGGGTCCGATCTGTGGGAGGGCCTGGGACCGGGGGAGGGATTCACAAATTATTAAAAACTATTTATGAATGGTTTTCTGTAAATTTTCCAAAACGACTATTGTAATATATTTCTCGACATATCAAACAAATAATGATAAGAAGAAGAGTTCTTAATCATATTTATTTAAGATATTTTATTTTGATCAACGTATTATTTATTCCCTTACATCACTAACTGCTGTGAAAAAAAAAAACCCACCAAACCGAAGCACTAGATCGGCGCGGCGGCGCGGTGCAGTGCGTACATGTTTCGTGAAATTCTGAACTACGTACTTGGCGTTGACAGGGGTACGGTTGCAGCGCACGTGCAAGCTCTTCACGTGACACTTCTGTAA
>NQII01000206.1:936192-949290 GCA_002778355.1 Clitarchus hookeri | reverse complement strand
TCAATTGTCGATTTGTCGTTTGTTTCCGCGAGCGTGCCGGGAGCTGCGAGGACTCTGCAGTCGGAATCATGATTATTGTACTACATACAGTTCAGCCTGTAGTTTTTTTTAAGTTATCCTCTTCTAGTATTTTGTTGTTTTTGTAAATAATTAACATATAGTGTAACTGTCTAACTGAATGTTGTTTGAGACAACGGGCCGTTATAAACATAAGTCTGGTCACCAGAAACGAAAAGAAAGAGAGCGAAAGCTTGAAAGTAGTGATAAATGCTCAAGGACATTATTTGACGTTGGGCTCAAGAAATCTGTGGCTGTCTCCGTCGGTGGTGTATTGGGAGCGCTTAACAAATATGTCTGAGCCTACTGAATCTACCTCAGGTAATATTAATTTACATGACGAAGAAATACACGTTGGTTCTTTTCAAATTTGGCGTAGTTTGGAAACCACTAAATCAGGAAATAGGCCTTCAAAATCACATGAAATGGTTGTACTCTCAAGTAGAATTTTGGACTTCGGTAAATTATCTGATACCCACAAGCAAATATTATAGAAAATTTAGTTTGAAAAAGCCCTAACACAATTATTCCTGAAGATATTCCTATTGATGTGAAAAGAGCTTTTCCTTGGTTAGTTTTACAGACAAAAGCAAAAAAATGGAGAACTTTGTCCAAGAGATTGGTTATCTTGGAGTAAAAAATATCAGTATCTTTGTGGGTTTCCTTGTCGATTGTTAAGCTCACCCAGTGAGCTCATTGAAAGCAATCGTTCAGTTCTTATGAGTGAAGGAGAATGGAAGAAGGAGATGACATGGCGAAAACTCTCTGATAAACTCCCGAAACGTGGAACTAGCGCTCATCACAAAAAAAAATGCTGTATTGAGTGGCGAGCTCTAGAAAGACGTTTAAAACATGTCACTGAGAGTCAGTCTCAGCTAGATGACAAATTAACAAAAATAAAATGGTACTGGCAGGAATTACTGCAACGTTTGCTATTAGTTATTTTGTTTTTAGCAGAAAGGGGGCTTCCTTTCAGGGGCGAATCCCCAAAGATTGGTGATCCCAGCAATGGGAATTTCTTAGGAATTATAAAGTCCTTATCTAAATATGATCCATTGCTACGGGAGCATGTTACAAAAGTAAAAGAAACCCAAGAAAATGAGGAAAGTCTTCAAGCCCATTATTTTTCCTGCAGATTTCAAATCTAAATTATTAAAGTTTGTGGGGGAAAAGTTCTTAACCAAATTCTAATTGAAAGAGAGAAGGCCAAATACTATCCCATATCAATGGATGCAACGCCAGGTGTAGCACATGAGGAGCAGCTGACATTTATTTTAAGATATTTATCAGAAAACGAATCCTGTTACAGAATTGCAGAGAGATTCCTAGGCTTTGTAAAGTGCAATAAAAAAACAGGAGAATATATCGCGAATGAAATCATAAATGAATTGGCTTAGCATGGAATTCCTTTGAATAATTTTGGAAGGCAGGGGTTCCATAATGAAGCGAACATGGTTGGAGTTTACAAAGGTGTTAAAACTCGCATAGCTGGAATCAATCCCTATGCTTTATTTTATAATTGTGCAGCACATATTCTCTACATATGTGGTGTCAATGCAGCCGAATCGTTCGAAGACACCTAAAAAATTTACCTCCCAATGTCAAGAATGTTGTTATGTATTCATACATGCGTAGCGGACCAAATAAAAATTCTCATAGGGCAGCTACATATCTTACAGCTCTCGAAAATCACACAAATCTGGAAAGCCTGCGTCATAAGTTTTTGTTCCCTGGCCACGCGCATATGGAGTGTGATATTGACCTTGCTATGACTGAGAGAAGAAAAAATTAAAGTGGGTTTACCATTTGTCTTCCACACGACTGGATGCAACTTGTTCGTTTAACAGGCAAGAAAATCCCACTTAAAGTTGTACCTATGTATTACATAGATTTCTGACAATATTCAGACCTACTTAAAGATACATTGCAAATTAAGACGGTTAATGATTTTCGTAATGCGTTTATTTGGAAAAATATTAAATGGTTCAGGTTTACAAAAGAATATGGGGTGATTTTCTGCAAGGAAAGTCTCGATCGTGAGTCTGAATTTAAGAAAATTACACTGTGGCGTAGAGGACAAGCATGAGATCGTTTGATTCTGAAACCTCGTTACTCAGTCAAGCAGCCAATCACACCAAAAAATAAAAAGAATATACTGGATTTGCTTCCACTAATACCACCCACATTTCATGAGTTTCACAAGGGACTTCCTATTTTATCAGATTCAAGTGCAGATACCCATCCATACACCATTGAAGATGATGATGAATCTGAATATAATGTGAAAATAGTTACTAAATTTTGGAAATGGGAAAAATAAAAACGTTTTGGTGTTTAGATTTTGTATGTCCTATATCATGTGTGCAACATTTTAAGAGCAATACTTATAATTCCACATTTACACTAAATAAACGTATTGCTACTACAAAAGTAACAGACTTGAGAGTAAGTTCTTTTAATAATATTTTTAATGTGCTATATCCAGTGGTAATTCTACAGCCTTCTGTGTATTTTAAGCAGAAGAAAACACATTTTAAACAAATTGAGTGGGATAATCAAGTCATAAAATATGGGTATAACTGATGCAATTAGTTCTGTAATATGGTATAATTTTGTAAGGGGTTCAACACATTTTGTTTTAATTATATTAAATATGGTTTTATATATGTCTTGAACATTACTCTTTGTCTTCACTATATAGTAAATACGACCACAATTTTAAAATATCTAACTGAAATCTTTTATATTACTTCTGTGATTTTCAATATCTCTTCAAACATTCTTTTCAGTTTTTCTCAAAACACTGTTTTTCGACTAATCCCACTTTACCCGAACATCACAGTTATTTGCTATATAAATGTAATAACCTCTGGTTTCTTGTTTACCTTGTGTTGGCAGTTGTATTTTGGCTGTATCTGTGTATAAACATAATTGTACTGGATTGCTAATTGATGTCAAACTCCTTTGTGAATACGTAATACCACACTGCCTCTTACGCCTTTCTCGAGAAACAGTCGTAAATAGTTATATGTTCAAGCTTCACTGCACTCGCCTTTAGCATGACTTAAAGCTGCAAATTTCAGCATGTCTCTTCAAAATATAGCTCCGAGTAAACTGGTGTTGGTGAAGGATATCGCTTCTGTTCCACCCATTTTAGGTCTACAAAAACAGCTCGTATCCTCACAATTCATTCAAAACTTAGTTCTCTTGTCGAAAGGGCACAGTGAATAATAAATATGGCATGCTGTTCAGGCAGTCAGTAAATTTCGTCATGCATGGAAATCTTAAATCACTTGCCGTACTCAAAAAAGAAGCTGAGCTCGCATATCTGCCCAAAGACTTCCTCCTCGTGTATTCACAGCACGAAATACAATCTGTCTACAAACACCTGCCTGCTTATCTGCAATACGATGAAGAGATTTTTGACTGTGTACTGAGCCTAAGAATGTTTTCAAAGGTGTGCTACTGTTACATACATTCTAGAAGCTGGTGTAAGGCACGTCGGGAGAGTGCTGCAGTAGTGAAGAAAAAAAAGGTGCATCTAACACTAAAATATTGATAACTGTAAAGACGATCGTACAAATGTAAACAGTTTTTTTATTGAATTGTTTTTGTACATGTTTTGGGTTGGGGAAAGATGACAGACTGGTGGATTGACTATGGATTGATGATGGATGAAAATATTGATTGTAAGATTGATTGATATGTTGGAAGATTTATTTAAAGATTAAATTATATGAAAAAATTGCATTATGATTTCTAGACTGAAAAATAGGTTGAAATATTTAGTTCGGTGGTTGGTATGTCTGTAAGGCTTGTCTGTTGGGTTGGTCTATTTATTGGTATTTTCTTATGGTAAGGCCTGTCTGTGCAAATGGATGATCTGGTGATATGGTGTATGAGTTATATGACTGGAATGTTTAGCTGAAATTTTTGATTTGCTGGCCTGGTGATATGGTTGCTATGACTTGTTGTTAGAGATGGAGACAGATTGTATACCAACAGATTGACTTCGAAATGACGACTGATTGATAGATTGAAATGTAGAAACAGCGAAAGGAAAAGTTTAATACTGAAATATTAATGGAAGGAATGAAAATGTTATTGAAATATTTAAGAATTGGTGGAAATATTTTCGTGTGTCTGTATGGTTTGTCTTTATGGTTGGTTGATTTTATTGATATTGTCTGAATGTGAGGTCTGTGCGAATGAATGTGTGATGTGATGTTAATGATCTATGAATATTGATGATTGGGTTGTTTCGTTGGAATATTTGATTTTCTGATTTGGTGGTATGGCCTATCGATATGACATTTTGGTAAGTTTGGTTTGCTGGTGAGGATTTTCTGTGTGTAGTGGTGGTATGGTCTGACCACAAGGTGGGTATTACATGATGGAATAGTTTGTCAGAATATTTGGCTGGAATAGTTTATATAAATGCCTGGATAGTAGCATTGTTGTTATGGCTGGTATGAACATATCTTGATCAAATTGTGGTTTGTATAGTTAATATGGTCTAACGGGTAGTTACTGATGTTATGATCTGTTTATGTAGCTGGAATGATATTATGTATTGGTTTGATAATGTGGTTTTCCTAAAACATTTGGCTGGAATATTTTGAAGTTATAGATGGTTGTATGTTTTTGATGCTATCTATGTAATGTAAGTATGGTCTGCAGATATTGTGTGATAGTTGGAATATTTTATTGGTTGGTTGGTAGGTTCTGACCATATGGTTGGTTGATATCGTATTAATTATGGTTGGCTGATATTTAATTGAAATTATGACGATAGGATTGAGTGACCTGTTCCAAGTAAATGAAAAATTATCAAACATTTACAGAAGTTTTATAAAATATTTATACAAAATGGCAATATTTTCACATTGCTGTAAAGTGATATCAGTACTGGAAATTTATATACATGTGAGAATATGCATAACCTTTTCGACATACATTTATTAGACGTGATATTTTTGGAGAAAATTTCTAAAATTTACTTTATTTGTTTTATGCTGTACAATCCTTCTCAACCATCCAAAATACTCAGCAATCCTCCTCAATCATCAGCAATCTTTCTCATTCCTAAGCAATCCACCTCATTCCTTAGCAATCCATCTCATTCCTCAGCAATTCTCCTCAATCTTCCTCAATACTTAGCAATTCTCAGCAATCCACCACAACCCACCCCAATCCTCTGCAATCCTCTCTAGTTTTTATGCAATCCAACTCATTCGTCAGCGATCCTCCTCAATCTTAAGCAATCCAACTGACTCGTCAGTAATCCTCCTCAAACCTTAGCAATCCTCAGAAATCATCTGCAATCCTCAGTAATCCTCTGCAATGCTCAGCGATTTTCAGCAACCCCCAGCAATCCTACACAACCCACAGTATTCTTCTGTAATCCTCAGCAATTCTCTGCAATCTTCATAAATCCTCCACAATCCTCTGAAGTCCTCCACAATCTTCTGAAATCCTCCGCATGAGAAAAATTATTTTTTTTTCTGTGCTCAGAAGAGATGCTCTTAAATCATGATTTGTAAGGCAGTTCTATCTCCTTTTTTATTGACTTGGAAAATAGTAACCTTTGTTGACACAAACATTTGCTTATATGCTCCACCTGGGTTTGGATGGTATGTCTTAAAGGCAATTTAGAGCTGCTACATGTATTAATCGAAATATAGATATGTGCTACTGTAATTATGTTGGCTTACAGGCACATTTTCATTACCTAAACATTTTTTCCAGATTCGTATTACCTACAGCTACTGGGTTACATATGTCAAAAATGTGAATTCTGTTCTCGAGTTCGCTCTACAGTACAATCAATTTTAACTATCGAGATGAGAACCCAGTTAATTCGAATGGCCTGAGATGTGCGGGACTATAATTCCGTATGCAAATCTCCTGACCTGAATCGGATGTTGTGAGAAGCATTGTGATAATTTTCCTCTAACTAGATGTCCAGTATGTTACAATATCAGCATATGCCAATGGTGTTGTTATTGCTGGTTGGTTTAGTGGTGAGTATATGGTAATCAATATATTTGCTTGGTGTGGATAGTCAGAATGAATTATTTTTTTAGGAATGTATAGATGGCTGGTTTGGTAGTCGCTATGGGCCTGTAGCTACAACAGTTGATATCATTGGTCGGTATGATCGCTAGTATATTTGTCTCGCGTTGCTTGGTATGGTCTGCAGGAATGTTTTTGCAATGCCATGGCAGGTCTAAACTTTATGGTTGCTTGATGAATGTTATGGATGGTCGAGGTGTTAGATGGCATTGTGTCTAATATATTTTTCTGATTTTAGTATGTGATTTCAGTATGACAGATGATATGGGTCAGTAAGAATGTTTTATGTTAGGGGTTGGTCTGGACTTCATAGTTGCTTGGTGGACGTTATGGTTGATAGGTATGACTGACTTTTCCTTGGGTTGTTGTGGATGGTATATTATGTGGTTATTGGGCCTAGAATATTTGTCTGTCATTGTTTGGTATGGAAATGGCCATTGGTACGTCTGGCATGTCTGTGATTTAGTGCTTGGTTTGGTTTTATGGTACAGTCAGTGTGGATTGAATTTTTGCTTGGTGTGAATGGTCAGCATGGTTGGTGGTTTTTGTAGGTATACATAGTTGGCTAGTATTGTAGTCATCAAAAACTGGCGTGGGCAGCAATTCGTTTGTGTTGTATTGTTAGGTGTTTTTGTATATGCTGTGTTGGCTGTATGGCTGAGGCATACTTGAGTTTCAGAGTATGGCGAATTGTATAGCCTTGTTAGTGTATTGGTCAAGTGTCAATTGATAATGATGTGTTTGATGGTATAGGTGGCAGGTACGTTTTTTTTTTTGCTATGTTTGAGGGATGCTTGTGTTATAGGAGATGCTGTGGAGTGTTATCATGGCAAGAGTTTTTCTTGTTTGATAGTTGATGGTATCATTGGTAGCTGATTTTGGGTGGTACAGTGTCTTATATATTGTTATAGCGTTAATAATTTAGGTTTTGTGAATTGTATGTGCGGAAATTTGTCTGTGTCTTGGCCTTCGGTATTGGTTTTCAGTTGAGGTGGAAAGTTATAGTGGATGGCATAATTGTTCAGTAATTTAGGGCAATATGGTGTCTATTATATTTGTCTGGAGTTTTCTTTGGGTTGGTGTGGACTTTATGGTTGAGTAATGCTTTAGCTATAGTAGATGGTAAGAATAATATATTTGCTTGGTGTAGGTCAGTAGGTTAGCTGGTATATATATAATAATGTTGTGTGGGGAGTGCACTCAGGGCAAAGCGACACCCTCCGAGTGACGTTCTTTCCAGCTGGGACCCGTAGGTGACCTTCATCCCCGGGCATGACAGAAATGAAACCCTAGAATGGAGCGGTGCTGGAATGCAAGGGCGGGGGAAACGGGAGTGGCCCGAGAAAACCTGCCAGCAAGCGGCATCTTCCAGCACGATTCCCACACGCGAAAATCCGGGAGTTAACCCGCCGAGGATCGAACCCGGATCGCCGTGATGGTAGGCGAGCGCCCTGGACACTGCGCCACCGCTGCCCCTAGGTTAGCTGGTATAGACAGCTGGTATGCTTGTGGCTTGTGACACAGTGTTCTGCATGGTTGGTTTGCTTTTATGGTTTTTGGGGTCTCAAAATTATTTAAATGGGTGGTATTGTGTGGTGTAATTGTCTATCAATATAATTTGGCTACATGGCTGATTGGCTTTTATTGTTGGTGGATGTTTATTGTATGACCTATTGATATGACTTCTCTGTACAAGTGGTTTTGCTTGTATAGCTGTTATGATTTTTTATGTGTTCTGTCAGTATTAAATAATAGTATGATTGGATCGATGGTAGGGTTATTTTGAATGTTTTTTGTTCTTTCTTTCTGTATGGTTGATATATACAGTTCATTTGATTGTATGTTACATGTAGTTTTCGTTGATATGGTATGACCTGATCACATGTTCGGTTGGTTTGATGGTATGGCAAGAGTTGGTAAAGCATCTGGGATTTAAGTCTGTATGGTTGTCATAGATCGTTAAAATGATTTTATGGATATTATATTAGCATGGTTGAAATTTATGACTGGGTTATTTGGTTGGCTGTACTGATGGTACAGCACATTTATATCTATAACTGATGAAGTAAGATCGAATGGCATTTGATACAGTAGTCAGCATATTTGACAGTCATGATTTATCGGTATATGTGTGGTATTATGGTTTATCTGGTCTGTATAGTTAATAGTATGAGTGAGGCATGGTTGCATTACAGAAAATGGTATGATTAGTTTTGACGCTGCAGTTTTTTTCTGTATTAGTGTATATGCTTGGCTTTGTGTGGATATGGTTTGGGCTGTATGTTCGGTTGCTATGATTATCTAGTATGATAGTTTCTATGGTTGACTGATATATTAAGATGTTATGGTGGGTGGTTATGTTGGATTGTATGGTTTTTGATCATGTTTGTGTGGTGTGACTGAGGTAAGCTGGTGTTTAGATGAAATGTATGATCTGTATGGTACTTAGTACCACTGGGTTATCGAAATGGTTGTGTTGGTATGCTGTCGTTATGGTACCTTGTAGGTTTTGTAGGTGCAGTTATGGTATGGATGGCTGGTTTAATTGGTTTGTTGATATATTGGTTGATATGATTGTTTGGTATGCTGGATTAATGTCACCTATTTTGATTGTGTCGGCGTGATAAATGATATGGATTTGTGATTTAATTGACTGGTTTGTTGGCTAATATACTTGTTAATATGTTTGGCATGGTATCTGGATATATGTTTGATATGGTATGTCGGTATTCTGCACGTTATGGCTTACAATGTGGTCTGTGGTGTGACTGAAGTATATGTTATGTTTGGTACAGTACTCAGTACTGCTAGTTTGTTTGTATGGTTTTTTGGTTTTTATGATTCGTAGATGTTATGCCTTGAATATATTGCTGGTATCTGCTGGTAATTATGTAATGGCAGACATGTTAGAGCTGTCATTTTTGGTATATTTTAGTTGATACAGACTCTATGGCTGAGGATATTCACGAGTTATAGTTGGTGGTATGGATTATGAGTATTTTTTTTTCTGGTGTCGGTCGGAAGAGCAGATGGTGGTACATGTAAGAGAGTTATGGACCGTATGGACTATATAGCTACTTAGTACCCTTGAATTATGGTGGATTGTATGGTCGATGTATTAGGTGGTATAGTTTGTATGAAAGGTTGTATGGTTGATTAGTATGATAGTTGTCCTTGAGTTATGGGATGATATGGCTGGTTGGTACATTTGGTGAACAAGTATCAATTGGTAATGTTAGTGTGACATGTGGTACGATTTTCTGTTTTATGGGATGGCCTATAATGTATGTCTTCTTAGGTAGATGATACAGTTTATTAGTGTGACCGAATTTTTGTTGGGGCTATTTTGGATTTTAATTATAATTTTACTTGCATTGACATTCCCTTTGTATGTATGAGGTGCATAGATTCTATGTTACCAGAAGTGCCAATTGGCTGTCGGCTGAATAACCTATGCTTCCGAGGTCGGCGATCAATCAGGAAAGGATATGCGACATGTTCAGAAAGATTGAGATAATGATATGCGTGTAGGAAGTAGGTGTGCTCAGTGTAGGTACGATTTTTATCTGAACTGTAGTAGGTTAAGTAAACATTTTCTGGTCTGTGATACATATGTGTAATTTTTTTAGACTTAATTTGGTTAGTGTGATTTTTCTGGGTTGTGTTAGGTTAGGTTCTTCTGGAATATGCTAGGTAAGGTTTGATATTTTTCTGGACTGCAGTTGGTTAGGTTTTATAGACTCTGGTAGGTCAGGTCAAGACAACTATTGTTTTATTAGAGTATGCTTAAAGGATTATGTATGTCGGTGTGTAATAAGGCACCTACAATAGGACTGAAGCAGCATGGGTGCAAATATTATAAGTACTACACAATGTGAAAGATATATGTACAAGTAAAAAAAATATTATAATTAACATGTGAGTACAAATAATATTCTAAGTGCGACATGAGTGAAAAATATTCTAAGTTCCTACATGAGAGGTTAAGTCCTATACAAAGTAGAATAAAAAAAGTCTTCAGAATCCTACATAAGTGAGAAGATATTCAAAGTATTTTTAGAGGTATACAATTTTTTCCAAGTCCTACATATATGATGGCTCGAGGGTAACTCAATAAGTAAATATTCTAAATTCAACAAAGATAGCGAATGCAATTAGCTCATATTGTGACAAACTCGAACTATAGCAGATGACAAAGCAAATAGCAATATAAGTTATTTATATCGAGAAAAAAATGACAAGAGAAACAGGATGGTAGGTGGAAACAATATGGTTGCCAGAAACAAGATGGCGATGGACTCATTATCAAAGGTGGCGGTGGTGACTATCAAAGATGGCAGGCCCTATGTCCAGGGATGTAGCCAGGCTCAGTATGCCCATTTCCCTACTAAACATTTCATTGTCGATATTGCCATATGGACTTCGCATTAAGTTCATAGTGCGACAAGTAGTTCGTGAGTGTTCACTGACATCATTTCATAATGGGAGAACCAAAATATGTACGTTATGTTTCCTGTGTATGTGAATACACTTTGCAAGAAATAACACAAAAATTACTGAGATGGTTTAAGGGAAGAATAGTAACTTTTTCCTAGTGTGTAAGCTAGACACAACTGAATTTTTTTTTAAATTGTGCATTTTCTTTTGCCCTTGTTTCTATACCCCAACTACAAAAATTTCCAAAAATCATTTAAATAAAATACTTTAAAGAGGAAAAATCAAATACATCGATTTAATTACTTTGAGGTTTGAAATAAAATGGGAGTAGTTTGGGCATCGCTGTCATTAAGCATAAGTCAGTAGTGCCTCCCTCTAGCAGGTAGTGCTGAAAACAGTGGTCAGCCTACTCTAACCACCAGGGAATAAAACAGGTGACATCGAAGGACTCTTGAATCCCAACATTGCAAACAAACAACATCGATGAACTCTGGCAGCCAGGGTCGGAAGCAAGCAACATAGATGTTTCTAAGGGCCAGTGTGGGAAATAAATGTGGCAGTCGAGCTACAGTGTGCAATCAGAGCCATCTCGCAGTAAATCCGAAAAATAAAGAAACAAATAATATTTTGAAATTTTTATCAATAATAATTTTTTATAAAAAAATTATTTTTTTATTTTTAAAATTTTAAAGTCCAGGTCATCCGAAATAAGGTCAAGGCAACCAAGCGACAACACGCAAAGTAATGGATAGTATCACACATCAAACATGACCATCCTGCAAGGTCATTGACCCGCACCCCAGCATCTGAACAGTGAAGCCTGCACCGTAGCCCCTAAATTACACTGAATCTTTCTTTAGTTGTACGCAAAATACTTTGTTTCATTTGGCTATCGTGACCTCGTTAATTGTAAAAGAAAGAAATTTCCTCTTAAAACATGCTTATTGTGACAGAGGTCGTTTCGTAGATAAAATGTTTGGTTTCAGTTACAAAAAACCTACAAAATATTCAGGGTTTCAGAAGCTATTTTGAAATTAGTTTATCGTGTTCTATCATCAAACTTTTATTGCGACAATATAAGGGTACAATGGTCTTAAATTTCGAATTTACATCGAACAAATAATTTTTTTTTTTCCAAATAGCATTAACAAAGTTCAAAAAAATTATTAAATATGATGATACACATTAGATAAAATTAAACTCAATGTTATCCAGGCATAGTCGCTATCGCATACTCTTTCTTAGTCCTTGTACAATATTTATTTCTATAAAAAATAACTCAGTTAAAAGTTCACTCTACGACTTCACGTCGTATAGTGCTCGGGCGAACCTCGGAGAGAATCAATAGACCAAAAAATTTACTCCGTATGTCAATGAGGGAATCTTCTCTTGTGCAAAAATTATAGAAAATCTGCCTACAGAATTTCTAAGGTGCTAAGGCTGCAGTCACGTGCGTGTTTACTGGTTTTAAATCCCTAGTTGTCTCCGCTCAAATGGAATGATGGCATAGGAAGAGCAATTAAGCGCAATATTTTGAACATAAGCCATTGCTTCACTATGCCATAATAGGAAAGCAAGTCTGAGACAGGAAAAAATCACGAAAAAACGACATGTTATGTTTATATATACACTAAAGAGCGAAAAAAACTGGTACACCTGCTTAATATCTCGTANCCAACCCATGGAACTCAAGAAGTGCCGCAAGACGACGTGGCATGGATTCGACTAATGTCTGAAGGTATGCAGGAGGCAATTCACACCATGAATCCTGCAGGGCAGTCCACAAATCCAATCTGCACCAATTTGGAAAGGGTTTCACGTCTGTCACGTTGAATGATTCTCGTCAGTCGTCGTTTGTCCAGTTCTTTCACGATCTTATTCCGGCCGCAGCGATGTCGAAGATGTGATGTTTTGCCGGATTCCCGATAGTCACGGTACACTAGTGAAATGGTCGTACGCGAACATCCAAATGCTATCGCTACCTCGGAGATGCTACGTCCCATCTTTCGTGCGCCGGCTATAACACCACGTTCAAACTCACTTAAAGCGCCCGTCTACCTGGCGCTTGAACTGCGTTGCAGAGTGTTCAAAATACACGTTTTTCAACGAAACTATTAAGCGTGCGTCCAACGTGCTGATCTACGAAAAGAACACACACTTCAGACGAGAGCTGTTAAGTACTTTCAAAATATCACGTATGTTAGAAACATCAATTCAGAGTACTCCAAAACCGCCAAAAACGGCCTTTCCAAGGCGCTGTAGCTAAAAATGCACGCATCAGGTACATACAAAACTACTATAGGCACCTGCATTGAACCTTCCTAAAGATTTCCCACTAATAAAATAATATGGTCACCGCTGAAAGTCCCATAGGTACACGCAGCACGACGAGAACACTGCACGTCAGTTCAGAGCCTTGCGCTTAGCGGCGATGGCGTACTTGATGCGCGTGGCAGTGTCAGCCTTATCGCTCCCGCGCTTCTCGGCCTAAACGTGGGAAAAAGTTCCAGGTAGACGGGCGCCTTAAGT
>NQII01000206.1:876524-936100 GCA_002778355.1 Clitarchus hookeri | reverse complement strand
TATATATATATATATATATATATATATATATATATATATATAACATTTAATCAAATCCCACAATGGATTTTGTCAGATTGATAAAAAACTGTAAAAAAAAATACAACACGAAATATCAAACGAGTAAACTAAAAAAAAAAAAAAAAAAAAACCAAGATCAACACAAATCAAGACAGCACAGACGAGCACTGATACGAAGACAAAACATTTTCGCACAAAACTGGAAAAGCAACGATAAAGCGACAGCCGCAAGGCTAGACGACACAACGATGACGACACAGAACACAGAAGGTTTCCTTAGACGAGCTTGTAATGACTTTTAGGGAGCTGGCATCTGCTCCCGTCCTCAGGCGGTACTAATAGAGAAAACTGGAAATAATAATGTTGTAAGGAAGAGCGAATTAGAGCGACCACTGGATTTCTCGAGAATACTGGAAATATTACACTTCTCTCTTATGGGGCACCAGATCCCACTACAGCAATGTGCGTCATAGTTTTCTGGCTCCTACATTCTATGAAAACTACGGAAGAGAGAACTTACAAATAAAATAATATGTGTTTTATCCGTAAGCGTATATTTATGTTGGTTTGAATATGTGAATTACTTAAAGAGATATGTATCATCTACTTAATAATTTTACAAGTTCATGTTATATTTTTTCTAAACATATTTAATATTAAAAATTAGTTACTTGTTAAGACACCAGAATAAATATGTATTAATGGCGTGCTTTTATTAGTTTACTCATTACCATCTGGAATCAATAGGAGTAAATTATAATTTCTTTACTAATAAATACTATCCGTTTCATAAAAATATCACTAGTTTAAAACTTACATATTATGAAATTTTACCAAAATATTTTCTATGCCTTAACAGAATCAAATTTTTTAAAACCAATTATGAAAGGAAACTTATAGCAACCAGGAACTCCTAAAATAACTTTAAGCCTACTTTCCTCAATTACATGTGTGGTTAGAAACCCCTACAGTCGCTATAGGAAACTAAAATTACTTCTATATTTCAGAATTTGCTCAAACGTAGCTACTAGAAAGAAGATTTTCCGCGTCGTCTGTAGCTTAAATGCTGGAACCATGTTGACTTATCAATAATTTCTTATGTTTTTGTTAGTTTGTATACAACACTTGCGTTTAGTTGAAGCATTCTATATTGTGTTAATTGTTTTGAATAACAATCATGACTTATTTATTTTATGTTGAATGGCTTTTTTTCATAATTTCGATGATATTAAAACACTAGGTTGTATGTAGAAATGCCCACATTATTATTCTAGGTTCGATTAGTTACTGAAAAATCTTCAATTTGCAATTTCTTTTTACGGCACGTGGACACGTCACATAGAAATATTACATAACATGTTTAAAAATTTGTATCAAAGCGTGCAGAAGATACTTTTATCAACGGAGCAAAAGACTTTAGATTCACAACATCAACACGTACTCATTATACTAGAATTGCGCAGCTTACTTGTGCTGTCACAAATAGGCCTACACGGTAATGTACTTTATTATCAAAGAATTTCCTCATCTACATTGAAGGGGTCGCAGTGGTGTAGTGGTTAGACTACTCGCCTTCCACCTATGCAAACCGGTTTCTATTCCCGGCGGAGTCCCTCATCTCCCGTCCATCTCCCCTTGCATTCCGGCACTGCTCCCTCCTCACCTCACTTTATCCTCATCGGTTCTCAATACCTAGCTGTTAAGAGCCACCCAAATATCTCTACTCACTCTCCACTCATTTACATTTAGCTGCTTCTTCAGGAAAAAAAATACCTTTAATAATTTACTACCACAGTCAATAAGTTTGTGAACTGACTGGCGTCCCGACTGTAGGTAGCCAACAAATCACAGCAATCTTCAGTAAGTTCGTAAATTTGCCGCCTCGAATATAGGCAGCCACGCACCACGACGTTCACAAATATGATGATTGTACTGCGCATTTGTAGAAAGGTGATTTCATGATATATGTCTACGTCTCACGAAAGAGGGTTATGTAAAAAAATTTCTTGGTGCGAAATAAAGCTAGACAGAAATAATCTGAATTCAAAGCAGTAACCTTGTGGTTAGGAGACCGGCATATAACCTATTAAACGTCACCGATTCTGAAACATAATTTGTTAATTGCAACACAGAAATGTTCTTACCTAGACTACTTGTTATTAATGTACTGGCTCTATCGATTCGTAGCTCTAAGTTTCTTTCAGACATTGCGTCCTATTTATTCAGGTCTGTCGTCATGAGCGTCATGCAGGACGTTGTTGTTCAGCAGAATTTGTACTGAAGTGGTAGTGTCAGGAATTTGTTGTGTGACGTCATAGTCGGCGAGTTTTTCCTGGCGTGAAGGCTAATGCACTGGTGTTTGCAACACAGACGGTGGATTTAGCCGAGGCCGACTTCTGATGATGAAGGTGAGCGGAGAGGTTTGATGGTGAAAGGACAGATAGTACCAACTCGTGTTCAAACAAGCGTATCCATTTTCTTATTAAGTGTATTGACAGTACTCATGCAGGACTCTGGGAGTGAATGTTGCGTAGTCTGTTTGGGTTGGTATTGTGGCGATGGATTGAAACTGGTTGCAAATAAGCCCTAATGGTCGAAAGCATGTTGTAATCGTGCACTGTAAAATGTTTTTGTAATTTTTACTGAGAAATTGTTTGTAATTTTACAAATGCCTGTAACAGTAAAAAGATTGCTCTTGTAAAGCGTTTGTAAAACTACAGGGGTCATGTTTGTAGTAGGACTCAAGAAATGTTTTTACTATACTGACCCGTATCCACGAGCTTCAGCAAAATGGCGGACACTCAACCAACAACGTAAAATCGTATATAGCTGTTCGTGTAAAAACTATGGGTGATGTAAAGTGTAGTTACGTGCAAAAATAAATGTATTGCCAGTTTGAATAACTTAAAACTCATAAAGAACTCATATAATAATAATAAAACGACAATTTAAATCAAACGTGACCGTATTGCTCATTAACTGTTAATGTTTCCTAGCGGCATAGAATTCTCAAAATAAAATTCAGTACAGGTAAATGTATTCTTCTTAATTAAATAACTTCCTTAACATTTGTAAGTACGTGGTGTAATATTAAATTAATAATAAGCGCTCAGAACGTAAGTCAAGTTGGTCTAGTGGTTAAGGGTATAGGCGAATTATATAAGGATTTTGGGTTTTAGTCCCCGTGTTGGCAAAATATTATGTTTTTTTTTCTTTCATAAATTATGTTATGAAATATTTGTTTATGATATTATCTTTTAATCAATTCATCAAATTTTTTTCAAGAAGAATAAAATAAATTTATGTACACTTTTTAATACTGTAAGTCTTAATACAAGGCTATAATTTGTAACATTACAAATGTAGGTTTAGCAGATTTTACAAGGAAACTGTTCGTAGTTTTACAAAGGAGTCTCTTGGCAACTAGGTTTCCAAGGATTTTTCTTGTAAAAGTACAAAAAAATTTTTCGAGTGTGGTTGTGGAAGTGGTTATATAGGTTATTCTGGAAGACGTGCAAAGTTTAAACGTTTGGTTTTCAGATATTGTTTTTTATTAGGCGATGACAAGTGGGAGATATTGGTGGCAGTGTCTTCGTTTTCCGTATAACTGTTGTGGGTGGTATCATCGTATTCAACCTGATTCTTCTTTGAGCGAGTTGATGGCTTACATTGATGATTTTATTTAGTGGGATGAATCCGCTAGTGACCACTTCCTACCTCTATTGCGATGTTATTGATAATTTTGGACATTATTGACACTTTTTGGATTAGAGGAGTGTCAACATCGTAAGGATTATTGGTTGGGACGTGCCAAATTCACGCTATTATTTGGTAAAATGTTAGACTTTACGGTTCTGTATCCACTTGAGCATAACTAATATTCTCATTGGCTACTGACAAATACACATCACCATGTACCTGTGGGACCGCTTTACAGGAGATTGATTTCTCAGTTTAACTTTTACTATTGGCTGAAAGTGTCCTAGGGACGTTATACACAAGTTGTCGGCCAATGACACACGTGAAACGAGCATATAATTTCTTGTAGTTAAGTCTGTAAATAGCGCGAATTTTGCAAGTCTATAATTATTGGTCATGAAACATGATTGAGCATTCTAGTGATTACCACTGATCAAGCGAACATCATATTTTACTGTATGATGGCCGATTTTGAGCCGTGCCATCGTTATCTGAGCATGGTAACGGTGAACATATATGATCTTTGCTGGATAATGGGTTGGGATGGAAGTGAACATGATGCCGTGCTGCTCAGTAATGCCTAGCGTGGTCAGGTAGCTGTGATCAAGAGGGATCAGTTTCGCGTTCAGATCTTGAGATTCAAGGGCCGTATGCTTTGGAATTACCAGCAAGCCCTGTACCCATATACACTCGCATAGACAAAATCACTTCGACATAAAAATGTATTTTTTATATAACCCGCTGGCCAACTCATAGGGCCTATACGTGCCGGAATTTTAAAGCGAGAGTTCCAATGCAATAAATAATTAACAGTAATTTTTCAATAATTTATAAATATTACCTATTGGCACATATGTTCCTGTTTGCAGGCGATTATTATACTGAGGTTTTGGTTTCGTAATTATACTTTGGCCATCGTTCAGAAATAATTTTTGTCAGAATGAAAACGAAGTTACGTCACTGTCCACTATGTTGGTATCCTAACTTTCATTACAATTAAATGCATTACTGAGCAGAAGTTGGCAAGACATGAGAACACCGCCTGATTCTCCCACATAAATGCGGAGTGTCTGGTGTAAAAAAGTATTTAAGTATAAAAATGGAAATTTCTGATATTATTTTGTAATTATCGTAATCTACACATGATGTGTGTGCGTGTGTGTGTATCTGTGTGGCTGTGCATTTGTAACATTGCTGCTAACAGTATGCGCAGTACGAGTGAAAAATTACTTCCTGCGATAAATGGTTTTCATCATACGTGGTTTATTACAGCATTTCTCTTTGTCATTAACTTATTACACGCTGACTGATACATCGCCCTTGAACAGATAATACGCTGATGACATAGACGGTTAAACTTTCAGAATTTTGTAATAACAGAATATGTTTTCATAAAATTTTCCATCACGACTACCGTTTACTGGAATTCAAAAATATTACAATATTAGATAGTTATTAAGGTAGGTGACGCTTACATAAGGACAGTATCGACCTTGCAAATCTTTCTTTCCAAGTAAGGTCGGCTAAAAAAAGAGGGATAAATCTGGAGGCTATCTATTCTCCTGCATTGGTTACAAAAATGCATTTTTTAAATATTTGTGCTAAAAATTGTTTAATTAGGCCAGAGTACAAGTAACGTCATTGTTAGAAAATTAAAAAAATATATATATTCGTCACATAGTTTTCACATAATAAAAAAGTTTTGCTGGTATTGTGTCATAAAAATAATAAAATTTAAGTAACTTTTATAAATGAAAAAATGTCATAAAATACTGAAAACATTTGTATTATACCATTATTTATTCTCTTAGCCGTTGGATATAAAGACACTTTCCTTACAATTTTATTTGCAAGTTTTAAAAAACACGTGTTAGAATAATTTTTTCTTGCTAAATAATTTAGTTTATTTTATTTGTGGGAGATAAAAGCAGTTAACCCACGACTTTGCCAAGTAACTACGGAAAAACTACTGAGCCGGGGATAATGCCAATTTTCGGTGGATAACATTCCGTGGAATGTAGCTTTTAAAGTGTCTAGAAAGCATACAAAACGTTGAAAATTATTTTTGCCCAGAATTCTTAAGTAACGGCTTCGTCATGGCGCAACCAGGAAACTCTCCGACGCAATCGTGTTCTTCCTGAGTTTCCCCGCCAACGCACAAGTCGCTGGCTCGGAACTTTCGCCGCGGCTGTAGAGAAGACAAGTGTACAGAAGCAACGTTGAGTCGCGTGATGCCTTGGGCGAGGGAGGGCAAGGTCTCTAATGCGTGGCGTGTCTCAAGTGTACGACTCTCACGCCATGTTGAAATACTTGTTCCTAGATTATTTTTCAGGCGCTAACGACACTTATTTCAAAGCTACTATATAGATATTTTGGAATTTATCTATATATATATCGTATATATCATACTGAGGAAAAATATTTTGTCGGCCAAAACAAAATTTGTTTGCCACAAACAAATAATTTGTTTGTATACGAGGAATGAAATATTTTGTTATTTAAATCAAATTAATTTGTTGATTATATGTTTGGAATAAAATATTTGAATTGATTGGTTGAGTGAAATCTTTTGTTGCTTCTACGAAATATTTTGTTGCCTCTACCAAATTATTTGTTGCCTCGGCAGAATTATTTGTTGCCTGAACTAAGTCTACCGTTGTCTCTACCAAATATTCTGTTGCCCCCACCAATTATTTGGTTGGCCCAACCAAATTTTTTGTTTGCAATACGTTTATTAGTGGGTTGGCCTTTTGAGTCGAGTTATCCATGAGCCACGGACTATTTTCTGAACTTGTTTTGTACAATTACTACTACGGAACTGCTATATACTTAGCGTAAAATGTTACAGTATTATTAACACTAGCATAGTTTGGAGAATTATTATGACATATATTTAGATAGTGATACATTTTTGAACGTGTGGCGATAGGAATGTTGCATGTACAAAGCATTTATCCACATCCCAATAACTATACAATCTCTAATTATTCATCATAATGCTTTGTAATTATTAAAAATGAATCAACACTTAACTAAGATACAGGCTGAGGTTAGAAGGGCCTAACTAACTTTAAATCGAAGAAGGGTCCTAAGAGCAACCCCTCCCTCAAATTCCATCGAAATCGGCTGAAAACTCTGGCTTCAAACTCCGAAAAACATACCTCCCCCTCCCCTCCGGCGATACCGATATTCTTCCAAAAGGGCATAACTGACCCAGCGGCCGAGGGAGGGACCAAAGACAACAGCTCTTCCTCAAATCCCGTCGAAATCGGCAGAAAACTGTGGCTTCAAGAGCCGAAAAACATAATTTCCCCCCTCCCCCCGGGGGTACAGACATTTTCCCAAGGGGCATAACTGACCCAACGGCCGAGGGAAGGTCCAAAGAGACAATCCTCCCTCAAATCACGGCGAAATCGGCATAAAAATACGACTTCCAGCCTTAACCCAAGTTCAAAAACACTCCCCCCTTGTCCTCATAATTCCTCCCTGGGAGGGAGTAGGGGAGAGAGTTGGGTGGTGGGGGGTCGAAAGAGGAAGGTTGATCACCTTGTTTAAACTTTTGTCCGACCTTCTACCCCTTAAGGGAGGGGCGCTGCGCGCCTTCAAAAACACCCCTCAAACTTCCGTTCTTTATTAATGGTATAGAACCTCGTGCATGGACAATTGATTTTGAACGCGCGCGGCCAACGAATAAGGCGAAAATCCACCAAATGTATAAGTGTTGTCAACAAAATCTTTGGTCGCAGCAAATTAATTATTTTTTCAATATATATCGTACGTAACTAAACATATTA
Source organism: Clitarchus hookeri (assembly GCA_002778355.1). NCBI lineage: Eukaryota > Metazoa > Arthropoda > Insecta > Phasmatodea > Phasmatidae > Clitarchus > Clitarchus hookeri. The sequence goes on along the minus strand of NQII01000206.1, from coordinate 928,586 downwards.
TTTTGTTGACAAATTTTAACTATATGTTCGCGTAATATAAATATATAACATACGGAAGCAACGAAATATTTGTTTGGCAAACACAAAAATGTTTCAAATAAATTATTAGGCTTTGTGAACAAATTTCATTGATTTGGGGGAACTGAAGCTTAGTTGTACCAACAAAATATCGTTTATCTGAAACAAACGCGACGCAAATAAATATATTCGGTATATTTTGAAACGATTAATTTTCTCAGTGCACGCTGTAGAACCTACATAAATTCAGAACTTTTGCCATATAATTATAACGTTATTAGTGCAGCACCATTTTTTAATTATCAGTAAATTCTGGCCGTTTCGCAATTTCCAGATAACGGGTGGATGGAATATGGCAACATAATTTGAAGGTATTTGTGGAAGGTAAATGCGCTATAACAAAATAATATTCAGTTATTTCATGTAAAATAAATTTTTGTGCATAAATGGAAAATTCAACAAGTGTGTCTGCCACGAAAAATTAATTATTTTATATCAGTACGAAACACTGCTCATCTTGTAGACATTGCTTACAAGTGCCGTTTTCTCGCATAAAACATTTCACAACGGCATTTCAAAATCACAATTTTAGTGTTTTGGGACGTACAAATAATAAAAACTAACTCACTTACCGAAATGAGATAATTCATGTTTAAAAAATTTATCATTTATTTCAAGAAATATTTGAAACGACTATGAAAAATTACGACATTTTTTCATTCATTTGTTTGCAGCAGTCTATAAATTTTGTAAAATAGATTTTCAAATTCAGTAAACGTTTTCGTTTATTTTAGTGCCCTTAAGAACAGACTAAATAAGAGTTATCGCCCATTCACGTTTACTTTCAGCTTTTCTGAAGCCCTGCTAAATTTCTACTTCCATTTTATCCCTCCGCCTCATGCAAACAAAGCTAAACTATGTTTATGAAATTAGACCAAACGGACAACGCATCGTATTCGTGTGCACTGAGCGTAATATTATTTTGCATGATAACTATTTCGTATTAGGCATTACCAACACGCCTATTTTCTTAATGTTATTATTCATATTTAATTACAAATTAAAGATTATAATGAATATAAAAATTTTAAGTAAAATTTTATTGTAATAAAAATAAGGTATTTTTATGTTAACAGAAGTACAACCCGCTTGTGATGCAGGATATATTAAGAAAATAACCAAACACGTCTTACATGGGGTTATTTTTCAAAGGTTTCATTCAAAAAGTGTGAAGATGCCGCAAATAGACTATAGATAGTTTTTCTTCTTATGCATATTACGTCCCAAAAATTGATTCACCTATCGTCAATAAATTTCGCAAAGTCATATGGTCAACAGCGATGAACGTGTTTCTTTAAGTTTGAATCTTCAACAGACCCATCCTTTATGTGAATAAAACACTTTGACTAATTTGGATTTAATCCAGTTGTATTAAAATTAGGTTGGGGGAAATGCAAAAATTTCTCAAAGCACTTATTCACATAAACAGTGTTCTAATCTCAAATCCTATTCACGTTATTTTAATATTGCTATCGGTTAAACATATTTACAATGACGGAATATCGAGAGTTGGGACAGATGTAGAAAGGGTTCCACTGTAGCTTTGCGCTGGACTGTACTAGATGCAGGAGTCATTAAAAATTAGTACAGACACTACCATAATTGTCCGAAAAGAACGATTTAAGTTGCATAAGAAGAAAACATATAATTTCTAACACAGAAAAAACATTTCCTAGGAATAACTTATCTAAAAAAATCGAATTATAAGAGCCCGTTTTAATCAAAACTCACCGTGTTTCCATTCTGCATGCATTCATTTCGCCCCNCCCCAACCAATCCATAATAAAACAAGATTATCGTAATAATTACTCTGATTAAATTTAATATAAAATAAGTAATACTGTTAATAAATATTTTGATATTGGATTTTACGCAATTTTCAGAAATATATAAATAAATTTCGTGGCTGAAATGGATTAATTATTTAAAGTGTTTGTAAACATTATTATTAATTTTTATTTAATACAAATATGGTTTGCAACTTTTTTTCTGAAGAATACAGAATGAAAGCGCTTACAGTTTCGTTATAAAAAATTTTCGTTTGTTAAACATTTAAATAAGTAAATTATAACAAAAAATATTTCTGTGTTATAAAATATATGCTCTTTCGCATGTACTTTAAATCGTACTTTTCTGACAATTTCGGTAGTGTGTGTGCTACTTTTTAATGTGTTCTGTGTTTTGTACAGTCGGGTACAGTGCTCCATTGGAAGACACTCTACTTATACCTAAAGGGCATTTCCCATTGTCCGTTGTTTTGCTCACGTTATGCCTTTTCCAGCGTCTATGTAGTAATTGACATTGCAATGTAAACAATTTTTGTATATTTGCAAACAATTGTTTGGAAACTACTAGCTTAGATCATTTTTGTAACACTATAAGTAAAATAGAGCAACATTTTACAACTCGTTTATGTGTAATTAGTTCAACTATCGAGCAATTATTGTAGAACTCGAGTTCATTATAAATATGGGAATACTTAAATTAACAGGTTACGTAAAACAGTATGACGTAAAGATGAATATTTTACTTGTAGCGACACAAGTAAATCATTGACAACAAATTTTCAAAAATTGTTTCTAAAATGTTTATTCAAAAGGGCCTGGAATCGGTATCCGTTCAGGTCATATGGATTTCAGTTTTCCGTGTTTTTTCGAAGTCACTCCAGACGAAGGCAGCGATGATTCATTGCTACTTGCCCTAGCCGCTTTCCTCCCCACCCATTACGATCCGAGCCCATGATTCCGCTTCATTCCACGTTACGCGTAAACAAAAAAAATTATTCCTGACGTCATAGACGAGGAAAAAAAAACCTTTTTCCTTGTTCGGTGACCGGAGCGACCGGTCTTGAGCCAACCCTCCTCGTACACGTCCGTGGAGATCAAAGGAGACCACCAACTCGGGTGACTAATCATTGCAGGAAGAGACGCAGATCTCTAAGAGCTGCTCTGTGAACACGCGACATTGATTCTCGTACATATGACGTGGAAATAGGTCTTGTCCAGAAATAGTTACCTCAAGATTCTCAGCTGGGACTCTACTGGCATTTGAGATTTATTCATAATCGAAATTTTAAACGGGTTTATTCATTTATTTACTCTTGCGAGTTAACATCCAAAAAACTTTTCTTCAGTCGGCTGCCAAATTCATTCTACACTCATTTTCAAAAAAATATATATATAATCCTGATGGTGCCATCGCGTCGTGGGGGGGGGGGGTGGCATAATTGGGTATACAGGCACAAGATTAAGTAGTATGTGTGCACAGAAAATGTCAAAATATTGTACCGTACCAAGCACATATTGCAGTGGACCAACACTTTCAGGATGCACTTAGCATGGGGTTGGACCACCCGTAGCATGGAGACAGGCGGCGATACGGTCGGGCATGGAGGCATACAGACGTCGGATGTTCTCCTGAGGAAGATCCTGCCACAGCTGACGCAACTGACCTTCCAAATCCGCTGTAGTTTCCACTGGCCTAAGTTGCCGTCCAATTTGGTCACAAAATGTATTGATGGGCGAGAGGTCTGGGGACCTTGCTGTCCAAGGAAGCATATATATATCACGACAGCAGGCCAGACAAAACCATGCCATGTGAGGCCAATATTATTCTGCCGGAAAATGGGGTTGTTAAACTGCACCATGAAGGGAGCATACATGGTCCCAGAATTTCCTGGAAGTCTCTAGACTCGAATTCGGCGGTCGTCTGTATCCAGACAGAACCGTGATAGTCGCTGAACACCACTCGTCATCAATCAGCAAGCAGCCATACTGCCCGTTCGCCGCAGAAGGTCACACGTGTTCGGCGACGCTCAGGTCGTAATGACCGACGTCGTAAGGGACGCCGCGACGACATATCCCGCTCTGCTAGCCGCCTGGATATGGAACTGGCGAACACAAGCGTGTCCGCAGCTGCCGTGACATGTCCTTGGATGGTGCACCGCGACACCCGTAGAGTGCTTACAGCCTATCACACGATGTAACGATCCTCCCTGCTGTGGCCGGCTGGAGTCGACCCGAGCGTTCTCGACGGGTGTGTGTACCCTCCTGTTCCCGCTGCATCCAACACCGAACCACAGTGTGGGCAGAACTGTTAAAGCGGTGAGCAATGCGCCGAAACGTCCAACCTGCTTCTCGGAGGCCGACGACGCGGCCTCTCTCAAACTCAACCAGCTGGACAATGACTTGTCGAACGCACCGTCGCGGTATGCTGCGTGTTCACTGAACTTCGCTCTGAAATTCATACTGCTACAAAGGCCTTATTCGGTGTTTTGCAGCTATGAAGGACGGAGGGACATTCATAAACCCCGACTATAGTAGGAGGAACTTTAGTCGAGGGATCATCGAAGTACACTGTTGCCAGGTTTCCTGCACATGCGCATTGCAGATTTTCGTATATAATAAAAGCTTTACTACAAAAGAAAAGTCACATTTGAGACGACATACAGATCAAATATCTTCAATCAATTGAAACGGAGATTGTTTCTTTGCCCAATTACCAAATTTCCTGTAAATTGCAACTTATTCAATGTTTCATGTATGGTTCACTGGTAAGTAATACTTTAATTTGTTAATTAAATCGTACTTGGGTAGTGTAGAGCAGTTGGTAAGATGCTTGTTTTGAAAATGCGAACTGTGAATTCAAATCTCACCTGTTGGTTCTAATTTCTTATTATTACTCTTTATTTCGAGAGCAAGTACATGCTAACGAAACTAATTATTCCCTTTAATATTTTCTCCGTTATAAATTTTTTCTTCTATTTGAAAATTATTATAACATAACGTACTCTCGAATCTGTATTGTAATACTGCAGGATGAAGGACGAAAAAAATTTAAATACTGATAATCATGTTATTCTATGGTGATTTGTTAATTTTTCGTAGCACACGCTGGTGAATTGCACACTGCTATACATTGGTAGTGCAGGCTGGTGGTTTCATATTTGTACGCCAATACTGTCTTTATAATGATGATAGTTGTATTTCAGTGCTAAAAAAAATTCCATTATAAAATAGGTAGTAAAAATTTTTTCACCCAGATGAGATTCTAACTTGCACTATTGTGCACATCAAGCGGCATGATTACCACTGAGCTACCCACACACATGATAATATACGAACTCTACTATAAAGTAGGATTCACAGTAGGATTTGTACTAAAATTATGTTAGAAATTATTAATATCGCGTCTGGTAAGAATCTGTTTTCAGAAAAGGGATTTTATTGACACAGAAAAAGAAAGGCTCTGATATAGCTTAAAATTGATGTATTAGGATTATATATCCTTTGAAACATTATGCACGGAAAATTTTATCCATTAAATCGGCATATTTTTCTTCAACTGATTGACAGAATCGGCCTTAAACGTATTGTTTTGTGTTACGTAAACTTTATCTAGATTTCACTTACATGTAATATTAGAAAACCTATCTTATTTTAAGTTCGTTATGATTCTTTTTAATTCGGTACGTTGTTCGTCCTACCCTAAATCCAGACTAAAAGTTAAACCGTATTAAAGCAAGAATATCCCTGGACTAGAAAAATTATGGCTCTCTGAATACGAAAAAATTATGTCGGAGCGTGAACTTTCCTTAGTACGGACTAAAAACGATTACGAATGAAATATGTGTTATTTTATATTTGTACCACATAGTGTCCAACATTTATACATTATTAGTAATTTCTCTTTCCTAGCAAAAAAAAAATTGAGAACATAATTTTTGCATAAATATGTATACAAATTATAATGTTACTGTTTTAGAAATGTACAAATAAGAAAAACCATTTGACGTAGAGAAATGAGATGATTCACATCGAAATAAGATACCAAGAGTTACTTCAAGACGTCTATAAACTCGTACAAAGAAATGTTTTCGCGATTTCAAAAAAATTCTGAAAATAAGGAAATTCTAGCATTTTTTTTTACTGCCCCTAAATATTTATAAAATAACTTTTGCTAAACATACCTTAAAACGAATTAAGACAAGATTTTTCAGATGCCCCTTTTAAATTTTTCTGCAAATATTTTGGTTTATTTTATTTGTAAGTTACGAAAAAATTTAAAATTTTGATTTTCACATCCCAATCTGCAGAAACTATGAGATCTAAAAATATTTTACCTAAGGAAAAGTTACTTACAGATCGTGCCTACAAGTTGAACAATGTATGGTATAAATATAAAATAAAATCTGACACAAAATCCCGTGGCCAATGCTTTTAACCCCTCGACGTACACATTAACTTTTAGTTTCATATGTTGCAAAATAATAAATTAATGATATGAATAGTACTTACGAAAGTCTAATAATAACAACTGAAACTTTCAAACTTATGGGAAGGGTTTCAATAGATCCATGACACAAGTAGCAACTAATCATGAAATAGTTGGCGTGTCAGCAGAAGCCAATAACATTGCATAGGGAAAGGCAATGTCCGTTTTTGGTGCTAGCTTCTGACCTTGTACAGCACCGGCCATGACTACTTCACCTATTCTGCAACATGTCAGACGTGAACGAGTATACACGGGATAATACATATATTAAGAGGTTAATTTCCGTACAATCACACGCTGTTGGAAAAGGGGGAAGGAGCGGACTAACTTATTGGATATGCAGAACCGTGGCGTGGGCGCCATTTCCAATACGTCCGTTCGCTTACGTACGCGTGGTTGTTCTGCGGCGTGGTGCGTCGCACAGTGTGGTATTTGGTCCCAAAACCTGGCCAAAAATATTTTATGCTACTAACAGCTACAGAACATAATTTTGTTTAAATTGTGGAGTGAAAAATAATAATACAACGATTTAGTTTTAAAACGAAGCATTTATTCGTCACTACTGCTATATTCTAAAAACATTTAAATTTATAACGTCACTTTCTGATAACAGATTTTGAACATCAGATGATAATGGCTTTTTTTTATGTGAAAAGCATCGCATCCTTCCAATTAGGGGGTCTGAAGTTAAAAACAGCCTTTGTTGGACAGCTTCTGCTTTACATCAGGTAGCAGTGGATCATCTTCAGCATAATTACTTATAATATCTTGCTCCATAAATTGAAGCTTTCCATCAAATGTTGACCTTTGCATAATGGTATATAACTCATTTCGAGTCATAGACCTCAATCTAGAAGACCCTGTTAACAAAAAACTAAAGATTAAAAAAAAATTACTATTGTAGGGTATGAAACAAAAAAAATCGTTAAAAAAAGGAGGGCGGTTTCGGGCGGCTGTTATTTTTATAACTGTTTTGCGTTATGTTCATGTTATACAATAGTTTTCAGAGCTAAGATGTTCAGAAGTATAACAAAACCCTTAGTACATAGTTTAAAGTACACATATAACAAACAGTTGAAAACACCTATGTTGTCAGCCGTGCTGACTCAAATTTGCTAGATTTTCATTACATAAAAGTAGTGTTACATAAAGAACATACCTGGATTAGAAGAATCCATCACACAAACAACCAGTTAATTGTTTATGCATTAAACCACAAGAGTTTATAAAAATACTAAATTCTGAGGACATCGACAAATCACACAACCCTCTAAGCGAAGGGTAACTTCCGACTGAGAACATGGCGCGGTGAATCGCGCTAGCGCTTTGCGGTTTTCGTCATTTGTCGCTGTAGCTACCTGGCTTTTCGAAGAAACCTAACAAAGGGGTGGGAACCTGTTAAAAAAAACATTATTTGCCAGGTTTTTAGGTTAAATACCATACTGTGCATCGTGTGGAGGGCGCGTGCTCGTGCGCTTTGTCGACAGTCGCAGGAGCCGACCTTGCACCGCGACTCGACACTCGACTCGCGCGCATTGTCGACAGACGCAGGAGCCGACCTTGCACCGCGACTCGACACTCGACTCGCGCGCATTGTCGACAGACGCAGGAGCCGACCTTGCACCGCGACTCGACACTCGAGTCGCGCGCATTGTCGACAGACGCAGGAGCCGACCTTGCACCGCGACTCGACACTCGACTCGCGCGCATTGTCGACAGACGCAGGAGCCGACCTTGCACCGCGACTCGACACTCGACTCGCGCGCATTGTCGACAGACGCAGGAGCCGACCTTGCACCGCGACTCGACACTCGATTCGCGCGCATTGTCGACAGACGCAGGAGCCAACCTTGCACCGCGACTCGACACTCTACTCACCCGCAGCGTTGCCAATCCTTGTACCAAATAAATCAGTAGCCTGAACCTCAGAAACTCAGCATATCTCAGTAGATACTTCAAAAGTGATGAAACATGGAACAATCAAAGTATGTTTATACCTCTTTCTTGCACTTTACAGATTTTTAATTTGATTGTATACAAAATAGATTTTTAATCACAATATAACACTAACGCAACATTTTTATATAGTGTTTTGATAACTTTACTATTGTTTTTCAATTGTATTTTAATTAACATATATCTTAAATATCTCAAAAAGAAATTGTTTTATTAAAAGTACCTAGGTAATCTTTACTGCCCTACATATTCCGCCTCCCTTTTATTATTTTATTGTCTCTGTACACATTTAGATCTTCTTCTCATTGTCATAAATGCCAGTATTTACTTTCTTTGTCATTGAACTACTGACAGAAAACAAATAGCAGTTGGAATTTGAAAACAGTCTCTTGGTTTGCAACAGCCCATTCAATGTTTTCCTTGCCAGTTTTTTTCTTGTCTTACTTTACAATAAACTGACTGAAGAAAAACTGGTCTACTGCAGCACTCAGATGAGGAAAGCTTAAAATGCACAACACAAATTCTGACATGTGGAAACACTGCTTGAGAAGAGTCTCCACATTTTTTTATATTCTAATACAATTTCAAAAATCCTAGACGTTATTGCCATGTTAAATCTCAGTGTTTCGTAACAAATGCCACTCTGTGTCTATCTGTTGAAGATTTCCTGGCTTTATTATGATTGTAAATGATGCCACAAGAGGGGCAATTGACTAGAATGACAGCATTTTCGTGGGATCTAAAATTTGAATATCCCGCATGAATTTGTCTTAAAAGGAAAATCGTTGAAGAATTTGCCTAACAGATGCAATGTAGAAGTCAAGATATCTTGTTTGAAAATTGTTATGTCTTGTGTCATAAGATTGATCGATTGCAGTGAAGCCTCTACTTTTGCACCAAAATACATTCGTTCTAGAGGCTAGAGGGCACTAATTCCACTTATTCCACACCTGCGCTCTTTAAGTGATCAGTCTATATTTAACACTCGTCCCAAGTCCTAAATGCGTCATTCATCTTACCTTGAACGGAATGTACTCTAAAAATTCCTTTTTCGAATAATATCACAAAGAATATCATAACTGTCCAAACATGTCACGTGGTTTATAACAGCATTTGTTTTGGTTCGCCCACAAGCAATCTTCTTTGTGATTTCAGAATCTGTACAAAAGCACTTGATCAAAGAAGGTATATTCTGTATAACATTGAATGAAATATCATGTTCAGCAACAAAGGGGAGATGCGAATTTCAGCCTCTTTTACTTTCGTGTTTCACATGGTAATTTGAAACACGAACAAAGTTAAAGATCTTTGACCAAAAATTATTCAAGCACTTTCAAAATGTTTTTTTATTATTTTACTTTCTGCATGATTTTCTAAAGCTGATTTCTTCAGTGTCCCTATATTTATGTCAGAATCACACACTTTACAATATGCAAAACCATCCCCTTTTTTGCTCGATTTTAATCAGCCCTTAAATTGTTGATCGCTCTCCCACTCGGATTTGTTGCTTTGGCAATATTTCATCTTTTGCACTGGTCTATAACTCATCACCGACTAAGGTTATGATATCATATAAAATAAACTACCATAGTTGATCAGGGATTGCTACTGACATGCACTGACATCAAAACGTGAACATTTTTCCGAGGTATCTGAAAACACCTGTTGAAAATAATATAACTGAAAAGATTTATTCATTGTATTGAAATTAATCAGTAGATCATTAGAATGTTTAAAAACGGCTCACCTCGGAGTCACCTCCACCACCTGCGTGCGCGGCAAGAGAACTCCTCGAACTCGCGTACACTTGCAGTACCACGCACTTATGCGCATCCACAGAAGTTGCGCTGACAAAGTATAGTCCATTCACGGTTACTTCAAACTTTCTTGAAGCTTTGCTGAAGTTCTACTACCAGGATGTTCCTCCGCCTTATGCAACCAAAGGATCTAAGGAATTTTTGCGACAGCCTGCATTACACATTTTGCATTATATTACACTGATTGGCAGGACATAGACACATGGTTCGCACATTTTGTAAATTCTTTTTTAATTGTGTATTGTCACTAGTGCCATTTCTGTTATCACCTGCAAGAAATCATACCTAATTATTCCTAGCAGCCACTAGTCAAAATTCAATAAAGGCAGCGAAGCTGCAACATTATAACAAAACTTCAGAAGATACCATTTATGATTTGACGTAATAAAAATATTCGTTAAAAATTTGAAATGAAACTTGTAGTAGAAAAACTAATGAATACAAAATGGCGATTCTGATTCTCCTTAACGGTACGCCCGAAGCGCTGAAACAATATGACTGTAGGGCAAATTCCTGCAGGGCAAACGCTTGGGCGAGAAAAATATTTTAGGACAAACACCTTAAAGGCAAACGAAGTTTAGGGCAAACGAGGTTCAAGCCAATATCAATTTATAATGTTTTATGTTTTCGGAGGTTTTTATGTATCAATTCACGCAGTTCTCTTTAGTTAGTATTTTCCTCAGAGATGGCAGCAGGTGAGAAAAATTCCAGTGAAATTCTCATACGAAGTTTGCCAAACCACTACCAGACGGCATCTATTGTTCCTCAAAATACGGCAGTTATTCTTTGTGGCTCGGTGTTCACAGAAGTAGCAACCTTTGGTATCTGTGTTGTTAAGAGCTGAGTTTTCGTAACATGAAAAACATTTATTAGTATTTAGGATTATTTGTTTTTACTTTTTTACCGGAGAAACATCACATGCAAAATAGCTTTGCACATGCTGAAGAGCTGCTCCTCGAAGGGAAAGACTCAACAGGCATAGAGTAGCATTTCGTGTTTGTTTTTTAATATATTTTCTGACATGCGTTTAACCGTGTGCTACCAAAGACCCAGCTTCACCACAAAGCTTTAACCAAAATGACATTGACTGTGAAGCTAAGCAATAAATAAGATCATAGCAACAACTCAGACCTGTGCGTACACAGAGTAAGAAAGCGTCTGTTCCTTTAGTTAATTGCAAAGCAAAACACAGATCAGACAACAAATGTATGCTGAAACTTTATATATATTGACATTTTATTTCTAAAGAAAAGAGTAACTGTATACTACCTGTCGCATAACCTAAGCTTATTAGAGATATCACAAAATGTGGCAGGATGACACATTATGTGTTTATGTGTGTATATTTATATACAAACTCATATGTTTACACACTAACCATTGGTTTTTCACGTTTATTGTGATTACGTACGTATTTTGTTTTGATCATTAAGATAGTTCATACGCCCTCAAATTTTGTCCTTGGCTATGTGATATATGTATAACTGTATAACTAATGTTTTTTCATTAAACATAAAACCGCCTAGCCAGTATTCACTTTAAATACCCCATCACACACGATAAAATGTAACTTTAAATAACCTTCAGTATTTAATTTAAATTACTCAAAGTTTTTCGATCTCACAGTGACGTCATAATCGTCGCCGTTATGTTTTTACATTCATTAAATGCTTGAAAGCCTTCAAATATTTTCGTTTAGGGAAGCTGTATAGTTTTTTTTTATTTCAAGCTTTTGACAAAAAGTCCGGATTATTCTAGTATTTTAATGGAAATTGTAGTCTGACAGGGCAGTAGTAGGTATACATTTATTAAACTTATGTAAGTTGTTTGGTAAGATTTTATCTAAACCAAATGTTTATTATCAAAAAGAATATTACTTCGCACAACTAAATACTTTCGTGCAATATTTGGGCTTTATATGCTTGTAGCTTACTTGAAGCAGTTATTGTTGGATTTGTTTGTTTCAATCATTTGTGAAAAATACTATCATGTTGTCACTTCGATATTTTTTGAACAGAATTAGTTGAACTGCAACTAAAATTATTTATGTATACAGCAACTTGCATAAAAATAAAAATAAATTCAAAATAAATTTGTTGTGAGAAATTGTCTTAAGGCGGTTGCCTAACTGGCGCTTCAACGTTTTTTTTAATGCGGATGTTTTTACGGAACTATTAAAATTGTCTCCAAAATATTTGCCCACGAAAAAAAAAACTCAGACGAGGACGGAATGGTACTTTCTTGATATCACAACTGTTATAGTCTGTTCACGCTAAAGTGAGCACTTTTGAAACCAACATTTGAAAAATGCCACTGCTCCTACTTGTGTCTGTTATAATCGGCATACTGACTGGCACGCACCTAGTAAAGTTGGTAACGACGGAGGAGAAATATTTCAACGCTTTAGCATTGAATTAAAAGCGTTAGGTAAACGGTAAGCGTTGGGTAAGCAGTGAAATGATCGATTTTGCTTTCTAATTTTTAAATTTATATAAATAAATGAAATAGTAAAATTTTAAAATATTTACTTTTCAAATAACTACACAGTTTCACCCAACCGGTGCATGAATAAAGTAACCTGGCCCAAGGCAATGCTAATTTTATACATGACGGAAGATTACACAATAAGCATACAAGTATATCTTAAGCAGGTGTTTCAAAAGTGCTCATTTTATCGTGAGCAATCTTCATAAAATGGTTTTGTAGCCCTCCAGCATTTTTAAAAAAAGGCTTTTTAAAACCGATGTGTCTTATAAAATACTACACGAACACGAGTGAATCTGCGACAGAAGGCTCTAATGAAATTCCTCTACAGAATGTGTCTTCCAATAAAATGTTTAGGGTTATCGCTTGAAGTCTTATAGGTACATGCGACATGACGAGAACAATGAACGCCAATTCTTAGCCTTGCGCGTAGCGGCGATGGCGCACTCGATGCGCGTGGTAGTGTAACCGCGCTTCAGGCCCTCACACGCGAAAATAGCCAATAGGAAAATATTATCGAGTGTTCCGATGTGTGTGTGGGTTTCCACTGCGCTCCGTGCGTCTCTGCCTTCCAGTCAGCAAACGCCCTTCTCTACACTGTAAGAAATCTTTCTGGCGAACTTCCTAACATGTAATGGAAGTTTTTAACATATACGTAGTGTGGGACAGATACCACACATTAGTATACAAATACGGAAGTATTTAGCACGGCTACTATGTAGATTTGGTAACGACAGTACCCATTTGACGGTTTCATATACCTGTTCGGGAGCGCTACCACGTGTGTGTATAAGGACCATAACAGTTTTCGTATCATTCCTAAACACTGTTGTGGTAAATTTCCGAACTATTTCTTAGAGTGTAGCTCTTTGCATCTTTCATTCTTTAGGTGCTTTGAGTAAAAGTAGATCTGCCTTCATTCATGTGCCGTGTTCCAATTCAGCTCGTAAGGGCACTTTAACAGGCTACGTCTCGTTAAGTCTCGCGCGTACCTGGAAGTTTTTTTTCCCCCGCGTTTGCGGCCTAGAAGCACGTGAGCGATAAGGGCGACACTGCCACGCGCATCAAGGGCACCATAGCCGTTAAGCGCAAAGCTCTGGACTGGCGTGCAGTGTTCTCGTCGCACTGCGTGTACGTATGGGACTTTCGGCGGTGAACCTGTTATTTTAGTGGTGGAAAGTCAGAAGAAAGGTTCAATGCAGGGCCCTTGTGTAGTTTTTTTTGTATCTGACGCGTATATTTAGTACTCTTGAAATGGTGCTTCTATTGTGCGTGACGTTCTGAAAGCACTCAACATCCCTCGTCTGAAGAGCCTGTACTTTTCGCATATCAGCACATTGGACGCACGTTTAATAGTTTGTGGGAAAACGAATATTTTTAAACTCTCTTTAACGCAGTTCAAGAGCAAGGTAGGCAGGAGCCTTAACCAACCCTTCAAAAATGCATCGAGGTCGTGACGTCAAGTAAGGGACTGTTCCAATTCAAACGAAGATCACTAGTGCACCCTCAAATGTCCTCTTTCGCCAATGGCACGAGTAACGTCCCCATCACGTGCCCTTGAATGTAATTTCTGTTTTTCAATTGTCTGTAACAACTTTGCATCTTCTTCCTGCCGTTTGCTGGACACTGTTTTTTCGTAGACGGACCGAGGCAACGCGTGAAAATCCGTTTAATTAATAGTTTTTTTTCCCTTCATGTATGCATTGTAAATCTCGAAACGAAGACGGGTATTCGAAATCATACCCACTTCGTCTGGATAGGATCAAGGGAGTGTGGGTATCTTTGGGTACCGAAGAGATCAAAGGCAAGTGAACGAGGACGTGAAGAAGTGGACTCGAAAACAGCTGTGGTCACCAACGTGGGTTGGAGAAGGCGAGTGGTGGAGTCGACTGCTACGCACACAAAGACCCGCCAGTCGTAAAGGCTTGTCCGAAGTGCGGATGAGGCGAGGTGAAATGCGTGTGGAGCAGCAGCAGAATGAAGACGGGGAGAAGAAGGGGAAACATCTCGAGAAAGCTTGCACAGAACGGCGAAAAGATAATGCTCAGTTGCGGGTCCTAGCTTTGTTAATATTATAATGGGTTCGCAGTCGAAATACATAAGCACAGAGCATATAACATAACAATATAACTTTCTTACGACCATAATTATTTTGCGAAATCGATTCACAATTGAAAACGTATGTATTATTTTTAGCCGATCAAATTTTGCTACGAGTATGACGTTAATTGGCAGAGTTGGTAAATACTGTGCTGAAAATTTAGAGTGATTTGATATATTTAGCTTTTTTGTTTTACTTTAAAATCTTAATTTTTTTTTTTGCGATCAAGGAGATTTTAATACCCTTTAAAAATTTCTGCTAATAAACTGTTGCTTGTTATTATCTCCAAATTTATTTATTGCGACATTTCTACGACTCTGCAGCATAACTTCGCCTCCATTTAGAATAAACTACTTCGTTAAATATCTCATACTCTGATGTGACAAGCTGTTGACCCATGCATTCCTTTGTGCACTGTGTCAGGAACTCTCGTGNGCAGAGTTGGTAAATACTGTGCTGAAAATTTAGAGTGATTTGATATATTTAGCTTTTTTGTTTTACTTTAAAATCTTTATTTTTTTTTTTGCGATCAAGGAGATTTTAATACCCTTTAAAAATTTCTGCTAATAAACTGTTGCTTGTTATTATCTCCAAATTTATTTAGTGCGACATTTCTACGACTCTGCAGC
This sequence comes from Clitarchus hookeri, assembly GCA_002778355.1. NCBI lineage: Eukaryota > Metazoa > Arthropoda > Insecta > Phasmatodea > Phasmatidae > Clitarchus > Clitarchus hookeri. Next base: position 913,248 of record NQII01000206.1, on the reverse strand, counting down.
ATAACTTCGCCTCCATTTAGAATAAACTACTTCGTTAAATATCTCATACTCTGATGTGACAAGCTGTTGACCCATGCATTCCTTTGTGCACTGTGTCAGGAACTCTCGTGCACACGGTGGTCAGTTCTTGTGCACACGACCTACGTGCTGTGATTACTGTTACGCTTCCAATTGTGAACCAAGATTAACGTCCGGTTCACATGCACGCCGAAGGGACAAAGCGAAACTCTAGCTAGAACAGCCAATGTGAAACCGTTTTCGTTTCCCGTACAAGCCACGCCAAATAGTTGAGCTCACGCCGATATTTCTGCTCGCGGAAAGAGGAAACTTCACAGATATTTCCCAGAAGTCAGTTGGTTCGCATATTTTATACCACTAATTTGTTGAATAATTAACGCGTATTGATGTAGTAGTGCAGAATGTTTTAATATACGCATGTATAATTAAATACGTGTACTAAAACGTTAATTTTATCCAAAACTCGTGTTAAATATATGTAATAAGGAAATGGACCGATAGGTAGCACTAAATAGTTACACTTTTTTTTAAGTATTTTTGTAAGTGTAAAACTAAATTACTGTCACTTGAAAATAATTTAGTAAATATTCGTACAACAAAGGAATTAATAAAAAAAAGAGCATAACATGATAGCGTGTAGCTGATATTGCCCACCTCTTATTTTGTAATCTTGGTATAGAAATAACGAACGAAATATCGTAATCGTAAGCAGCTTGCAACCAAACAGCAAAATTGCGATAACGCAGAAAAATGTGCTTACATGAAAAGAGCCGCTGGTTCTGTCCACTCTGCCTGTTTAGCGTGACCGGTGTAACTGTGAGTCAGGCCCTAAGTGCATCGTTCACTGAGAAAAAGATTTTGTTGAATCAAACAAAGTTTGTTTGGCGCAACAAAATTAATTGTTTGTCTAAGGGCAATGAAATATTTAGTTGCGAAAACCCAATTATTTGGTTGATCTTTTTTTGTTGCCCCAAACAAAGATTTGTGTGGCGCAAACAAATATATATATATATATTTTTTTTTGGCTCTACGTACATTAAAACAGTACTATTAATATAAAAAATTTGAAGCGCAATCTAGATTCGTACCCAGCTCAGATGCGCCTGAAAACTACGCCTTAGCAACCTCACATAAAGTGACTATAGTTAATTCATGGCTTCTTCACATTTTTTTAAATCTAACCTTTGAAAAATCACCCCACATATAATGTGTGTGGTTATTTCCTAAATATACTACGTATCACAAGCTTTTAATACTTATGTTAACGTAAAAATTCGTTGTTAAGGTTAATTTAGATTTTTACTTAGATTTTAGTTATATTTTATCTATAAATTATAATATTTCATGTATAATAAATGTGAATAAACACAGTGAGAAAACAGGTGTGTTGGTAATGCCTAGTACGAAATAGTTCTTATGCAAAATGTTATTACACTGAGTGCGCACGAATGCGGTGTATAGTTCGTTTTTTGTAATTCTCCAGACACGTTCAGATTTGTTAGCATGAGGCGGAGGAATATCCTGGAAGTAGAATTTTAGCAGGCCTTCATAAAGTTCGAAGTAACCGTAAGTTACGTTTCTATAAAGGCAATTGTGATCCAAAAATTGAAAAGCATTGGTAATACCAGTTGGAGATTGAGCTACAGCGCTCTGAAGAAAATCTACAGAGCAGTGTTTGAAACTATTACTGCATATAGCCCTGTTATATTGTACAACAGGGCAGAACTGGTACGGCACAAAATAAAACTGGTTAGTGCTCAGAGGTCGGCACTTCTGACAGTAACAAGGGCATACAGGACAGTATTCAATGAGGCACTTCCAGTATTGGCAGGAGTGTTGCCGGTTGAGCTATTGGTCATACGTTTAATCATGACGGAGAGAGAACGGAATGGAAGATCGAGTAAGAAAGAAAAACAATACCTTCTGACTGAAGTTACAAGGGAATGGCAAGACAGATGGCCGAGGTCGGGAAAGGGAAGAGATACCTTTAAGTGGCTTCCAGATGTGCAAGAAAGAATGAAGTCCCAGTGGATTACCATGAACCACTATAGTGCACAGCTATTTATGGGATATGGTAACATCAAGGCGAAGCTTCATGGATTCTGTTTTGTGCTATGTCCGCTGTGTGATGTTTGTGGTGTTGATGACACAATGGAGCATGTCATCATGAACGGTCTGAAGACAGAAGACATAAGGGAATAGCTCCAAGGAATCTCAGAAATAAATGGCCTTGACGTAATATTGTAAAATGTCATTAAAGACAAAGCTCTTCACGAGTTATGGCAAGAGTTAGCCCTCAAGAATTGGCAAAAGGCTTGAGGAATACGACAAGTGGCGAGACGAACTTTCCAAGGACCCATGAGGGGGTATTCGGGGTAAAGGCATCAATGCAAGAAGTTGGAATATCTCTGATTGGTGGAGGGGGGCAGGTTTTACTACGAAAACCGGTACAATGCCGTGTACGGCACAAAGAAAAGTCAAGGCCCGAAGAAAGAAGAGGAGAAAGTGCTGTGCACTGCCTTACTCATCCGAGTAGTTGAAGTGCGGGAGGATGGAGGGTGTGTCGGCCTTCGGGCCGTAAAACCTGCCGGATACATACAATCTGGAAATAAGTACCTCGCGACATCTGCCACGGGAAAATAAAAATAGTGCCTCGTCGCTTCCTGAATGTGAAAGTCTTCCTAGCCTTTGACTGAATACGTGTGCCGAAGTCCGTCGCGTGACTGTTTGCTTTATTTTGCACCTGTCGCAACCATCGGCCTCGTCAGTCACACGACTTAATTGTGATAGCAGGACAAATATTTTTTCCAATGAACTTGTGATGACCCTACATTGCATGAGATATATTTAAGGCTTCCGCCTACCTAGAGTTTTTTCTGCGTTTGAGACCGAGAAGCGCGGGAGCGATAAGGGCGACACTGCCATGCGCATCAAGTGCGCCATCGCAGCTAAGTGCAAGGCTTTGAACTGGCGTGCGGTGTTCTCGTCGCTCTGCATGTACCTTTGGGATTTTCAGCCGTGACTAAATAATTTAATTGATTGAATCTCTGTAGGAAGGTTCAATACAGGGCCCTTAAGTAGTTTAGTATGCATCCGACAGGTATATCTAGAGATACAGCGCTCCGTTTTAGCAATTTTCAAGGACACTAAAAGAACCTTTCTAATATGCATGACGTGTTGAAAGTACTCAGCAGTCCTCGTTTGAAGTGTATGTTCTTTTCGTGCATCAGTACATTTGGCGCACGTTTAATAGTTCCGTGGATATACGAGTACTTCGAACACTGCAACGTAGTTCAACAAGCGTCAGGTAGGCGAGAGCCTTAATGCATGGAACGAGCCATTGATTGATAGTGTTCATCTGAAATGCTTGTTGTTAGCATCTTGCCATTTCCCGCACACGTGTGGTTCAGACCGCGGGGGAGACACTTGCCCTTCCATCCCTCCTCTTGCTCCATGACATCTGCCATGGAGGGAGGATTTTGTTTTACAAATTAGAAGTAAGGAAATGTTACAGGAGTACCTAACACTCTCTCTCTATATATATATATATATTATATATAAATTATATGTAAACACACACGCAGAATGTTTCGTAACTTACGTTACAGACTTTGGAAGGTGATTCCTTACGGTATAAAATTACGAAAATGCCGATTCACTTATGTCCGTAAACGATGTCTAAGTGTATAAAAGACCCCCGAAAGTTGGGCTTTAAAATAATTTTATTTAATAAAATTAAAACAAATTAATATTAAGTTACGACATGTAGTTAACTAGGTAAAATTTTAATTTGTTTCCATTTTATCAAATGTTACGGCTTTTACAACCCAACTATAGTGGTGTTTACTTACATGCCGTTTCCTGACATTAGTCAATCGACATTTTGGTAATGTTTTTTTCCTGTAAAGAATTACTTCCCAAATTCTGCAACGTAAGTTACGAAACATTCTGTATTTATATATAAAGAAAATCAAAGGAAAATCTCACTAGCTAACTGACTGGCTGACAGAAATATTAACGCCCAGCCTCAACAATTGGTCCTAGAAAATATAAATGTTGAGGAAACGTTCATTGTGTAATGTAAGCAGTCACTAAGGAGGTGTTTTCCAAAATTCAACCCCTAAGGGGGTGAAATAGGGTTTCAAAGTGTTCTTCGCGGTGACGATAAATAAGTCGTGGGGGCAAACTCTAATACGCAGGAGTTGACTTGAGGCAGGACTGTTTCTCCCACGGTAAGTTTTACGTGGCATGCTCGCTTGTAAGTTCACCTCTCACCTTGGTTGTTTTGGTTCCGCCCTATAAAGTGGTAAAGAATATTGTATACAAAGAAGTATTGTAAAAAGCCTAACTTACATGTTGACGCGGCCACATAATAATAGCAACTCCAAACTTAACAGCTACAGTTCTCTAATTTTTGAACTTGCATTTAATTCCCTATTTCTATTTTAAAATATGTTTTCTGTTTTAAAGAAATACTTACTTTTTAAAATACACTCAAGAGCCAAAAAACTGGTACACCTGGCTAATATCGAGTACGCAGAAGTGCCGCAAGATGACGTGGCATGGATTCGACTAATGTCTGAAGGTATGCAGGAGGCAATTCACACCATGAATCCTGCAGGGCAGTCCACAAATCCAAACTGCGCCAGTTTCAGAAAGGGTTGCACGTCTGTCACGTTTAATGATTCTCGTCAGTCGTCGTTTGTCCCGTTCTTTCACGATCTTTTTCCAGCCGCAGCGATGTCGAAAATGTGATGTTTTACCGGATTCCCGATATTCACGGTACACTCGTGAAATGGTCGTACGCGAACATCCGAATGTTATCGCTACCTCGGAGATGCTATGTCCCATCTCTCGTGTGCCGACTATAACACCACGTTCAAACTCTTGATAACCTGCCATTGTAGCAGCAGTAACCGATCTAGCTGCCGACCGCATCGCGTTACTCCGACTGGTTCCATACCTCTGTTATTTGCATACGTACGCCTATACCAGTTTGTTTTTTTTGCTCTTCGGTGTATATTGTAACGAAAACACGAATTCTACGTTGACCATGTCGCGGGCAAAAGCTAGTTCTTGATATAAGTGTAATGGGCATTTTATTGTAATCTGGAACATATTCACTGTAAACGCAATTAAACGACAGTGAACGTGAATTCAGTAATAGCAGACCCACGCAACGTTCCCGGAGCACCGAACAACTAAGTAACATATGGAGGGGAGCACAGCCTTGCCATGTAGGGGATGAGGCGATCCGTCCACGCTAAAGCGCTGCTCAGAGGTTTTTCGTCGCCAGCGTTGAGGGAACTTGCGCGAGAGACACTGTGACCCCAGGCGTCTCCGAGAAGCGAGGCAAGTGCTGCGGTTACAGCTGGTGTTACGCGCTAAGTCAGCTGAGTCGCGACGGCGCGGTGTACGGCGGCGCGGCACGTCATCGAAAAGCTCTTGTTGGTTGCAGACCTCGGCCGTAAGAAATCAGCAGTTCCTCGGCGAAGAGTTCACAAACAAACATACCCGGTCATGCTGCGTGGTTTGTTACTACGAGGCAATGCGGGACAATTAAACTACCACCTATTGATTGTTAGCGCTAGCCGAGGCATAACCCGCATTGACAATAAATATTACAATTATTAATAGGCAGTATCACTGATATCGAGGCGTGAGCTGAGTGCCACGACTGGAAGGGACATCCCAAAAAATTTATGAAGTAATGTCCTTTTTTGTGGAAAATGTAGTATAATCTGTAGTAGGTGAAATGTGCTTGTTTTCATGCTCTCGTTATTATTTTGACTACAAGTAGATATCCAATTTAGATTTATGATGGGGATTGCAAGTGTTAGAACGGAGTAATTTGTTAATTTGCAATACGAAACAAAAATGGCTAAATGTGTCTGGGGGAAAAAAAAGTATTTTTAAAATCTATGATTTTAAAAATGGGTAAATTAAAGATCCAAAATTCCCCGATTTTGCAGCCTAATTAATAGTTACACCGTAGAATATGGATTTATTAATATAAATAACGCAATTTTTTAAGCAACGAAATGTTTTGATTATTGATGCAAAATTCTTAACTTTACCAAGAATAGTGCTTTTAATTGTGAATCCTGGAAATTAGAACAATAAAAAAGCTTTCGTAAATTCACCACAAATAGTAAGCTAAAAAACAGTAAAAAATTTTAATACTGCATTCTTAAAAAATTCATAAAATTAATTAATTTTGAACACATACAATAAATGTTGGTCATCTTGCGAATACCTTTTAAAGAAATTGTACGTATGCAGATGACCAAAAGCCAATTAGAGCAAACGCCCGGCTATAAAAATGCCTATTAGGCTAAAAATGTACTTGGAAAAAATGCCTGTAAAGCTAAACGCATGGTAGGCAAAACGATGTTTGCTAATTGCTTTAAAGTTGAACAACTAATGTAAAATGCCGAAACTACGAAGTACTACTTATATGAACAAAATTGACGTATGTATGCTCTGAAGTGACTCTGTTTTTCAACCTGTGGTCAGCGTGTTTGATGCACATTCTGACAATTGCGAATTTGATACAGACAAGTTCCATGGGAGCAGGTTTTCTAGTTTCCTCCCCTCTTCAAAAAGTGCTTTGCTATCTCCACGACTACATGGTTCTGCTCAGTTCCGCTTGCCATTTCAGCAAATTTGATTTATTGCTGATTAAAGCTAACAGTGAAATATTTCGGAAATGCGAATATACAAATACAACTCCAAATGTAGTATACGTATTATTGTTATTCCAGTGCTTATACAATATAAAAATGATATATCAGCACGATTTTACTGTTTTTGCATCCATAAAATAACGCAAAGTAAATATTAGGTTAAAAAATAAATTGCAAATTCCAATTTTACTAATAATTACATTTACAGAACATTTATGAGGATAAAATGAAAATACTGTGCATATGTCGTGAGACAACGGTTAATAATTACATCAGAAGTAGGAGATAATGAATATGACTCGGTGATGTCTGATGCCAACAAAATTAGCTTCGACGATTACACTTATTAGCATTTATACTTGTGCACGAATGGCGTCATTGAGAACTTGATCTAGCAGGTGCAAATGCAGAACCACAAAGAGTAGGAAATTAAGCCAGCTCCCTTTGGTTCGGGGATGGGAAGTGATGTGTGCAACTGAAGAGTAAAATAACTCTCTAACTCACGAGTACACGAGAGGTTTGCTATTGCAGTTTCACAGCAGTAGGTGAAGCGACTGCGTTTGAGGAAGCTAAGGAGCGTCATTAGCCGTAGTGCCATTTGATTAACCTGTAAATGGGCTCTGGAGAGAGGGGCACCATTTTCCGGCATCCTTTAACCTGGGAAACAGCTCATCCCCTCATTCACTCTTGTAGGTGTAACGTGATTGGCTGACAGGTTCACCTACCCCTTCTGAGGTGCAGGATGGTTAAGGAGACAGTCAGTCCTTGGTTCGAGATCGGTAGAGGTTAATTATATGTAATTATGGGTAATTGCAATCAGGAGTAATTAAAGCATAATGAGTAATTGCATAAATAGTTAGTGCGTAATAAATATACCGAGACTAAGTAAATGTAACGAGAAAGTAATAAAAGTACCCAGAGTAATTACACAGTAAGTACACATCTTTACCCATTGGCTGCCTAAACACAAATGACAAGGGTGGTGAGGTGCTCCTCGGTTAAAGTCCCGTCGAAGGTAATCAGAGATAATTGTATAATGAACAATTGCTTATTAAGTAATTGTGTGATGAGTAATTGCATAATGAATAAGTGCACACGCACCGAGAGTAATAAATGTACCGAGAGTAATTACCATCAATACATTTACCAAGAGTAATTACACAGTAATTATACACTAAGTACACGCCCTAACCCGACGACTCTTCATTCGCAACTAAAGTGGGAATCGCCAATATGTTTGTGTTATACGTTCGTCATCTTGGTTGGTTTCGATTCCCGCCAAGAGTAAGTGTGGCATAATTTCATTTATACTGGTCTGCTACCTGATTCTATTTTCGTCGAGAATAATTAAACCATAAATACATTTTCACATGCATTGGCCTAGTCTTTGGTTCGAATCCCGTCGAGGGTAGGGAAAATCTAGACATATTTGTACAGACCTAAACCGTGATTCGATTCCCGTGGAGGGATATTTATTCGTAATTACGTCTGTATTGTGTTAGTCCTTGCTCCGAATTCCGTTAAGGTTGAAACATAATTACATTTCTACTGAACTAATACTTGGTTCGATCCCCATCGAGATTAATTCAAGAGTGAATACATTTATCCTGTTCTAGTCCTTGGTGTAAATCCCGGCGAGGTTAGTTACGTGTCTACTGGGTTAGTTGTTGGTTCGACTCCTGTCGGGGTAAGTAAATAGTAATACGTTTATGCACACACCGACATAGTTCTTGCTTAGATTCCCGTAGAGGATAATAAAAGCATATTTACAAAAGTTAATTGCATTTGAGCAAGTACTTGTAATTACAGATCCAGCCTCTACGAAAACCAATACCGCACTGAACCCCAACACAGAGTTATGACCTTCAAAAAATTATTCAAAGAAATAGCATATAGAGAGCAAATACATAGAGATATATAGGGAGCAAGTACACACCCGAACAGCTCGGAGCCTGGATGCAGACTGAATTTAAAACACTAATAACTTTTGATTATACCCCCACCATCTTGTACATCAAATTAGGGGAAATATTAAAAAAAGTAATGTAGTCTTCGCTTAACATTGTGTTAAAGATGTGTGATTTTGAACTTTATTGCAAAGAATACATTTAATGTAAGTATATAGTTTAAATAACAGCCACACAATCATGCCGATATCTTTTCGGAATACTTTAACAAGAACAAAAGACGCAGAACTAACAATTGCCTAGTGGAGTTTCCTTACTGCTGGGCGAGAGGGTTGGCAATATTCCTGCGAGGAGCGCTGTTATATATATAAACTAAGCCATTCCGAATCAAATACTGACTACATTTATTTTTAGAATTAAAGTTAAATTTAGAATCAAAGTTTTAGTTTCCTTAGAATTGGCCATGGCTTTTAAAGTTACTGTGTAAGGTTGTTTAATTAGCTAAACTATTTTTATTGTTATACTTAACTTAGGGATTGGTTGGATATGCTTTGTTGTTAATTTAAAGTGTGTGTGCACGTGCGTGTGCGTATGAGCGTGTGGGTGTGTACGCCCATGATCGACAGTGTTGCATTGCGTAAACCAAGGATATATTATAATGCTTTCTATGGTGAGGACCAAGATGATTGAAGATTCGCACTCGATGACACAATGTTACAAGTAAAATTCCTTACACATACTTAATTTTAGTAAGNCAAGATGATTGAAGATTCGCACTCGATGACACAATGTTACAAGTAAAATTCCTTACACATACTTAATTTTAGTAAGGCAATAAAATAGTAAAAAAAAACCTATCAAATATAATTTTTTTAAGAAGTCACATAATAACATTAAAATAAATTACGTTCCTGCAATACTCCAATTGAATGTATCACTGCAGTCAGTACAATAACGAATACAAAACATGATTTCCTGACATGATTGAGTTAGGAAGTTATGAAAATCAAATTGTCNCAGTCAGTACAATAACGAATACAAAACATGATTTCCTGACATGATTGAGTTAGGAAGTTATGAAAATCAAATTGTCCATAACATTCGAAACACCGTTGAGTGTTAATTTAAATATTTGTTTCTACCGTACTTTTTTTTCATATAGCAAGCAGGTATTCAATTCAGAAAACAAATACTGTAACCGAACAATTTTCTTTAAGTGACATTCTTTTTAGGTATATAGAGATATAAACATTTGTGTATGCATTTCGACATCCTACAGCACAGACATTTCGCAAGTCGTGTACATATTCAGCTATGTACAATAATACTAATGAATCTGTCATTGTTTAAATTGCTTTCTATCCACAAGTTCAGGTGATGGCCACATCCCCAACCCTCGCTGACAACAGCTCACTCCTTTCCCAACCAACATTGCCCCGAACCCATAGTAGAAAGGCCTCCGGGCTACCTGTGCACGCGTATCCATTCAGCAAAACCAGAATGCCATGTGTAACATATTCAACAAAAACTAGCACCCCACTAAACTAAAAATAAAACGAGAAAACTATCCTTTAAAAATGTTACGACACTTAAAACCAACCAAACGATACTCTACACCAAATAATATAATTAAACGTTGTTATCAACACATTTATATTTATTACATACTTTAAACATTAACTACTTTATAAGAATACAGAAGTACAAAGTCGCATGCATATTGCCCACAAGTATGTGCATAACTCGTGAGAAAAAACACTTCTGGGTTAAATTGTTCTTTTTTTTNTCGCATGCATATTGCCCACAAGTATGTGCATAACTCGTGAGAAAAAACACTTCTGGGTTAAATTGTTCTTTTTTTTCACTTTACCATATGTTCCACTAATGTATATTTTCTTGTAAGCAAATGTTTACACATCATGCATCGATATGCATCACACTCAGTGTTCCATAAACAATTTCTCCTCGTGTGACGATACATGTTGCTACGTAAAGTAAATAATTTCCGACATAAACGACACTGATAACAAGAAGCTGGTGAGATTTCTACTGCATCATCATGTTCGCATGTCAACGAATGTTTTTCAAGGTGCATGTAGTGAGTGAACACACACTGACATCTATCGCAACAATGTTAATTACCAACAGTTTTTTCCAAATAAGGATTTATTTATGTCTTCTCAAATTTCGAATTAAAGCAAACTTCTTGACGCAATATACACACTGGTCTCGAGGTCTCGTAATATCTTCCAAAGTAGCTGGTGGCGAGGAGTTTGGAGTTGCAATCCAATTATTAGATGCTGTTAAGAAATAATTGCAAATAAACACGTGTTTCCTTTGTTCATTATCATTCTTAAACAAACGAAGACATAGTGTACAACGATATAGAGGATGTGTATAAAAGAATACCCCAACTGTGAAGGTCTATAATATAAAAACCAAACAACCTACAACCTTGGTTGACCAATCAAATGAACAGTTGAACCGCGAAGTCTGTTAACCATATCTACATAAATGTTCAATGTGGCCACCATGAGTGGCCCTAACGACATCTACGCGATAATTAAACTCGTTTCACACTCTTGTCAGCATGTCCGGTGTTACGGTTTGGATGGCGTCCGTAATTCTCCTTTTGAGGTCGTCAGTGCTAGCCGGCAATGGTGGACGAAACACTTGGTCCCTTATGTACCCCCATAAAAACCAACGTACGGTACTCCACCTATCGGGAGGACGACGTCCATATTTGCGACGGAATTCACGTTGCACAGTCGTAACCGATTCACATTTAGCAAATGGAATAACACAGAATGCCTTCAGTTATTCCGTCGCCATCGTGATGCGGACTAACACACAACACACGCTCATAGTGCAACGGCAGACGCTCCCAGTGTCATCTCTCGGCACATAAAGGAAACATCAGACCGTCCCCTTCACACTGACGTGTCCGAATGCGAGCTCGCTACACCCTCACTACCTCAAACCGTAACACCGGACATGCTGACAAGAGTGCGGAACGAGTTTGATTATCGCGTATATGTCGTTCGGGCCGCTCATGGTGGTCACATTGCACATTTATTAATGTATTGTAAACCAACTTCACAGTTCCACGGTTCATTTGATTGGTCAATCATGTATGTAAGTAGTTTGGTTTTTATATTATAGACCTTCAAAGTTGGGGTATTCTTTTAATCTCATCCTGTAGATTCAATTCAGGACTCTCGGTACATACTCTCATTTCATGTTGCCGCACATAACGAAATGCGGTAAATGTTTGACCACAGAAACAGTTAACATGATTAATTCCCGTTCAAGCACTGCTTGTATATACTACTGAATGCGTTGCTAATGTGGAATTTCTCGTAAAGGTACGGCCACACTTTACGCTGCGATATCTAATACCCTCAGGTTTCTTTGCACAACTACACCTTTCGTGACAACGCATGCTACGACTATGCTTAAAGTTTTTGTAACAATGCTGGAACTGATCTCCAGGCGATGGTCTACCTGTTGCAGGAGTAAAGCCGCAATATCTCACATCCTGCATATATAGTTCACTACTAGTATCAAACAAACCCTGACATTTCAAACGGCGATGTAGATTTCGAGTAGGTTTACTACGACAATAGCTTTCATGACGACATAACTTACTCAATCCAGATACTCCTTAACAGAATAACAACACTTTTGTTTCGATTCCGATGATTGTATTGAAGTTACTTCTCAATAATGCATATTCGCCATTATTAGTTCTGACAAAGAAGACTGATATGGTGTATATAGTACCACACTGTTAATGTTTCGCATAGAAACACAATTAGGGGATATTATTTTGACACAAAAAAATTACCTAAAAATGACTAATACCATAATTACATGTAAGCACCCACAAACAGAATAAAGTAAAGACCTAACACATGGAGCTTTTAAAATGTGCGGCAACATGAACAGTGGATGGAGTAGGATGTGTACTTAGCGTATAATTACTGTGTAATTACACTTGGCAAATTTATTGATCGTAATTACTCTCGGTACATGTACTTTTTCATGATGCAATTACTCATCACACAATTACTTAATAAGCAATTGTTCATTATACAATTATCTCTAATTACCTTCGACGGGACTCGAACCGAGGAGCACCTCACCACCCTTGTCAGTTGTGTTTTGGCAGCCAATGGGTAAAGATGTGTACTTACTGTGTAATTACTCTGGGTACTTTTATTACTTTCTCGTTACATTTACTTAGTCTCGGTACATGAACTTAGTCTCGGTATATTTATTATGCACTTACTCTTTATGCAATTACTCATTATGCTTTGATTACTCCTGATTGCAATTACCCATTATTACATATAATTACCCTCTACCGATCTCGAACCAAGGACTGACCGTCTCCTTAACCATCCTGCACCTCAGAAGGGGCAAGTGAACCCGTCAGCCAATCAAGTCACACCTAAAAGAGTGAAGGAGGGGAAGAACCGTTTCCCAGGTAAAAGGATGCCGGCAAATGGTGTCCCTCTCTCCAGAGCCCATTTACAGGTTAATCAAATGGCACTACGGCTAATGACGCTCCTTAGCTTCCTAAAACGCAGTCGCTCCCCCTACTCACGGTTTAATGAGAACTTCTGAAAAATCTTCTGAGTTCATTTGTCTCGTCTTGTATTTTTTCGCAACGTGTACAAGTATGGAACTGAACTCCATAGACAAACTTCATATAAAATAAGCAGAAAATATTTTTAAGTTGTGACTACCCTTGAAAGCAAAGCTGAAGCATGTGTTTATTGCTAGTAACACTGCTAGAATGAAATAAATATATGCATAATGTTTTAACGCTGAAATCGACGCCTGGCATGCAAGACATTCGGATTTTGTTAAAACCGCACACTTGCATATCAGCAAGTGCGGTCGGTATGGATAGCAAATGATATGCAACTTGTTCCATTGTTACCGGGTCTTTTAACGTAGCACCACCATACACCAACTGCCAATGTGTTGCCTACGTGCCAGACTTTGTGACTCAGTGCTGAAAAATTATGCCTCAGTTTCTCAAAATCGGTGGCGTTTAGGGTAAAAACACAAGCCGACATTTTTTGCTTACCATGTACGGTAGATTTCTGATATGCATATATCAAAAAACTTGAAAATGCCAAACGGTTACAGTTTTAAATGCACAAATAGGTTTCCAAACTCTTATTTATGGAAGCGGATTGATATCGCGTGTGTCTAAATCACACGACATAACTGTAAGTACCTATTCAGGACACGTAGAGGAAGCAGAAATGTCAATTAACATTGTTATGGAAATGCTTCTGCTTGTTGTTAGAGCCGTTATCGTGTACAATGACAAACACTGGATCCCTGTTATGTGGAATGCCATTTCGGCACAGTAAACAACAAATCAAACCAGAATCATAACAGTGGAACACCCACAAACACAGTTAACATTGCGAAACGTATGTCAGCATAGTACAGAAAAAATCAGACATCAGACATAAAATGTCCTCTAAATGTTCACCCTGAGCACTGGTACATCCAGATCTGCATACACCTCTCGCATGCACACATATGGTGTGTTGTGTAACGTACACAAGACTGTTGATAAGGCATTCCACATAGCAGGGATCCGGTGTCTCTCACTGTACATGTTAACAGTTCTAGCAATAGACAGATGCATTTCCGGACCTCTGTTAATTGACATTTCTGCCTCCTCAAAAGCCCTGTTTAGGTACCCACAGTTTTGACATAAATGTTATGTAAATTCTCTATGTACACACCCACCCATTTTTTTATGAGGAATCACCTGCCGACGTTTGTCGGTAGAGTTCTGTTCCGCTCTGTATATGCGCTGTACAAGTGAGGCCAATAAGTTGCATTTGTAATTTCTCTATGCGGTCAACAGCGCTTGCTGCAAACTTTCCCAGTAGGACGCTACATAAGCATAGACACAATCGCTTCAACAACATACCATGTCTGCTGTCATAACGAGTCATCGTCACTGTTAAGCAGAAACTGTATGGAAGCATTATTTCTAATCGTCGCTTTGGCCCTACCGCCCAAGAAACTGATTGCGACTGGTGAACTCTGAAGCGTGTGTTGCGAACCATTTGGTCAGACAGCCATGTCAACGATTGCAGAGGACTTCTATAGAAACTCATGTACAAAATACATTGATAGAATTTTCCGAAGGGATATGATAGCACTTGGTTTTTTATGGTCATGCCGATGCTAGAAAGCCACTGATAACAGTGGAAGAGATTTTATGGAGTAACGAGTCAGGTTGCATGATTTGACAATCGGACGGGCGTGTCTGAACATGGTGGGCGGTTTTTACCTAAGTGTGTTGTGTCGACAGTGAAATTTTATCATGGAAGTACAATGGTCTGAGGCTGTTTTTCTTGGCGTAGGCCTAACCCATTAGTTCCAATAACTTAATCTATGAAATATGGCAATTATCAATAAAAAATAGTGGACAAATTATGCACCCCACACTTATGCGACTGTTTGGAATAAGCCCTTTTCTATGTCAACACAGTATTTCACCTATCAGTAAAGTGTAGTTGTTTGAAGACAATCCGGCAAGACTGCTTATAACTGGCCTGCTAAAATCCCTGACTTGAATATAATTTAACATCGAACAACAGAAAAACATAAACTTTTCATTATGTTGCCGGGACTCAGTTTGAAGAGCCCACCTCAAAGGTTAACACTCTAATTACAACTTAAGTCCGACGTCACATTAGTTACTTGTCTGTCACTTACTCGACCAAGAGAACTGGGTATCCGGTAACTTTTAGCTTCATACTGTATGTTTTATTATGGTTTATTCTATTCAGGTTGGGAAGAAAACGAGATTATTTATGGGAGAGTTTGGCATATAGAAAAACTTTCTGCTCGTGTTCCGAAGGGCTGCTTTTTAAATGGTAGTAAATGAATAAGTTATGTTTGTTTGTGTGTAAATGATTGTGTTTGGTGCGAATTGTGGTTTTTACTTGCCTCTGCAAAAATATTAAGTATAAACTTTATTTTGTAACTGTTATGTACGCCATCCAATGGTTTTTACATGCGTTAACAGCAAAAGTACAATTGTTCCTAGCACTGAACTTTCGTAACGAGCTTATTTTATTTTAAAAATTATGAATTTTCTCCATTCTGTTGTTATATTTAATTAAAGTAATTGTGAAATCCAGCGTTTTGCTAAATCCAGTTTTACGACAGAATACTAAACATTTGGACACATTTATTTAACTCCCCACTGTAGTGCAAAGAACAAAGTTTATTATTTAGGTACTTCCTAACACACACTTATCACAATATTTTATAATATTATATTTATTCCATGAAAATCGCAACCATCTCATTATTTTACATACAAAATTGAGAAAATCCGGGGCACATGAAAAATGCTTGATACATGGAAGAGAAAAACTTAAGTTGGCAAACTATTAGCATTAAGCTTCCCAGCATGAGTTTAATAAACCTAAGTTATCGTAATAGCATTTCTTAGTCTAATATATTTCAAAGGGAAGTTAGTGTAATGATTTGGTATGCTTTGGCACAAGGGCTGGAGTTGGTGGAGCGGTGGAGCTGTCGATACTCTGTCATTCCGATCACCTGGTGGCCATATTGTCCGCCATGTTGGATTTCAGTGACCTTGAACTTGACGTGGTGACCTTTGACATTGAAAGCCTTAAAAAAATCCAAACAAATTGCAGAAAAAATATAAACAATTATTTAAAAGTTATTTTTAAATTATTAAAAATTATCAAAAATTATTCAGCTATTAAAAGTTCAAATGTTTTGGCATAGAGGGGACTCGGGGAAGAAGCCGAGGCGCCAATCGGTCGCTATATTATTACATCACCCAACCACCATGTTGGTTTTCGTTATCCTTGGCCCAGTGCACGTTTGACATTGATATGTTTTCCTTGAATTACCTTAAACTCCAAAAATCTGAAAAATCAAAACAATCCATAAAATATTCTAAAAACTTCCAAAAGTGTTTAAAATATTTATAAAAATATATTTAAAAAATTTATTTAAAAATTTATAAAATTTGGGCTTGGAGGAGTCCTGGGAAGGGAGCTGATACAACTGGTAGCCATGTTATTATGTCGCCCAACCACCATATTGGATCCATGTGACCATGACCTTTGACATTGACCCAGTAACCTTTAACCTTGAAAACCAAACAAATTAAAAATAACATCAATTCTATAAAATTTTTACAAATCCAAATAATTAGTAAAATGTTTATTTTAAAACTTAACAAATACTGTTAAAATTATTTTAAAAATTATTTAAATAATTAATTTAAAAAATTATTATAAAACTTTATTTTTAAAATTTTACATTTCTAGAGGTCCCCTTCGCACCAGGTCTAGCAGACAACGGACCCCTCTCCAGTCAATCACATTGTATTAACGTTATCTTCCCTTCACTATTATTCATTCTGTCGAAGGTACTCCTATCACCATATTGTTTTTTTCCTTTGCCATTTGCTTACACTTACGTCATCCAGATGGTCTCGTGTATAAATGATCTATTTACCCCTCATGCAGTGCTAATTTCTCGATTTAGCCGCCAGGCGAACTGTCGTTCTCACTCACCTATACTCGGCAGACCATCTTGGATTCCACATTTGCTTAGCCAACTTTTCTTCATGCTCAGTCTTTCTATACCAACCATCTTGGATTTTATCCATGCTTTGTTATTCAATGTCAGTCATCTTCGATTTCATTACTACCTCAATAACATAATCACCTTGTTTACCAATTACTTATGCTCTATCATTCCATGTCAGCCATATGGGACTTCATTTGTCTAAGCCACCAGGAAACAGATGTATTTGTTTATGTTTTTTACATATTGGTGGTGCTTTCATCACCCTCCATATTGGATTTTATTTTTATTGCCTAGGTGGCGCTAATTTCTCGATTATGCCGCTCGCTATCAACCTGTACTGAATAATGACGAGGTCCATACCCACAAAGTATGTAAGTTGACATATTTGGTTTTTGTTTTATTTCCAATATTTTCTTTATATACCTATTTTTTTATATATAAAAACTGGTAGTTTTGGTTGTCAATGCATTAAAAGAAAAATAAACCACGGCCCTCCTCCTGCAAAAGCTCACATAAATTTTATCTAAAATAGACTATCGCAATCGATTGTTTACACCATTGAATTAATAAGTCTTTTGAGAAGCAGAAAGGACCATAAAAGAAAAAAAACACATAACTATGTATACATAAATATAATATATTTGTATATTATATACATTCTACCTTTCCAATTATTTTGTTAATTCGAACTTAGCATTTCTTAGGTGTTTGCAGTTCATAGATAGTAGCCAACAGTCTCATCTGATATAACCCCGATCCTTCAGCTCATCGATAATTGAAGCTATCTCAACAACGCGTGAGAAATCTCCATGCTTTTGCAAGCGAATACACTATCTGAGTCTATTAGAAAGTTAATTCTGGTCTTTGGGAAGTATGTAACGAGTATTCTACACTCCTTCTGCCTTCTTCACACCACTTGTCGAAGGAAATTCTTTGGTGAAATATGTGAGGACGTTGAGAGAATCATCATCCTTCTCATCAGATACTTCATAAACAATGTCGTCATAGTCATTATCAACAATGCTATCATTAATGATAGTTTTCACATCTTGTTTCGTTCTGAATATTAAGTTTACATTTCCTTGTAGGAGTCACATTGTCATCATCAGTTTTAGAGGTGGCAAATATTTATTTTGAAGTTCGTCGACTTTACGCGAACCTCTTGCAGGTGTACATTCCACACATACCGACTCTATTATGCCTCGTAGGTCACTCATTCCGTCATTAGAATGAACTGTCTTGCCATAATCGTATGTGGAAACAGTACCCAACGATGCAGCAGGAGTTACTGGCGACATAACTTGCTGGCTCCCAATAGACGAACCCTTGCAGATATTTGATGTGTTCCTTCATTGTATCACCTTGCATAAACTGCATGTGGTCATTGCCGAAATGCATGTGGTCGTTGTAATCATGCGAGTTCTCTCGTCATCTGCGAACATTTTATGTAGTTTATTAACAGGAAGTAACGAAATCATCACATGCTGTTTCTCATTGGGCGAAAAAACACTACATTTATCAGCCTTGATGTATTTATTTAAGTTGTCACGTCGAGTGAACTGTATGGAACATTTATAACAGCTAAGAAAATCATGAGATGGGTTCTTAAATCAATTACTCTTTTCAGGTCGCCGCGCATTGCAACTTTTACTGAAGGACTTGGCAGAGTAACAGCATTGTTTTCCGTGTAATTTTTGGGCAGTCGTTGAAAGTATGCGTGTAGTCATACATGACAAACTCAATTTAACATCGTCGGTGGCTTGCATCGTCTTCAAGCATACATGAATTTATACACTTTACTCCTGCCGACTGACTCTTGCAGACCGACTATTGCAGACAGATTCTTGCAGACTGACTCCTGCAGACTGACTCTTGCAGACTGAATCATATAGACTGACTACTGCAGACTGACTCCAGCCGATTGACTCCTGCATATTGACTCTTGCAGATTGAGTACTGCCGACTGACTCCTGCTGACTGACTCCTGCCAGTTGACTCCTGCCGACTGACTCTTGCAGACTAACAATTTCAGTCTGACCCTTGCAGAATGACTCTTGCCAAGATGTTACTCATTTGCCGGTTTAATAAAAACTAACATATAATGCATGTATATATTTATTTATATATGCACATACATGTTCACTCACCCCAAAAGGAAACACTCAGATACTATTATATATATATATATATAGTGAAATCCCGATTATTCGTATATCCCGCTATTTCGTGCAAATTTGCCGGTCCCTTGAGAAAATCCCTTTAATTCGTAAAAAAAACAATGCATTCTGGTCCCTTTCGATAATACGTATTTATTTTGGTGCTCGAGCTCAATTAAAACGTCTTATAATTCTTATTTCCAACTTAAAAAGTCTCGTTAACTCGTAATGTTTTTTACCCTAGACTGTACACCGGCTCTAGATTTATTCAATTCGGGCAGGGTAAAAAAGACCCGTAGGGTACTGAGGGACGTAGGAGGGTTTTAAGGGCAGGTAATTACGCCGAGTAGGCTGTGAGACGATGTGTCTGTGATTCTCAGAACTAAGAGGTGCCTTGGTGTCCGGTCTACGGTTATGAGAGGATAGGAAGGAGCAGAACTAGTGAAAAGTTCGTCAGTTCGGTCTTAGCCATGCCTCCGAAAAGAGCTAATAAGTGTATTTCCATTAGAGAAAAAAAAAGAAATCATTAACGCCATGGCCGGTGGTGATAAACAAATTGACGTGTCCAAACGTTATAACATTCCTCCTTCCACAATAACATCAATTCTGAAGAACAAGGACAAAATCGCCTCCCAGACATCGGACAGCAAAGTAAAGCGCTTTAAGACTGGTAAGTATCCACAACTAGACGAGAATTTAAAAAAATGGTTTGCGCAGGCATGAAATTCGAATGTACCAGCTGGAGGAAACATTTTAAGAGAAAAAGCAAAAGTTTTCGCAGAAAAAATGGGAATTAAAGACTTTCGTAGGAGTGATGGTTGGTTTCATAGGTTTAAAAAAAAGGCGCTCTATAAAATTTAAGAAACTTAGTGGGGAAAGTGCGAGTGTATCGGCCGACGTTTGTTCTGAGGGGAAAGACGAATTGGGAGAAATAATCGATTCTTATGAGCCCAACAACATTTTTAATTCCGATGAGACGGAGTTATTTTATAAGTGTCTCCCCGACCGATCAATGTTTTTTAAGGAAGAAAAGTGTAATGGCGGAAAAAATAGTAAATAACGTGTAACCATATGTTTGGCTACCAACATGGATGGATCTGAGAAATTAAGACCGCTCATGATAGGTAAATCAGCCAAACCAAGATGTTTTAAAAACATAAAAACTTTTCCGATGACCTATCGTGCAAACAAAAAAGTGTGGATGACGGGCGAATTATTCTAGCAATGGATACGATCAGTGAATGCTGATATGGAGAAACGGCAGCGAAACATTCTACTTTTCATAGATAAATGTACGGCCCACAACAATACCCCACCGCTCAGTCATGTTTATGTTGTGTTTTTGCCTGCCAACACTACTTCTAAGCTGCAGCTTCTAGACCAGGGCATAACTAAAACGTTCAAAACCTTTTACCTCAAGGAAGTAGTGATGCAACGCCTTGACAGTATCAAGGATGGGAAGGATCATAAAATCACCTTATTTTCAGCCATGAACATTGCTCACAAGGCGTGGCAAAGTGTTAGCAAAAGCACAATAAAAAACTGTTTTCGTGCTTGTGGATTCACGAAGGTGGAACTTTCATCAGTAGTTACTGAACAAGAATTAGAATGCCCTGTGAATTGGAATCGTCTTCCTCAAAATGAAGAAAATTCTACAACTTTTGAAAAAATGTCATCCATTTTGACGATGGCCTAGCGGTAGCAGGGATTCTAACTAATGGCGAAATTTTGGCTCCATCTCAGGACATTGATAGTGAAGGTGATGACAAAAATGATGTGCAGACAATTACACCTAAATTGGCTAAACAATACATCAACAATGTGCGCCATTTCTTAGCCAAATCAGACGTTGGCGATGAAGTATTCTCGGTTTTTAACATGCTTGACAAAGTCATCGACAATACCCGTCTGCAAGGCTTGAACAAAAAACAAAAAGAAAATTACAGATTTTTTTTAAACGCAAATTTTTTAGTTGTTTTTAATTGATGCAATGATTTATTTATTGTACATATGTATACATAATATATAGCCATGCGTTTATCATTACATATTATGCAAATTTGCATTAATCTCGTTATTATGTTTTTTTTGCTCCCGATTATTGGCAATGCTGCTAATTTGAATATCTCGATAATTCATATTTAACATTCAGTCTCTTGACAATACGAATTATTGGGATTCTACATACAGGATGAGTATAAAAGAATACTCCAACTTTGAAGGTCTATAATATAAAAACCGAACAACCTATAACCTTGATTGACCAACCAAATTAACCGTGGAACCGTGAAGTTTGTTTACTGTACATTCATAAATGATCAATATGAACTTCATGAGTGGCCGGAACGACATCTACGCCATAATCACACTCGTTCCACGCTCTTGTCAGCATGTCCGGTGTTACGGTTTGGATAGCGTTCGTAACTCTCGGTTTGAGGGGGTGAGGGGATAGAGATCTCGCAGTCGACACGTCAATGTGAAGGGGGCTGTCTGATGTTTCCTTTATATGCCAATAGATGACACTGGGAGCGTTTGTCGTCACACTATGAGCGTGTGTTGTGTGTTAGTCCACATCACGATGGCGACGGAACAGCAGAAGGCGTTCGGTATTCTTCAGTTTGCTAAATGTGAATCGGTTACAACTGTTTAACGTGAATTACGTTTAAAATGCGGACGTCGTCCTCCCTATAGGTGAAGTATCGTACGTTGGTTTCGTCAGTTCCGTGACACAGGGTGCCTTTGAAAAGGCAAAAGTTCCGGGCGGCCGCGTGTGTCCGAAGAAAATGTGCAACGCATTCAACAAGCGTTCGTTCGCAGTCCAAGAAAATCAACTCGAAAATCTAGCCGGGAAATGCAAATACCTCAATCGACGGTATGGACAGTGTTGCGAAAGCGATTGCTGTACACACCATAAAGGTTACAGCTTGTACAGGCACTTACCGAAAGGGATAAAGAACTGAGACGTGATTTCTGCGTGTTCGTTCTTGCCCAGGACGAGGTAAACGATGCCTTCATGTCTAAGCTGGTTTTTAGCGATGAAGCTACGTTCTATACAAATGGTAGGGTGAACCAGCACAACGTGCGGGCATGGGGATAGGAGCCTCCACATGAAACCTCCGAACACGAACAAGCTTCCCCCAAAGTGAACGTGTTTTGCGTTATATCCAAAGACACTGTTTTCGTCCCTTTCTTTTTTTCACGAGGCCACCGTTACTGGAATCCCTTATTTGGACATGCTTACAGAGTGGTTGTTTCCTCAGTAAGAAGAGGCGGCGGGGGGCCTTCCTTTTCCAGCAGGATGGCGCGCCACCCCATTGGCACCTAGCTGTTCGCGGATACCTGAACGAGACATTGCAACGCTGGATTTGCTGAGGAGCAGCTGGTGGCCAGGCGCTTCATCACTGGCTCCCAAGAAGCCCGGATATTACCCCGTGTGATTTTTTTTTCTATGTGGTACATAATGGATCAAGTGTTTCGTCCACCATTGCCGGCTAACATTGATGACCTCAAAACGAGAATAACTAACGGCATCCAAACCGTAACATCAGACATGCTGACAAGAGTGCGGAACTAGTTTGATTATCGCATAGATATCGTTCGGGCCGCTCGTGGTGGTCACATTGAATATTTGTGAATGTATGGTAAACAAACTTCACGTTTCCACTTTATTTTATTCGTCAATCAATGTTGTAGGTTGATCGGTTTTGATATTATATGCCTTCAAAGTTGGGGTATTCTTTTATACTCATTCTGTATAATATGTAGTTATATACAAAAGCCAGAATATTCCATTAGCGGGAGTTAAGATTTCCTTTTGAACACACAAAAGGAGTTCGATATAGTTTTACTCCCTATCACTAGATCTCATGTTTTAAACAAATACTTGTAGTTATATTTTAATTCACAGAAACATTATTGTAAAATTACAAATACTGCACTAGTTTTATCAAATTACGCAAAAAATACTAAATTACCGAAAATCTTTTAGTGTACATATACGCTCACATATACTCCAGAATGTAATGCACAATTAAAGATTTACAACTATACTGGCATTGGGTGTTCATACAACGACCATGTAGCAGCAATAATACATAACTTATGGTTTCAGTACAGCGAGTGTGTGTATTTTTACACGTACTTCAAAATGTGTAAATTAACACCAACATTGTGTTTACTAAGCCAAACGTTCCTGTATTTTCACCAAAAACATGCAATACTCTCTAAATTATTAAAAACATTTGTGTAAAATTACACTCGCTGTAATTGTTTTTACAAATTACACATACGAAATGTAAAATTACCTAAATTTTGTATGTGTTAATCTACACCTATTTTCTAAAGTGTCGGATTCTTTAATTTTCTGCTGATTTAAGTTTTTGTGAAGTAAAATGTAAAATAAATGCTACTATAGAAGCCTTACTCCTATTTCCTATTAAAATTCCGCAGCTGCCAGCTAACCAAGTCCATACGATGTTTACGCTTTTTTGAGCACTTTTGAAATCAACCTATGAAAAATGTCACTGTCCCTGTCTGCATGTATTTTAACAGACAGTACATGCGCCCAGTAAGGTTAGTAATGACAAAGGGAAAGTAGTGCCATGTCTTAGCGTTGAATTAAGAATGTAGGTAATCATTTGTGAATGCTGAAATGATTTCTATTGTAGCCTATTTTTACGCATATAAGTGTAGAAATTTGCAAATTTGTAAAATATTTACTTATCTAATAAGTTTACAGTTTCGCTTGGACGTCGAATGAATAAAGTGATCCCGTCTATGAAAATGTTAATTTTACATATAGCGGAAGAATACAAAAGGCGCATGCGATTTTATCTCAAGCAGGGCAATCAGAAGTGCTGAGTTTGCCGTGAACAATCTATAGAAAATTGCATCAAAGGGCGAAGGCACTGCGTTAGTGCTTACTCATTTTAATAATATTTTGCATGCGAACTATTTCTTACTAGGCATTACCAACACACTTATTTCCTCTCTGTTTTTATTTATGTTAATTACAAATTGAATATTACAGTTTAAAGGTGAAATACAGATAAAAGTTCAGTTTAACCAACAACAGAAGAATAAAACACCTGAGATACATGAAATGTTTAGGAAACAACCAAAGCCTTCACACGTGGGGTAATTTCCCAAAGGTTTGATTCAAACAAACGTGGAGATACTGGGAATGGACTGTACTCTCGACCTTGGCTGCAGGCGAAACCAGGTGGCTGAAGAAGCCCGTCTGGAAGGGGGAAGGGGTCAAGCACGCATGAAGTGGTAGCAGGATTTGCTTATGTTGAGAGGGGGGGAGGAGAGGGAAGGCGCCCAAGGAGAACCGCGGCCGATCCTTGCCCGGGGCAGCAGTGGACGTCAAGACGCGAGCAACCTTCCTCGCTGACCTGCTTCGCCGTGCACAAGAGCCTCTACGTGTACAGAGGCGGAACCTCTCACGCGAGCTCGCCCAGCCGCATCGCGAGACTGCAAGAACGGGTTTTAGACCAGTATTCCAGAAAGCTCAGTTGTTGAGTTGAGAGATTTGGGAGGCTCTTTAACCCCGAGGTCCTGAAAGCCGACGAGTGTGAAATGAGTTGAGAATGGATCAGCGCCGGAACGCAAGGGCGGTGGGAACGGGATATCCCCGAGAAAACCCGCCGACCAGCGTCATCGTCCGACACGATTCCCACTTGCGAAAATCCGGGAGCGACCCGTCCGGTGGTTGAACCCGGCTCGTCTTGGTGGGAGGCGAGCAGTGTAACCGCCCAACCACCGCGTTCCCTCCAGAACGTTCAGTTTGGCATTACATATGTGCTACCATCTCGGGGCGATTGAAAAGCCATGACTAATGCTTAACTCACGGAACGTATTTCTGAACATTTTTTCTCTATGTCCTGATATGGTATCGGATGTGTCCCGGTTTGTTATTCACCGCCTCGCGTGCGAGGACATAAACAGTTGAAAGTGACACTGTGGTGTGGTTATTTACAATAACTTGCAAAAATTTATATCTGCAGGGTTTAATTTTTACGTTATCTGTAGTGCTGGCAGTTGTTACAGACTTTAAGTAACTGTGCGTATAGTAATAAAAAAAATATTATTAGTATATTTCTGGCGTGATATCTGTAGTTTGTTCTTTACTGCGTTACAACTTACGGAACATTAAATGGTATGTTTCGTGTTTGTAATGTAGAAATTATAGACGTAAATTTTAAATGGTGCACATGCATTTGAACAGCAGAATTGCGACTTTCTAGTTATATGTTCATACTCATTAATAAATCTACGATATTTAGCGGTTCTGCAAATCTGACCTGTAGTGTAATGTTGTAGCAGAAGTCAGACAGTGCTAAGGGATAAAATGGCACCCAGATCAAATTAATAACCCAAATGCAAAAACACGGAACAAGGATGTAGTCTTTGATTTGTGCAGTTTGCAACATGGGAACTGAATACATGACATTATTTTAGCTCCTGGTAATATAAATTTGTTACCCGCCCATGTGTTTCAATAAAATTCCACTACGGTTATATGTGAAGTTTTAAATATTCCCTGAAATACACATTTCAAACAATTTGTACTGCATATGTCAGCATTTATGTATTATTATTTTATGGGTTTTGCTGGCTGGAATTCAGCACTTTTTGCAACTTTTGGAGTTGTGGCCAATTTTGAAATTAAAGATGCGCTAAGGCAAATTAATTCATTGTGTTTCAAACGCACAGGGAAACATTACAAATTTGTAATATACACATACATATGAGACATTAAAAAAATTCCAACTGTCTGTAACAACTGTTCATGGTTAAAACACACTCAATACGGTTCCCGCTGTCAGATTTTGAATTATAAAGTCTATTCCATGAGTTCCATGTGTCAACGTCATTCTCGTATGCATGCACGTAGCTTTGGCAATTGACACGACTCTCACTGAACCACATATAAGTCTCCACTAAAACGTCGAAACACTAGAAACACAACTTTGTAAATCATGTAAATAGTTTAAAACACAAGAAGTAAAATATTTATAACGTAATTTTGAGTTTCACACAAGGGAAAAGTTATCCCTAACAACCATCCTCAACAATCAACAAGTCATATCGTCAGTCGTGCCAACGTAACTTACAATTTGTAACTCGTCCCGCCGATATGGTTTTACCGTTGTTGGCAGAAGAGCTCACAAATATAATTTGCACACACATTATACTATTTTCTTTTGCAATGTAAGGTCTTCAAATCAAAAGGGGGAAATTAAAAATTCCTTCCGAACGTGAACCGTGGGTTTCGTTGAATAAATCATGAGATATTTAATTATTAACGATAAAAACGCCATATTGCCAAATAATCGCCGTTATGTCGTTCTGTCATACTGTTAACAATCCATCGTTAAGTGTTTTAATACTTAGCACAGTAATTAAAATAAATATATATTATTCAACATAATACGTGTGAAAACGTAAATGTTATAGTTAATTTTAAAACCATAAAAAATCGGCACCAATAAAGCGTTGAAGCCGAAATGCCTGAGCCGTAGTCCGACACACAACCAGTTGCACTAACGCGACTCATGCCTGCTGAAGCAGAATAAATTATATATATAAATATATAAGTTCATATATTACGTGTTTTGGGTTGTTTTAGAAGCCTTTAAATTATGTCGTACATATTGCACAGTATTCTTGTCGACTTTAACTTTTATTTTCAAAACAACTAAGTTCAACTGGTTTCCTCATTTTTAGATAAGTAATTACATCGCAACGTATAACGGTCTGGATGCGTCGTATTGTTTATGGATGTTCGACACGCTACCGGCTCCAGAGAAAATATGTGTTCTGCGCATGCGTAGGTTTCGTTTGCGCCAAGGATAAATCATCAAAATCGGAGCCCTAAGATTAAGGCCTCGACCGTGGCTTAACTAAGACCTTAGCTGGCGCTATAACATTCTGGAATACTGATAAGGCCTGGACATTTCTTAAGCTGTACCAAAACCCTCATAAAAACGTTCTGGAATACTGGCCTCATTAAGTCGGTCGTCTACCTGACGCCTGAACTGCGTTTCAGCATATTTGAAAAACGTGTTTTTTGACAAAACTCTTAAACGTGTCCCCAATATGTTTACGTAAGAAAAGAAACAACACCCCAGACGAGGACTGAAGGGTACTTTCAAGATATCACAGATACTGCAGATATCATTTTGAAACCATTCAACATTGTTAAAAACCAGATTTTTCAGACTTATGCTTCTTGAAACATACCACCAGGACACAAGAGAAATTACGATAAGAGCACGTGTTACACCATACTACACACTTTTCGTCAATAAAACGATAAGGACGCATGTTAAAGTCACACAGGTTTTCACGCAGAAGAACGTAAACACAGCACGAAATTCCACACATTTGCGCGTAGTGGCGATGGCGCAGTGTCACTCATGTCGTTTCCACGCTTTTCGACCACAAACGTGAAAATAGCTCCACTTTGGTGGCCGCCTTAACATCTGACCAAGAGTACACAAACACACAGAGAATAAATGGCTTGGTGGTTCCTTTAATGTGAACGTACCCATTCCCCGATTTCTTCTTAAGTATTTTATGGTCTGGCTCTTGCACACCACGAAAGATCAACGACTGTTAGAGACCGGAAGAATTTGCGGGTTGAATGATCTGTTGGCTAAGACTTCACAATCGTCTATACACTCAGACAATTGTAACCCAGATCGAATATAAGCTTGCAGAAAGCTTGCCATCTGACTAGAATTTACCTTCCGGAGCAAGCTGGTATATATCGTATTTGATTAGCTTTATTACAGCCCAATTTCTCATAACTGGTACATACTTGCCAATGGAAAACTTGCAGATGGCTTGAAGTATGCTTGTAGTTCGCCAACGCAATCTTGCGGCATGTTTTTTCTAATCAAGCTCACTGTAAGCTTGACAACTGGAGACTAGTTAGCTTGAATCAATCTTGACTCAAACCTGTTAGCTTGCATAGCAGGCTTGTTGCAAGCTTAAATGCTGGTCATGACAAGCTTTATTCAAGCCTGGCTCAAGCCGATTGTAATGTTTGGTGAAATGCCTATAGTCACTTAAATTAAACCCCCCTCCCACACATTTCAAGGATATTAAGTTGTCTCGTTGCTTGATATAGTATGGCATAAAGTCACAGAGTATAATTTAGCTTTTTTTTTAACTCTGACAGTTGGTGCACC
Organism: Clitarchus hookeri; assembly: GCA_002778355.1. Lineage (NCBI taxonomy): Eukaryota > Metazoa > Arthropoda > Insecta > Phasmatodea > Phasmatidae > Clitarchus > Clitarchus hookeri. The sequence continues at coordinate 884,659 of NQII01000206.1, read as the reverse complement.
TGCAGTAGTATTTATGTTATCGTTACTTTGACTTTGAATTTTATCTGTGAAGTTAGAATTGAAATACTGACGAACCACATGACGAATTTCCAACATGACTCTCCGATGATGTGGACAATTATTTTTAGCTATAACATAAAGTTTTAATTTTGTTCCATTTATAAATTTGCACGAAAAAATATATAAATTGAAAATTATTATAGTTTCATTCACTTGCTTTTGAAAAGTTATTTTCTGCCAGTGTGTCATACTTTTTTTAAATATAGTATATTTAACATATAGCGAGTCATTTCCAACTTTTGCTCGCCTTATTGACTGCTTCCCAGTAATAATGGGAAGCCGTGATTGGGCCCGACTTTTGTTGCATGTTTTATGATTGGCGTAGAGTCTTCCGGAAAGCGTCAGTCCAGATTGTTCCCAAGCGTATCCGCTATATTTTTTAAGTTATCTGACTAATGTTCGAGATGCCAAACGGCAAGTTAATTCTCCACTTGCCGATTGGCGAACGCTGTAACGCAATATTGCCGAATCTTGTATATTGAAGTCTACGTTACGCAATGCTGTTCCGCTTCTGTAGTGATCAATATTCTGCCCTTATATTCCACTTTAATGGAGTTAAAGAGGTTAAAATTTGTTTATACATTTTTATAATGTTTTATTTTTTGTCGTTGTGATATCAGGTAATAGACTAAAAAAGTATTACAATGGAAGAAAATCACCTTTGAATTTTAATTAACGTGCTATGTTAATTTTTAAAGTAAATATTTTTTCGTACAAATCGGAAAATTGAACAAAATTATTGGTTTAATATACAGCTCAAATTAATTGTTTTTGTAAGTAGAAAGTCATGAATATAATTGTTTGAAACTTGTTATGCGGTTTGGCCGTATTTCAGTTTCAACTTTTGTGATAAAATTAGAAGTCAAAATTCGCAGGTGAATGGAGTGTTAAATTTCAAAGAAATTGTAAGGTGCCACTCCAGCGTTTTTAAGAAATGCTTTATCAGAAACCAAACTTTGTGCCAAAATACTAACATTTTTAATTTGTACGAATCAAGATTTTGGCTTAAAATAATTTCATTTACGCTAGAAACATTATAAATGTTGTTTTTCAAATGACATGGTATTCTAATGAAGTTATCATTGATATCGTGTCACGAAACCACAAAATAACATAAAAATCAAGGAAACAAAAAGGCCCTTTAACAGCCTCAAAAGCCTGGTTTCCCCTTTCGTCTTTTTTTTTAGCGACACCCGATTTTCACGAAAATCAAATCCTGTGTAGTTACATTTCAAAAATCCTTTCGCTCAGGTCGAATTTCGCTACTGGGTGGTTTTAACTACTGCGCGTCTTACGTTTTCCAGCGGTACAAGTGGGCACAGACAAAGCCGAGAAAACATTTCCAGGCCCTGATGCTGTCGCCAACGGTAACGTTTAAGGGAAAACCAGTGAAAATAAAGAGCACTCTCGTACCTTGGGGTGGTGTTGGATAGCAAGTTAAGATTTCAGGACTACATCAGGTACCTAATGGATAATACCATAAGCCTTTTCACGCAGATGCGAGTGGTGTCCACAGCATTGTGGGGGCTTGGATTTAAAACTATGATAACACTGTACGTGAGTTATCTTCCTAGGAATTGCATTATACGGATCAGCAGTACGACATGAAAAAGCAAGATTAATGCATGAACAGAGACTTCTACTGAAGACACAGACAGCCGCGTTGCTTGCTACCACTTAATCACACAGTTCAACGTACATTGACGCACGGCAGGTGACATCTCAAATAATCCCCTTCGATCTGTTATTAATAGAACGTGGAAGTTTAATGACTGAAACCAATTGAATATCTGAATCAGCAACGAGGAAGAATGAAGTGAGAATAGAAACTGGCTGAAGAGATGGGATGCTTCGGAGGGTTGGAAAATAACTTACGGAAAACTTCCTGACATAAGGGATGGACACTGCTATCAATGGACCACGATTGATTATAGTCTGTCACAGAAGTTAACGGGACATGGAAATATCAAAGATTTTTTACACATATTTAATTTGGTAGACTCTCCTCTCTGTCTAATATGCAATACTGAAGACACAATGCAACATGTGCTACAAAATTGTCCTAATACTGAGGACTTGAGAACTGAATGCTGTAGAATATAAAATGTATCAAAAAATTAAAGTGACATACACGATATGATGTAAAGAAGGAAAAGTAAAAAAATAATGAAGAATTATGCAATGAAAATCTGTATGAGATAAGAAGGGTCTGACCAGCGAATACAAAATAATCCACAAGATTTGGAAGATACATCTCCATAAAAAGGATAGCATACCCTAATACTGACAATTAAAAATGATATAAAAGCTTCGATACTGGGAGTGGGCCCAATACACAGCCGGGACTATTCCAGTTTAGATATGTAGAACTTTCAAAGGATTCGTCAGAAGGGAACTGATCAGTTTGGGTAAAAAGGGGGGGGGGTTGCTTTTCCTCCTACTCCGAAGAAGCTATAATACATGATGCAGACCTGGCAACGTACAATGGATATGAACAACAGAGGAAATAAAGGACCTAGGCAAGAAACCAGGGTAAAAGAGACTGGTAATATACGAACCTGCCAATGGAACATAAATGTTAAATTACGAGAATCCAGAGTTATGGAATGGTTCTGTGAGAGGAGAGGGATCGAAAAGTGGTCCACAGACTGCTGCCTAATGGAGGGGTTGATATAGGCGTTTGAAAAGTAGAGTATAAATCTATACATTAGGATATAAAGAATAACCCAAGGTTGCTAGGAGAGTCAAGGTGGATAGCAAGCTCAACAGTACCGAAAAAAAAATATTTTGTAGTGGCCACGGGCCACAAAGTGTTTTAGTATAAATAAATAGGGACTTTGGCGTAAAGGATTCAGGAGTAGGCGCCAGGCACCGGCCGGCCGTCATGTTGTGACGTCACCCAACCGCTATATTGAATCCGGGTGACCTTGACACATGACGTTGACCTTAACCCTTTGCCCGTGACCTTGGATGACCTTGAACCCAAAAAATCGGAAAATATAAAAAACCAAACAATTCAGAAAAAATATAAAAACTTAAAATATATATAAAATTCTAAAAATTATTTTTAAAATGTATTTAAAATGTATTTGAACAATTCCTTTAAAGCATTGGTTTTTATAAAATCTATTTATAAAACGTATATTTTCAGAGGTTCCTCCACCATTACCCTTGCCAATTTTTTTATTGGTTATTTAATCGTTAATTAGTAGGAAGACCCCATTCCCCTCACCAAAACTCATTCCGTCGTATGGAAGCATCTTGGTTTTTTTGTTTGACATTTGTTTTCATTTTCAATACCTTGGTGGCGCTAGTGTATTATTTATCGATTTCGCCACCAGACGAGTTGGCGATTCAGCCGCCAGGCGAGCTGTCGACACTCATTTTTTATAGCCATAGCAATATCTGTAATTTTTATCCTTCTCAAAAAATTGCTTTTCCAATTAACAGTATACGTAATTGCATGATGCAGACTTTGACTACCTGCATAATTAATTGAATCTAAATTGTTTATTAAAAATTTTAAGTTGTTCAATTTGAAAAATAATTTGTTTTTAATTATATTATTGTACATAGAGTACAATGATATGTACTTTATGCAATAATTTTTAATTGAAGTTTTCATTTCTGTGGCTTTTAAATTTTTAATATATTCTAGCAAATTAGGCAAACATGAAATAAAATACAATTTTATTCACAGGCATTAATTTTATTCAATTAATTTACTACTGTCACTCATGCCCTAAAAAAATTACAATGTTCTTCGATATATATGCATCTCAATACAAGCAACTTAGTTTTAGGTTACAGTATTTTATGTATCACGCTATTCACACTCGTTTTTTTCTTGTGCGAAAGTTTGGAAATTATTTGCCATATACTTTTCTCGAAGTACTTTACTCGATGTATTGTAAAGTTCAGATATTAAAAATTTTTAAACAGAGTTTAAAATTTTGTTTTCATATTTCTGACATATTATGAAACTAAAAAAACCTTTAACTGAGTGTATGATATAGTAGGAATATAAGAATAACCAACTTTAGCTTCGTGTCTCTAAGTATTACTTTTATATCAGAAACAATAACCGACATTCTTCGAAAAATTGTTCTTTAAAACTGACTGCGATTATTTCAGGTTAGGTATAGACAGTCTTCAGAGAGCATCGAAATGCGCGAAGTCCACAGAAAATTGCGATCAACGTGAGATGTCAGCTGTTCGATCCAGTTTTATGACATCGCATTGTTTCTATAGTTGTCTACGCGTAGATATTCAACAAAACAATACTGTATATTTACAAAAAATTATATTGTTAATCTACGAAGTCTATTATTCAACAAGAATACGCAAGTTCCAGGTTTTTTTTTTTACTTTGTATTGAAAACTATAGGGTGAATGTGATACGGTAATAAATGCAAAGAATGTTCTGGGGAATGGGAAAGAATCTTGAAGACACTGGAGGAATTAATAAATTCGTTTGCTTCGAATGGTTGCCTTACTAGGGTTTATTCTAATCAGGTTAGAAACAAAACGAGATTTCTTATAGGAGAGTTTGCATAGGGAAATTTCCCACTGCAAGGTGCGCTTGTGTTTCAAAGAGGTCGCTTTTAAAATGGTGACATATTGCGAATTTCTATTTATTTGTGTAAAATTCGGGTTTGGCTCGAACTGTGATATATACTTGCCCCAGCAAAAATTTTAAGCATTTGCTTTATTTCGTAACTATTATTAACGCCCTCCAACATAATTTTTTTGAATTTAGAGTGTGTTTTATTAACATGAATTTCACCACACTGTACAGCAAGAGCAACAACAGAAAAGTAAACTAACGCCCTCCAACAGTTTTTACATTAGCAAACAGCAAAAATACAACTGTGTTTGACATTCAGCGTTCATAGCCAGTTTATTTCAATTGAAAAAAAAGTTACAAATTTTAGTGAAAAATAAGTATAGCTGTTACCAAAGGGAACTTTATCATTTTGTCCTTTTCTTTAAGGAAACTGTGCAGGAAAGCCCTAAAAATGATATTTTTAACCGTTTCACTTTTCTTTCAATTCAGTTAAATTATTCAAACAAAGTAATTGTTTAAGCCAACGTTTTTTTTTAAATCCAGTTTAACACCGTATATTTAACAACATGTGGATATATTTCGTTATGTTTTTGTTCTAGTGAGAGGAATGCAGTTTATTTTTACGAGGTTCGAACACTATACAACTAAAAATAAATTTACACAGTTATATTTATTTTATGAAAATATCAATTATCTCATTTATTTAGTTACAAAAGGGGAATATCCGGTACACATGCGATACCAGTGATACCTGAGCTCGAGATTTTTTTGTTTCCAAACTAAAAGCATTGAGCTTCCCAAACCTGAGTGTAATAAGCCAAACTCACGGTAACCGCTGGAAGAAACAGCCACCGACACTGGCCCCTCTCAATGGTCCCTTTGTATTTTAACTTACTTTCAGGAGGAAAGATAGGCTTATGANGCAGTTTATTTTTACGAGGTTCGAACACTATACAACTAAAAATAAATTTACACAGTTATATTTATTTTATGAAAATAGCAATTATCTCATTTATTTAGTTACAAAAGGGGAATATCCGGTACACATGCGATACCAGTGATACCTGAGCTCGAGATTTTTTTGTTTCCAAACTAAAAGCATTGAGCTTCCCAAACCTGAGTGTAATAAGCCAAACTCACGGTAACCGCTGGAAGAAACAACCACCGACACTGGCCCCTCTCAATGGTCCCTTTGTATTTTAACTTACTTTCAGGAGGAAAGATAGGCTTATGAGATCACTTTGCTGTCTATGTACCTGTGTGTATGTGCTTTGTGTCTGTCCGTGTAGGCTATGTGAGTGTATCCCCCTGAAATATTTTGAATGCGTGAACCGAATTTCACGAAACTCGGTGCACATATAGAACGTAGTAAGGATGTCAGGCTTTTATAATTTTCGACCACGCCGGGTGCTTGTTTTCAAAATGGCGGGATTTTTAATTTTTAGAGCCCAGTCAGATCTAGGAAATCAATGAATCGGTTTAAACCAATTTAAATAGGTACAAAGTGCTTCATATAGGCAAAGCATTGAATTTAGATAGGTACATTGATATCGTCGCGTCATTTTGAAAGATAGCGCTTTATGAAAAATAAGTATTTATGTTATATAAGTAGATACCTGCAAAATTCGCGAGTTCAATGACCTGCAGGCTAGACTCTACAGTCTTATGTACAAATATTCCGATATTAACTGCACATTGATTGTCTGTTCTCACAAAGGAAGGCGACGATTGGGCCAGCGTTCTCCAGGATGTGTCAAACACCGTGTGGACCAATGGCTAAAGATATATAAACACACGTGCTTTGAATTGTAGCTTGTACCAAAATGAATCCGCCAATTCTTCAGATATCTATATACACTGAAGAGCAAAAAAACTGGTATAGGCATGCGTATGCAAATAACAGACGTATGGAACCAATAAGAATAACGCGATGCGGTCGGCAGCTAGATCGGTTACTGCTGCTACGATGGCAGGCTATCAAGATTTAAGTGAGTTTGAACGTTGTGTTATAGTCTGCGCACGAGAAATGGGACATAGCATCTCCTAGGTAGCGATAACATTTGAATGTTCGCGTACGACCATTCCACGAGTGTACTATGAATATCGAGAATCCGGTAAAACATCACATCTTCGACATCGCTGCGGCCAGAAAAAGATCGTGAAAGAACGGGACAAACGACGACTGACGAGAATCATTAAACATAACAGACGTGCAAGCCTTTCTCAAATTGGCGCAGATTGGACTTGTGGACTTCCCTGAAGAATTCATGTTGTGAATTGCCTCCTGCATACCTTCAGACATTAGTCCAGTCCATGCCACGTCGTCTTGCGGCACTTCTGCGTTCTCGGGGGGCCCTACGCGATATTAGGCAGGTGTACCAGTTTTTTTTTGGCTCTCCAGTTTATATATTGTAACATTCGACTGCTTACAACCGAAGTTCATGCTCCTAATCCTAGCTCCGTAATGCAGTTGACAGCATAAGGAACGAAGGTTTCTGGATTCGAGTCCCTGGTAAGGCACATGTTGATTTGTAACTGTTTCAGTAGTGTTGTATATGTTTCTGGTTCCATCAGATACGGTACTGCTGTCCACAGCACGCCAAGGCTTACGCCACCGAAGCTTTTAAGAACTTCATCAGAATATTTAGCATCCATAAATAGGAAAGTAGGTAATTTCTTGTTTTCGTCTGATGAAATAGGCTCTTGGATCCTGACGACCAACTTCACGGTGACTAGGCTAGCAGGAACGCATTTCATCTTTCACGTGGAGATAAATGATGCCACCGAACAGCTGTCTGAATACTGACAGAAAACCATTCGCAACAACTGTGTAATGTCAGGAGATTAATATCATTTTACTAACTAAACTTTTCAGAATTTTACCGTGCTATTCAGTAAACCCAATTACAGAAACGCTTTACACGCATTTTGCAGTACGTTTTACTAACAACATTCCAAATTTCTTTCAGCTTACAATAAACATTTCAAAACTTGAATTCCCTCCTTGTCCCAAAACACTCATCATTTAGACACAAATCATTTACATCGCTTGTTCTGCGTAGAGTTAAGATATTATACACATTTCCATTGATAAGAAAAAAAATTTTTATTATCTTTAAAAACTCGCTTTTGTGAAATTAAATAGAATCTCGAAGTTTCCTTTTACATCCTAGGGGCGTTTAGATTTCATGAGGTTGCTCCGACGTAAACTTCACAAAGTAGAACGTTGCTTCATCGTCTAACAACTCAGCTAGTATTTAGGCGCAGTTAGACTCATTACAAGTAAGCGTGGCATAAAAATGTTGCGCTACTGTCAATCGTTGGCTGTGCTCTGTAATTATGTAGCTTTCATTCTAACGGGTGTTCATTTACGCAAGCATACATAACAAAACCCCCGGGCGAATGGGGGAAAGCTACCAATTGGTATTCCCGTTTGGAGGCTAAAATTTTACGTTCCAAAGATATCGAGTCCTTCGCCTCATTGAGCTAGTTTCCAGTCTATGCCAAA
>NQII01000206.1:860444-876503 GCA_002778355.1 Clitarchus hookeri | reverse complement strand
ATTGATGCAGGTGTCTGAGAAATTCAAAAATTACAATATTTCCGTTCGACTTCAACTTTGCGACAGCTGCGTGCACACGAAGGAGTCAGTGACGGAATGTTTCGCGGTGTTTTTACAACTGCTCGCTCCACAGCTTGGTGCTGTGTGAAGTGTGTCATGGTCGACGACTGGTCCCACCTGACCTCCGGCTGCGGGCTCGGTTCCCACGTGGATGTGTCCACAGGTTTGACACGCATTTTGTCTCCCACAGCTCGACGCCAGTGGATGGACAGTTTATCACCTTCGTACGGAACTAAACAGAAGGATTTCCCATTAAAAACATGTCGATTTTATTTTTATACATGCTGTTTACGGTTAATTGAGCACTTTCAAAAACCCTGCTTAAGATCTATTTTTCAATCCATTTTGTATTCTTCCGCCGTATACGAAATTTACATTGCCAGCGGCCTGATCACTTTATTCATGCGCCAGTCAACTGAAAACGTGAAATTGTCAGGAACCAAAACATGTCACTAATATGTCAATCCGCACACCAACGTGAATAAAGCAAATAAGAGACCAAAACAATTTTCTATAAATTTAAACAGTACACTCGCTATGAAACGTTAAGAATTGGAAGTAATATTCTTAATTCGCCACCAGATGACCTCGGAGCACGCATGCCAGTGTGTGTGTGTACAATAACATGTATGCAGTTAACGGACAGTGATTTTCTTTGCAAAGGCTGATTTCAAAAGAGCCAATTTTACAATGAATTGCCTATACCTTGCAGCACTGAACATAAAATTAAACTTTCTCTAACTGGTTCACGAAACTTAAACTTTCAAAACCAATCTGTATATGTTACTTTGTACATTTTAACCATTAGCATGGAGAGTAATAACCTACTTATAGTAATGTTGGCAAACGAAATAAGAAAGTAATACAGAAATTTGTGGTAACTTTGTACCTTTCCACTTTGATTTTTCACTTACCAGTTATAATTTTGTTTGTAAATAACACAGCAGAGTGCGTGGGATCTCCGGAACTTCCTTCGAAATTGAATAAGACAGGTGGTACAAAATTGCCCAAACTGGTATAGTTATCCCAAATTACTGTACCATGTTTTAACGTGTCATTAAAAGGGCAATATTTAATTAAATTAACTATTGCTTTGTACATACGCCATTGCAAAGCTATGCCGCCAAGGAAAACACAGATTATGGCATCAAAAACATGCGAGAACAAGCCATGACAATAGACCATTCATGGTTACTTCCAACGTTTCTGAAACACTGCTAAAGTTCTACTTTCAGGATATTCCTCCACCTTATGCAAACAAAGCGTAAACTAGTCTAGAAAAGTACACTAAAGGGACAACTCACCGCATTCGTGCTCACTCAGTTTAATAATATTTTACATAAGAACTATTTATTCTTAGGTATCACCAATACACCTATATTCTCCCCTTTTATATTTGAAGATGATGATTATAAATGAAATATTGTAATTCATTAGTAAATAAAATTTTAAAATTCATGTAATAAAAAATAAGCTACTTTTGTGTCAACATAAGAACAAAACGCTTGTGAAACATGAGACATTTAGGAAATAACTTAACACGTATTACATGGCGCGATTTTTCAAAGGTTTGATTCAAAAAGTGTGAAGAAACCGCGAATAGAGTATAGCTGTTGTAAACGTAGATATTAAAATCATGAAAAAAAAATCCATAAAGAATTTAATTAAGATTTCTATCAAAATAAACGAAACAGAAAAGGACGCGTAACAAACAAGCAACAAAGACAAGAAAATATATACAAATACAAGCACACAACTATTTTTAAATTTTTTATGTTTTAAATACCTGTCGACAACAGCAAGTCTTGGTTTGTTCTCATGTATGTTTTTAATGCCATCCTCTACATTTTTCTTGGTGACATAGCTCTGCAAGGTTTTCAAAAATTCCCAGTAGACCGCAAATCATCTACTGTAGCTTCTAGTCATCTTATAATAAATATATATACAAAATAAAAAATTTTATGTCATAGTTCATATTAGTTTTTGAACACCCAGGTGACAATAAGGACAGTTTCGTTATTTCATTGTAAATCGTAACTACAGAAATGATAACACCCGATTTTGAGTGTTAAGGCTTCCTGTAATAAGCTTTCCGACCCGGCAACGTATGGTACAATTTCTTGCGTACATTTTCTAAAACTATAAGCAGTTTAGTTGCTGTCTGCGAACCATTGTCCGTGTCCAGCGAATATTTATGTGGCTATGCTGATTTCAAGTTCACTGAATTTTCTGCAGGGATCAAATCTATATCGGCCAAATTGTAGCTCATTGTCTGAACGAAATCATGTGCAGAAAAGCTACCTTGTGATGTCGTCTATTTGGTGGGAAAATTGCATGTTTCTTTTTATAATTCGGACTTCACGAATACGGATTATTTTTCTTTATAATTGTTCGCTAATGAAACGGATCAAGAAATATCCTTTTTTGTTGCACCTTAGTCGCAAATTCAAATTAAGTCATTACATCTGCAAGTATGTGTCGTGGATATTTTGTGCCATTTTTAGGCAGTCGCTTATTTTCAACTATGTTCTTTTAACCTTGTATTCCCTTTCTGGGGGTTTTTTTTTTTTTTTTTTTTTGGAAAAGCCCGCTGTGTTCTTTTCCATCACCTAGCTTTATTTTTCATTTTTATGTTAAAGCAAGATTAGATAACGTTTTTTTGTCACTGTTTCTGTAATCTGTTTTATTTATATAGCTATATTCCAAGATTTCGTTACTTTTTTCATTTTTAAATTTATGAGTGACCAATTACTCTGATCTGGTTAAGCTATTTTGTCAACCGATGGAAATAACTTTATTTAAATACGAATTGTGAATTTCGTAATGAAATTGCTGCATTTTATTTACGAATTCCATATTTAAATTATCTTCTGTCAATTAAATTTTATATAGTACTTATAGCATTAATGTAAAATACCGCATTACAAAACATGTACCACTGGTTTTGTGAAGCGACTTGATACCTGTGTTAGTGACTGGTATTTTCGGAACGCGCCTTACTTCCTTCTTCTTGCTTTCAACTCGCCATAGCGTAATCGAATTTTTAATTAGCTCCAGCTATTTCCCTACCAATGGTGTAATCTTTTGAGTTTTGCTGATTTTGGTAAGTGTTTCTTTTTCTGTTTGTCATTTGTCACATCATTAATGTATAATTATAACATTGCTTCTTTATTTTGTGCGTACTATTGTATTTACAGCACACACTCGCAACCAGGCAGCGATTGGGGAAGGCTAGCTCTTCCCTTCTGACCTAGCCTTGCTACCCTTCAGGTAGCTGGGTCAGCTACCAAGGCCTTTGGATTGTTAGGCACACAAGGACATGATGGAAACGATAGGGTGACAGGAAGTTGGAGGCAAGGAGCACATTGGAAAGGCGACTACTGTCCCTCCTTCCTCTGCTACTTCGAGATCAACACAACAAAACACAGAATGGCGCCAACCAAGTAGGAAACACACAACACCACCAGGAAAAAAGACGCAACCTCGAGCGGCTGTTACAACCAAAAACGCCTTCTCATCATTGAGAGAGGAGGAGGACAACTCAAGCGATAGCTTGGACTGCTCCGAAACGGCTGAAACACACGAAAACACTCGTCCAAAATCACATGCTATCCCGGTGTACATCCCTCACACCTTGAAACTTAAATACATAAATCTTAAATTCAAAGAAAGACACTTAATGAAAACCACAGTCGCCAACAGACTACACCTGAAGGTACTTGTAAGAAGGGGGAAGCACTCTGCTTTCTGCAAGTTCCTATGACTGCATAGCATACCTTATTACACACACGCTAAAGAGAACGAAATACCAATTCAAATAGTCATCAAAGGACTAGCACACAACACAGACACACAACATTTAAGGAGGGAGCTCAAAGAATATGGCTTTAGACCAATCTCTGCCTGGATATTCCAAACAACAGTTAACACACCTGCATTCTATGGGGCTGTAGTACATCAACACGATGAACTCGACGTACTGAAAATACTCACACTACATTACACGTCATTTCGCATAGAACTGTATAAACACCGCTCTTAAGATGTGGTGCAGTGCAAGCGATGTTGTGCACTGGGCCACACTCAGAAATACTGCACACTTCGACCAATCTGCGATCTGTGTACGGGAGAGCACACAAAGGCAAATTGTACCCTTATAGAACAGAACAAAGCAAATTGGGAATGCACACTTTGCAAGAAAATAGGACACTCGGCTGTATGGAGACAGTACGAAGTGATCTAGAAGCACATTGAGGCACGCAAACAAAGGATGGGACCTTAACCCACCAAACAAACACGAGACACTAGGCAGGAAATCCGGGAAAACACGCGAACAAACATTCAGTCAAAGGCTGAATTCCCTCCCCTTCAATCACCGAAAAGGCAGACTGAACAGAAAAACACTCACAGGGAACAAGCACCCACACAACAGCAAAGGGAAAAATCATAACAATACAGGAGAAGGGACAACACAACAGAAAATACGGCCATGTTAGCAGAAATGCACGAACTGGCCGCTTTTCTGCGAGAAACACACTTCGTAACCCTAAAGGATAACTTTAGGCCCATAATTGCACAGACGACAGCCATGAGAACACTACAGGAGAAGCAGATGCTGCTTCTCACAGCACTCGCCACTTTACCTAACTAAACAAAGAAATAGTTCAGAACAACACCAATTTATAATTAACGCTTAAAATTGAAATAAAAACTATAACAAATATAAAAATAAAATAATCCATAATGAACTGTCCCAAAGCGCACTAAAACGTAAATTTTGACACATCACAAACACCTTTTCGCCTCAGAATTCTCTGATCGGTCTGGGATGGAATTTAACACGTTTAATAAAACTGCATGGCTATAGCCGAAACATTTCAGTCGTCCGCACACAGGTCTAGAGACAACACCTTAGTTACTCTCTACACTACACCAAAAATCCAACAGATACACTGCACCGGTCACATAGGGTGCCTTGACCAGGCTGGTGATGGGGGAACTCGGGAAAGCTGGGAAATAGCCCTAACTACCACTCGTTTTCCAGGTCGAGAGACACACATGCCAGTCGAGGTAGGGGTCGGGGGACCAACCAAACCAAACTAAATAAAATAAAATTAATTAAACTAAACAAATTGATAATAAACAAACTTTTTTTATACAAATTTTTTAAAATAAACTTAAAAAAATTAAAAAATTAATTTAAATGTGTGTATATATATATATATATATATATATATATATATATATATATACACACACTACACTTAATATTAACTACTCATAATGATGCACCGATTTGATAGTTTGTTGCAGGTCGGAAAGAAGAGGACTTCGACTTCGGGGAGGGGGCTCTACTGTTACTGGATTCTGTATAGATTCTGGAACCAAGGGACCCTCCAACTCTAGTATACTAACAATGATTTTTTAATGTCACTGCACGATGAAACGATGAAACGTACCTTGAGAACTACTGCCTCGGGAGACTAGGAACTTGCCTACACATTATATGCGAAATTTTTTAGCACACTTGAACACAACAGGCCAACATTTTAGACAGATATCACGACACTGACATTCACTCCAGCAGGGAGGCTGAAGGGAGCTTTACTCCCCCGCCGAACACACAAACACGCAATTTTCGCCGACCCAATGATTTGAGTATGTGTTGGGGTGCATTTGTTGTTACAAACCCCCTGTGAGTTATGGGAGTCGAGGCTACCGGTCTCACGACACCAAGGCCATTCGGTGGCATATGAGGGTTCGGCGGTATTTACAGGGGTCGACCTGTTATGTCGGAAAATGCTGTATTCAGGCCTTTTCTCTGCCTTACTGCCGAGGCATAGCAGACTTTCTTTTAAGTCGCCTTGCGTCTTCTTGATGCTTGATGCCGTTTTAAAGATGAAGTAACAGCTATGCTGGCGTCGGCAATGGAGATGTCCCGAAGAAGGGCCACGTCTCAGGAAAGTCCAGCCCCCTATTTTTTTTTTTTTCGGCATGTGCATGAAATAATTTAAATAACTTATTTTAAACTTAAAAGATACCACTCAAATGTGGAGTTTTCATAATTCATCAACGTAAAAGACTGAGCATGGGGTTATTCCGAATTAATTTACGCAAGGCTAGTTTTCGGTGAAATTTAATTCTTTACTTTGTTGCATATCCCGATAATGATTTCACAGCAAGCTTAATCTCTGAAAGATGGCTCATCTTAAGGCCTATTATAGGTCATTCACGGTTTCTGCACACATTTCTGAAGCCCTGCCGAAATTCTAGTTTTGTTTGCCGATTGCGTATCCTTCCNGTCATTCACGGTTTCTGCACACATTTCTGAAGCCCTGCCGAAATTCTAGTTTTGTTTGCCGATTGCGTATCCTTCCGCTGCATGAAAACATAAACACTGTCATGTGACTTATACGTTTTAACTGTCAAATGTTTTGTTTACTGATTACAACTNACTGCATGAAAACATAAACACTGTCATGTGACTTATACGTTTTAACTGTCAAATGTTTTGTTTACTGATTACAACTGTTCAAAGAATTCTGTCATATTTCAAGAACGGTTACGTTCGATTGCTACCAATGTAGGCCTATAGCAATATTTAGGTCAGCTTTATGACTTTCTAGCAAGGTCTGTATTGACGGCAGTTCTTACGGTTATTATTTTACATATTGATAACATATTTTTGTTTTACACGATTTAGCACATTACACATAATACACGTTAATACATATTTTGCCGCGACTGTGTTTAACCCCGCTACATCTGTGGGGTAAAGAACTGTAGTATTTAATGACACGTGTTGGGTTATTTCAGTTGGAATGAATATTAAAACGAAGGAGCAATCAGTCCAACAAAAAATACTGTAGTTTCACACACACAAATCGTGTCACTTATTTTTTGTGCATAGCAACGACCAACTCAAACTATAGTGGTGAACATTCATAAAAATAGGCATACCGTAACTTTTATTCCGGTCATATTTGTTTTCATAGGTATTAAGTTTTACTAGGTTTATTTAGTTTTTCATTAAAAAATTTCTAGCTGGGCTTAGTAATTTGTTGGGATTGTGGTAAACATTAAAATAACAGAAACGTAAGCACGTTACANAAAATTTCTAGCTGGGCTTAGTAATTTGTTGGGATTGTGGTAAACATTAAAATAACAGAAACGTAAGCACGTTACACAGTTGTTTTTCAAACACCTAGGGCAAAGTTACAAAGTTGTGATAAATAAATAGACGTGAGTTTCAAATAATTAATTTCTTCATAAAAACTGTTCACGGTTGAAACATATAAATTTCGCACGTCCAATATTTGCAATCGCACACTCTTGGACCAGCGTAACGGACTCAACAATACCCTTTCATACGCAGCGGACACGACACACGTTACAGTATAATTATTCCAGCCGTGGAAAACCAGATGTATCACCACATCCTTAACTTGCCTAGGAAGGTTTAGAAAAACATTACGTGTGCAAACTTGATGTAGAAATTTTAAGTATTTTTTGCAGGAACAAAAATCAACACTTCGTTCTGCAGCAAGCGACACGCCATGTTGTCATGTAATGTCGCCGCACTTCTGCCAACTTAGGATTTGTAACCGTCCCGGCATTACAACAAAATATATTTTAATAAGCATTCAAACATTAAAATCTCGTTTCAGTTTTCAATTACAAATTAAAAAAGCATTGCTTTTGCTTTATTAAGTATAAAATATGCTAAAATTGTAAACATGTGTAATTTCCCTGATAGTATTAGCGGTGCGAAACTTCACGATGAGAGAGAGAGAGGNAGTATAATTATTCCAGCCGTGGAAAACCTGATGTATCACCACATCGTTAACTTGCCTAGGAAGGTTTAGAAAAACATAACGTGTGCAAACTTGATGTAGAAATTTTAAGTATTTTTTGCAGGAACAAAAATCAACACTTCGTTCTGCAGCAAGCGACACGCCATGTTGTCATGTAATGTCGCCGCACTTCTGCCAACTTAGGATTTGTAACCGTCCCGGCATTACAACAAAATATATTTTAATAAGCATTCAAACATTAAAATCTCGTTTCAGTTTTCAATTACAAATTAAAAAAGCATTGCTTTTGCTTTATTAAGTATAAAATATGCTAAAATTGTAAACATGTGTAATTTCCCTGATAGTATTAGCGGTGCGAAACTTCACGATGAGAGAGAGAGAGAGAGAGAGAAGCTCTACTCCGTATATTCAAGATGACAAAAAAAAACCAATGTCACTAGGGCTTACGTGCCGTAATTTGCGCTAATATTTTTAACAACAATAAAATATGTTTCCATCAGTGCTACTTAAAATTTTTAATATTTCAATAGGCAAATTTTAATTTGCAAAGAGCATACCAAAAAACTAGGATAAAACAATATTTTAACTTACTAGCCGTTGCCAACACATCGCTACTCTCACTGTTTTAAATTAGTATCGAATACGAAATAAATAATACAAGTTTTATAATTCACTAAATTAAAGCCTCATTTTTTTTTATAATACTTTAAAGTTAATCACAGTGTTATATATTTGTGGTATAGAAGTTATTTAAAAACTGGTTGACGTGTTACTCCTTGGGTGATTTTTCAAAAGTTTGTTTCAAATCATCCGAAGAAACCGTGAATGGACTTATATCTACCCATAGCCAAGCCACATTGACAAGTCAAGATTTCAGGCGTAAATTTTGGTTATTTGGCGCAGACTCTCGCATTAGACACACAAGAATTAACTGATGGATTAGATACCATCAGTATAGCATCCTGCCACAGTGATCCATGGTTTACAAATAATATGTCATATCGCAAATTTTTACAAACCAGCATAATGCAGCAGCTTGTAGTTATTTAAAGCATCAGTTTCTTCTCCCAATTGCAGCTTTATTTTGCTCCAGACTATAACTCGCAATATTCCTATAAATATATTTTAAATATCGAGGCATCTGAACGTTATTGTTTTATCTAGGGAGCTCAAAATGGAATTAGGAGAAAAATGGTTAAGAATTGGCCAAGAGTTTACTGTGCCTGTCGGAGTACAAGGATGTCGCGTTACGAAAAGCGACTCGTTCCAAACCTGTTATAAAGGCCGAAGACCCACGGATCCTTGTACCTGTTCTCGTTTATTTGAATGGTCGTTCATAACGACCATGACTTTACCTTGACATGTTCTCCACTTTTTTTNTTTTTTTTTTAGAAAAATATGTAAATTTATGTCTTTAAAGATGGTGCTTTTCTTTTATTATGCTCTGCAATTAAGCAATGAAATCTACCACTACTAAAATAAAAAACTTATAAGTACTTCAGCTTTATTAATTGTTTTTATATCCTTCACCCTCAGCCATATTAATATCAAATAATTTTAAGGGTATCATGTTTGCTAACTAAAAAAATCATATTTCTTATTAAATCCGCGTTAACTGCTCACGTAGACTTATCAATACGCCTACCTCCGTTGCTTGCTTGATTGACAAAACATCTTGTTTTGCTGGGGTCCTGTGATCGAATCCTCTTAAACAGAGCACTGCGGCTTGAAAACATGCAGGTCGTGCTTACGTATAGTCACTGTTGAAGCTTAGTTTTATGCCTTTATTTATTTCGCGTTTGAGACACTCTCTTAGTAATACAATTATAGACACGATATGCAATCTGTCGCTTCAGTTGTTACAATCGAAAAACGATTAACTTCTCGATTACAGACGCGTTTTCTGAATTCTCTCTTTAAATGTTAGATAGATTGTTTTCAGTCCCATAATCACACGCCGGTGATGATGTTTAACCTCCTTTATAACGGACACCTAAAATTCTTCTTCTCTAGCTCCATACGTCATGCTACGTAAAATGATGACAAGTGCTTCAGCCTACACGAATGCAGTATCGTCAGATATATTGAAATCTATGAGGCATTAATTATAATGCGCGGTGACGCAGAAGATTATCCGTCTGCGGCTGAATCATGGTAAACTAGAGTCACTGTGTTCTCTGCCCTGACTGCCTTTGACCCTGGACCCTTATTCGACACATCTGCAAGGGTGCACCGAATGTCGCCGATGGACACGGGAATGACGTCGAATTTCTTCTTGTACGAGTCCCTCATCAATCTGGGTGTGCACAGAAAAAAGTCTAATGTTGTGCTAACCGTATTAGTGTCACTACTACAGTAATTTGTTGTTATCTTTAAGGCGTCAGTCACTATGGTTGCTGTTAATGTAATACGCTGTTAAGCTTTTAATGCAAATGTGACATTGAGTACTTTTGTAACAACTTTACCTCCTTACGGCACTGTCAACATCAAGGTGATGTTTTATGTTGCGACAAAAAAAATGCGTTGAAGTGATTTTTCCATTTGTGTTAAAAATTTTCCTGTATTTTCTTTGCTTTAAAAAATCTATCCAATGTAAAATAAACTAAGTACAATTATTTGGTCACAATATGAAATCTTTTCAACTAAAAAAAAAATATATGGCCGTTTGGAGCATCTAACCAGCGCCAGGAGCATTACACTTTCTCCACTTTCCGGAACCTAACGTCCTACCAACTGCTGTATTTTAAAATGTCTAACTTTGTTTCATATTGTTGCTATTCAGCGTAATATAACGACAAACTGCAATTCTCTTTCGTTATGCGGAAATATATTCATATTTGGCCCACGTTAACTACTTTGCGAGGCTTGAGAGTTGGTCTAAGCTACATTTAGTTCTCATACTGTGCTAAAAAATTTTAATATAGCGGTTTAATTTTCCGAGGTTATCGCTGTTCAGTAGCATCCGGCATTTTACAACGTCAAGTCAGAGTAAACTTGTGTTTGCTGGACATTACTTTAATGCCGCAGTAAAAAAAAAAATTGTTCTTCCTGTTATTTTCAGTGTAATACAACATTTTGTTGCGGCAACATTACTTAGAAATTTTAATAAAACTAACACTTCAACAGTATTTGTGCATTACAGTAATAGAATACATTATAAATGGTCAAAATTATTAACTTTGTCACAACATTATGAATTTTACTTCAATATACACTGAAGAGCCAAAAAAACTGGTGTAGGCGT
Source organism: Clitarchus hookeri (assembly GCA_002778355.1). Lineage (NCBI taxonomy): Eukaryota > Metazoa > Arthropoda > Insecta > Phasmatodea > Phasmatidae > Clitarchus > Clitarchus hookeri. The sequence goes on along the minus strand of NQII01000206.1, from coordinate 865,385 downwards.
GCGTATACAAATAACAGAGGTATGGAACCAATCAGAGTAACGCGATGCGGTCGGCAGCTAGATCGGTTACTGCTGCTACAATGGCAGGTTATCAAGATTTAAGTGAGTTTGAACATGGTGTTATAGTCGGCGCACGAGAGAAGGGACATAGCATCTCCGAGGTAGCGATAACATTTGGATGTTCGCGTACGACCATTTCACGAGTGTACCGTGAATATCGGGAATCCGGTAAAACATCACATCTTCGACATCGCTGCGGCCGGAAAAAGATCGTGAAAGAACGGGACAAACGACGACTGACGAGAATCATTAAACGTGACAGACGTGCAACCCTTTCTCAAATTGGCGCAGATTGGACTTGTGGACTTCCCTGAAGAATTCATGTTGTGAATTGCCTCCTGCATACCTTCAGACATTAGTCGAGTCCATGCCACGTCGTCTTGCGGCACTTCTGCGTGCTCGGGGGGCCTTATACGATATTAGGCAGGTGTACCAGTTTTTTTGGCTCTTCAGTGTAAACGTTTATATAAATAAGTGATTCAATGGTAAGTTTTTGTTCCAAAGAAAATTTGACTTTTTTCTGTGTGGACGACGGCCACATCTGGGTGTGGTGCCTCAGAGGCCAGCGTTGGCATACGACGCATATTCGTGAACACCGTAATCCCGCTTAAGACTCTGCTTCGCCCCTTTCGCAGAACTTCTTAGTTTTCGCGTCATTATCTCGGATTCATAGCAATTACTGACAATGTACGATTATTTAAAATTACATATTCCGAGTTGTCCAATATTAGTGTGCGTAACTTTAAATGTGTGTTGTCTGCTTGTTGTAAAAAGTCGAGAACCTATTAATAAANCTGTCCAATATTAGTGTGCGTAACTTTAAATGTGTGTTGTCTGCTTGTTGTAAAAAGTCGAGAACCTATTAATAAAATATAAATATCTAGTCGACTTTTTACAACAGGTAGATAAAATACAATTAAAATTACGCACACAAATATCAACTCGTAAAATGTAAATTTTCTGTAATCGGACATTGTCAGTAATTACTATGAATCCGAAATTATGAGGCGAAAACGAAGAATTTCCGCAAAAGGGCTGAAGCAGAGCCTTAATCTCTAGGTGTTAATTATAACTCCAGAACATCGACTGTGTTCGTGCGCGTGTGTGAGGGAGAGCATCGATAAATCGTAAAGATAGCATGTCCAGATGTCCTACAATTCGACGGTGTGCATCGAATTTCGTTATTCAACGTGATAATTTGCGCCCACGCGCTGTATTCATTGTGCAGTGGGGTCGATGTGGTACTAAGACCAAACCTTGGTAAGCGAGGTCACTGGGTCTACCACCAAAATAGCACGAATTGAAGCAGCCGAGGCATCGTTTACTCGACCATCAAACAACTGAAGTACTCCGTGTGCTGTTGGAGGGGAATCGTGAGATGTTTTCCAGGAGGCTATTCGACCTCTAAGGTCGAAGGAGCGGAGTGTAGAGATTTGGGCGGCTCTTAACATCGAGGCCTTGAGAGCCGAAGAGGGTGAAGAAAGGTGAGTATGGTGAAGAGCCGGAATGCAAAGGCAAGGGAAACGCTAGATCCTGGAGAAAACCCGCTGACCAGCGGCATCCTCCGGCACAATTCCCACGTGCGAAAACCCGAGAGCGACGCCACCGGTTCGCCTAGGTGGAAGGTAGAAGAATGGTGGCTGACCATCGCGCGCTGCGCCCAACCGTACTACACGCGTAAATCATTAAAAGCATAGTCCATTCACGGTTACTTGCAACTTTTCTGAAGTCATACTAAAATTACAATTCCAAGATATCCCTCCTCCTCATGCAAAGAAAGCTCAACTAAGTCTAGAAAATTACACCAAAAGGAATACGCACCGTATTCGTGCGCACTCGGTGTAATAACATTTTGCATGAGAACTATTTCTTCGTAGGCAATGCCAACACACATGTGTTCTCTCTGTTTTTGTTCGTATTAATTATTAATCAGATATTATAATTTATAAATAAAATATAAGTAGTTTTTATATGGGGCTACTGTGACAATGTATTTTAAATGGGATTGTGCGTCTTGTGCAGCTTGTGCGTCTTGTGTGGCTTGTGCGGCTTGAGCGGCTGAGTAGAAGAGGAGGGGGGAGGGGCTGTCTTCGTCTCGACTCAGGATTGCTGGCCTACACGAAGGAGCTCAGCAAATACGTCCAATAACCCTTCAAGCATGTACATGCTATATATGTTTCTAGTAGCCATGTTAGTTTTATAGCCATTGGGTATGCCAAATCTAATATACGTATTTATTTTCCTATTTTAAATATAATGTTTTCTTCTAGAAGAGCACCTACGCATAAAATGAACACAGTGTAAATTTTTTGCTAACTGTAATAATCGTNATAATGTTTTCTTCTAGAAGAGCACCTACGCATAAAATGAACACAGTGTAAATTTTTTGCTAACTGTAATAATCGTATTTATTAAGTCAAATTTTTCTTTAAAATCTTAATGTAACTGACAGGTAAATTTTTTAACAAATTAAAATGTAAGTTATTTTAAAAATTCGTATGTGCATAGAATTTTGCGAAACCATCCAGGACTATATCTCCNACAAATTAAAATGTAAGTTATTTTAAAAATTCGTATGTGCATAGAATTTTGCGAAACCATCCAGGACTATATCTCCCCTCTGTCTCTTTCTCTCTTTCTCTATCAATCTCTCATTCTTTCAACTTCTCCATTCACAGCTGTTTGCCATCAGAACCTATATGTTTTACTTCAAAAATTGTAACTCATCGGGTTGCCTTTTTTAATTCATGTCGATAAATCCTGTGGTTTTTTCATAAGTAATGATTGTCTGAATAACTTAATATCGACCACCTCCCATCCCCGAGTCGCGCTGTAACCACAGTATGTTTCCCGACGTCCGTACCTGTCAAGACATACATGCCCAATATTTAAAACATGAAAGGTCAGCACAAGCGAATAAAAAAAAACTATGTTTTAGTCTCAATCAAATTATTTTTTTTTTTTCGTGTTTCAAATTTGTACTTATTAGAACCTCAAAAATAATAACCGTGCATTAACACCACAGGCAGCGAAAATTCACTAGCAACCATTGCCTGTAAAAGTAATACAGTAGATAATTGTTTTAATCCAGAGGGTAGATATAGAGTCATATGCAAATGCTTTGGTGTTGACACTTCCGTCTAAATAAACACTGAGGAAGTGCACGAATGCGAAAGTTTATCTCTCTTTCCCATTACATCCATGATATCATTCCATGTGTTTGTTTAGGACCAAGCAAGAAGTATGGTATTTTTTTCCTCACACAGGTGTATAGTATAGGGTTTGCAGTATTTTATGAAGTGATAATATATATATATATTTTAAGGACACCATGTCTTTTAAAAAAATTATTATTTCAACTGTGAGTCTTTCACTATCGCTTTCTCTGGGCACAAGCAGCAGTAGGTAGCAGTTATTCAGCAGGGCATCGAGGACCAGCTCATCGGCTATGNCTCGCTTTCTCTGGGCACAAGCAGCAGTAGGTAGCAGTTATTCAGCAGGGCATCGAGGACCAGCTCATCGGCTATGTTATGTCTGTTCAGCATAACATGACCATGCGAACATGCATGCATGCATGCTCACTCACCCCTTTCGTTTATAATTTTTACCCGACTGCTGCAGTTTCCATCATTTCTATCTTGAGTGTGTCGATGGAAAAAAAAAATATTATGATGTCACATTGCTCGCTCGTTTCATTCTAGGCTATACGGATATGTAAGGTGATCAGTTTCGTCAAGTTTCACAGTTCATCTGATGTGATATCGTCTTCCCTTTCCTTGCCTTCGTGGCTATCATTATGGTTAATTATTTTTAACTACACTGCTCGCTCATGATTGGCTGTGTCATATGTGACACCTCGGGCTCAGCTGGTATATAAGGAAGGCAGAATCGCGTATCGTCTCAGTTCTTCGTCTGATGCAAGAGGTGACAGATCGTTTTCTCTTTCCTTGGTGTGCAGGCAGTGCCGATTACGAGCAATATATACCCCAATTTACATTCAATTTTGCTCACCATTTTGTAAGTTAGCAACGCCGTAAAAAAAAAAATTGTGAATACTGTCTCAGGAACTACCAAAATAATTTCCAACATATTTGGTGTGCAACTAGTGCCAAAGCATGCCAGATTAACAAAGGCAATGAACGCGGGTTAATTAACTTATTTTCAATGTGGTGTCCTCATTATTAATTGTATTAAATATCATGCCTGAAGAGCCATTGAAACGCTTGAAAACAAATTTGATATGCTGGTGGCACGATCGTGTGCTATACATATACTAACCGATCCATTTATCAGTACGGCATTTAGTAAGATTCCGTCATAAAAGTATTTCAGATAAATGTCATAGCTTAATAACGTTCCAGCCGAATCTTTACACGCTTGGCATGCAAGTTTTGGTTTGTGAAGAATGTAAGGCTCCACCCGATCACAGCTCATAACGTAAAGAATTCGCATCCGAAGTCAATAAATAAAGAAAACAAGGATTTTTTTAATACGTAGCGTGATGTTCACGCTGAACGTCACTGCAATCAGCGCCGTAGTTGGCAATTTATGCAGGTCAAGGGAAAAGTAAATGTTCGTACCGACACGTGTAATATTTCATAAGCTTATATTTCCAAGGCTGTAAAAAAAAACCCGTGCCCAAGGTGAGTTTTCCCCCCACAAGCCTCCAATAGTTGCCTGTCAGTTAGGAGTTGTCAGCCCAGAAAGGGCGAATTTAAAGCGGCCTATATACTGTACGTACGGGCCTTGCTCGTGAGTCCGGCTCGGGTTGCAATTCCCGAAACTCGCAGTCCTATGTGTGTGGGACATGACGGGACGGGCTCAGGGTCCAACGAGACGAGCTTGACGTGGCTCGGCAGTGCTTTAGGTGGGGCTCGGCTC
>NQII01000206.1:797411-860361 GCA_002778355.1 Clitarchus hookeri | reverse complement strand
GCTCGCTATTGGCTCGTACGTGAGTTGTGAGTCTGGAGCCAGATTCGTTAATGGGCATGCGCAAGCAGTATGATATCATAATTTGTTCTATGTTGTAACGATGGAAGACGTCGGCTTCCATGGCAAACAACTTAGGTCTCCATCAGAAATTTTAAGGCAATATTCGTAGGTTTCTGTACTATCACCTCTAATACGCTTAGGTCAGTTAAAATTTCCAAATCTTCGTCCTTCTGGCAAACAGTTTGTAACTCACTTCTTCCTATTTTTTTTCTTTATCTTCTCGGACACACCACATTCGTCTATAAACGTCGCTGCGGTTGCAACTTGCTTCGACAAGCTCATTTTGGATACTGAAATGTACTAACGAACATCAGAGTCTGTCTTGTGCGTGGTCAAAATTATCCGAGTCTGTCTCGCGAGGCAAGCTCACCGAGCCAAACTCACACGTGTATGGAGACAGTAAGGCCATAATCCACAATAGCTTTCCATTTTATTATCTGAAAGAGATTTATGTAAGAACCACGTAAATGTGAATATTTGTAGTCAGATTATTACAGTTCTCAAAATACAGCACCGAAAAGTCGAAAATTTTGGAATATGGGTTCCTAGGTTTCTTTACTCCTAATTAACTTTGCCGACTAAATAACATTTCATGTGACCCATCATATTAAAAAAAACCATATTAATTAAGTATCAAGGATATTTAACAATCGGTACTAGGGTACTGGCATCCTGAATATATCTTTTAATATGTATTTATGATTTTGCAAGGACATTTTTATTCTTCTAAGAGAAAATAATGTTATATATATATATATATATATTAGTTTCTCTTGGACGAATAAAAATGTGTTGGCATAAACATCATTACCTTTTTTCAAAGAGATTCAGGATGCCAGTACCCGAGTACCGATTGTTAAATATCCTTGATACTCAATTAACCTGTTGTGTATATGAAACAGATCACATGACATGTGATTTATTTGTCAAAGTTAATTAGGAGCATATAAACTTGGGTACGCATATTCCGAAATGTTCGACATTTCGGTGCTATATACTGTAAACTATAATAATTTGACTACGAAGTTTTGCATTTATGCGGTCCTTATACAAATCTCTTCAAGATAATGAAATGAAAAATTATCGTGAAATGTGGCCCTAAGTGCGGAAGATACTGCTCCACAAACTTATGTAGAGACCTGCTGAATGAGCGCTGTAGTCGCTTTCAATGGGACGTGTGTTTGAGTTGTCAGTGGGAAGGTGTGGTGGGAGGGGAGGAAACTTGAACAGCTTAGTATGTTTCACAAACACGCACGTCTAACAACCACCCACAAGAAAAGAAAAATTGGCCAGGACATATTTTCTCTTACTTTACACCATCTCTTCGATTCCCGTGGCACGTTTGTTTTGCTGCGTGGCTTCGTTTTTCGAATCACAATTGCTCATAAGAAGTAGTTATAAAAAAATCTTCAGTTTAGATGCGACCCTCCTGTACATGTATCGTCCGGACTGTCTGCACGACCTGGAATCTGCTGTGCCGATACAAAATAAATGAAGGGTCGGAAGGGAGGAAAGGGCTTTTGTTTTACATGTCCCGGAACTTTACTCGCTCGAACAGTACATACACGCGCACAAAATTGATGCATTTCATTTAACACGCATGAGAAAACGAAGGCAAACAAAGAAAACAATGATACAATTTGTTTTGCCGATTGACGTCGCGTCAGCAGCGAGGCCGTCTGAGACGTGATTGACAAGCCTGAGAGTTAGGAGCGGGGAAGGAATCGGCCATAACCTCTTTCAAGGAAACGGCCCGGAATTCGGCTGGAGTGTCTTCGGAAAACTGCGGAAAACCGAGATCAGCATGGCCGGACCGGGAATCGAACCCCGAGTCCTCCCGGATGCGAGTCCAGCGTGTTACCGCCGCGCCACCTGTCTCGGGGCTGTAGCACAAAACAATTTCTACTATTTTCATTGCAGTCTATTCGCGGTTTCTTCACACTTTTTTAATCGAACCGATGAAAAATCACCCCGTGTACGACGTGTTTGGTTGTTTCCGAAATATGGCATGCACCACAAGCGTTTCATATTTCTGTTAACATATACGTATATTATTTTGGTTACCTTTTTTTTACTTTTATTTTATCTATAAACTAGGCTTTAATTTTTCATTTATAATTAATTCGAATAAACAGAGATAAAACAGATCTGTTGCTAATGCCCAGTAATAGTTCTTATGCAAAATATTATTATACTGAGTGCGCACGAATGTGGTGTTGAACGTTTGGTGTATTTTCTAGACTCAGATAAGTTTTGTTTGCATGGGGTGGAAGCATATCTTGGAAGTAGAAATTCAGGAGGGTTTCAGAAAAGTTAGAAGTAACCGGCAATAGACTATAGCAATGATTTCAGAGGTGTGGTGAATTACTGTGCGTTGGTTTCCTGAAGCCATTGTAGTTGTAGACCTAAGTGCGACTCAATAAAATATCGAATATCGTGAGCATCAGCAATGATTGTTCACATCATACTCGTACACATGTGAAATAATGTTCTTCAGGATTTCCTGTCGATAAAGTTTCCAGAAATTGGAATGAGTGGGGCTGTGTCAGATACACGACCGTGGTTTTACATGAATATGTCTACGTTAGCGGGTTATATATATATATATTTTTTTGACACGGGAATTAAAGTAACAAAATCGGCTTAAAACGACACATATAGACGAGATCTTCCGTTTGTTATGAAAATCAGCGCGACAACGCAACATAGTCGCCAGATATGATGCCCGAAAATTTTCGCCCACGCCCGAAACTGCCATCTGTCGCCGCGAACCCCCACCCACGCCTCGCGCATGCGTGGCACCAACAAAAGGTCACGCTCGTATCGTAGTCGTGTAGCCGATCGGCAGGCACCACACTTGTTTCAATTGTGGTATTAGTAACGAAGTTATAGTGTCGGAACGAATCATCCTGCAAACAATACATCGCTTGTTCCGTCCTGATATCCCACGTTTCGGTCTGATTTTAAAAAAGTATTAACGTCAAAACCCCCTCGGTTGACGACATTCGAAACGAAAGCGCTAGTTGCTCGAGAGAATGTAGGCGTACCGCAGCCATTTGAGAAGTGACACGTCCCGGCGCGTAGCGAACTTCCTATAGGATGTCCACGATAAAGTAAACACTTTTGAAAGCCCTGCTAAAAATCTACTTGTGTGCCCATTGTGTATTCTTCAACCATATGTAAAATCCCCATTGCCTTGGGACTGATCACTGTATTCCTGCGTCGGTCAAACAAAACCGCAAAATTAATAAAAAAAATTGTATTTTAAAAATTTGCTAATTTTTACACTTGTTTGTATTTAAAAAAAACGGAAAGGAAAATAAATAATTTCAGTATTTTACTTCGACGTGAAGACATGGAGCTAATTTCCGTCTGTCGCTACCAACTACACTGGGCGAATGCAAGTCAGTGAGTCTTTTAAAATGTTACTGGTAGGAGCAATGACATTCTTCAGAGGTTGATTTCAAAAGTGCTCAGATTACCGTGAACAGCTTATACTGGCATATGCGGCGTGGCAAGGCGTGATTTATCTATTTGACGTCCGTGCAGTTCACCACCGTAGATTCGTGAGAAAGTCCGATAAAATCCGCCCGACACGCAGCGGCCGTGCCAAAGACCGCGAGCGCGGGTACTAAGCGACATCGGTGCAAATGTTCAATACTAAGATGCTGCTAACTTGTAAAGTATTCTGAAATTACAGAGCTTGAATGTGACACAGTCTTTGTATTATTCGTGCTACGGCACAGCTGAAAGTGTGGATATTACGTAATTTGTAAAGTAAAAAAAATATTAACAAACGTATGGCCGATTCAGCTTCCCTTTCGCGTAATCATCCTCCTAACCCAGGGGGCCTTGCCACTTCAGATGGAGTATACATGTCAGGTACACTGCCCAGAGTGTGACGTGCCACAAGAAATGTTCAAAATGTGCACCATGGGCTTCAATGTAGTCCTGCAGACATCTTCCAATGGATGATCGCACTCTTACAAATACGTCGTGGTTGGCGCGAATGTGTTGGAATGCATCCACAACACGATGCAGTAGGATTTCTACGGTGGCAATAGGGGTGCTGTAAACCAACGTTTTCTCATGCACCCATAGGAAGAAATCGATGGAATTTAGATCAGGTGATCGGGCGGGCCATGGAATTGGGCGAGTGAGTGAAGAGTACAGAGATTTGGACGGCTCTTAACATCAAGGTCTTGAGAGCCAATGAGGGTGAAGCGAGGTGAGTATGGAGCAGCGTCGGAATGCAAGGGGGGTAACGGGAGATCCCAGAAAACACCCTCCAACCAGCGGTATCGTCCGGCACGATTCCCGCATGCGAAAATCCGGGGGCGACCCCGCCGGGAATCGAACCCGGTTCGCCTTGGTGGGAGTGTGGAAGTGGAGTGTGGAAAGGTCATATTAACGTCCCCCAGTGTAATGCCTGAAGTCTTATCAGAGGACGGCGTACAAACTAACTTATGACCTAACTTAAACTAACACCCATGCCTTACCTGGGATTAGAACCCAGAACCTCCCACACCCCAGACTGGCGGCGCACCAACCGACTGCGCCAAGGGAATTCGGCCCTTGGGGGGGGGGGAGGTAGTCTAACCTCTACACCAACCGCGGCCTCACCATCAAATTGGCCCGCCCGATTTCAGTTAGCGCGCCGATACATTAGGATCATGTCCGTCTTTCCCGCATACGTGTATTCCATTTCTCTGCATATGCACGTGTCTGGCGATACAAAGCATCCACCACTCTGTGCAAACACAACCGGAATGGCCGGCATATTGCTGTGGCCTAAGTCTGCATTGCCTACATCTGGCATGTATGCTCCGTCCGCCATAGCAAGGCCCTATAGGTTTGGAGGACGATTACGCGGAAGGAAAGCTGAATCCGCTATGTGTGTATTAACATTTTGACGTGAATAAGTCTTTAAATTTGCAACCATAGTGGACAATCCAGAAAATATAATGATAACAAAATCGGGGGATACAGTTTGGTATTGCAGCTCAGAATATATCGTATACATCTAAAATAAAATTACACCACTCAATTGCCAAAGGATTAAATAATTTATTACGTTTAGTGAGGACTGCGAAGCGTCGCGCGCGGCGGAAGTGGGAGCACCGCCATTTTGAGTTCGTTTCGCCGCGTCTCATAATTTCCGCGTAGTATAACATTTGACGTGGAGTGACGTGGAGTAGCTACGACGCTCGTTTGAGTTTTAATCAACAGCTCTCGTCGAGATATATCGATTGAGTATATAAAACATTTGTGTGGCGTTGTTATGGTGAAATTGTATGAGTTTAAAGTAAAAAAATTGAAAACTTAACACAATGTCGGTCTATACTCGTCAAACACTCAAGTCGAAATACAAAAATCGTATACGGTTGGAAAGAGCATCTCAAGAGCAATCCAGTGATACCCATGAAACCCCATATAATCTAGCGAAGCGGTGCCGGGAACGTAAAAACGTAGACGTATTCACGTGTCCCCGACACAGCCACACCCCATGTTTTTTTCCTTCATATATTACTTACTATCAATCCTTTAAGCAGCAACCATCTTTTTTTAAACATTCTGTATAGATAAGAAATGTCGTGGCAGTTCCTTTGCCGTGGGCACACCCATTCTCTGATTGGCTGCGCGAAGTTCTGGGAACGGGCCTTGTGTCTGATTGGCCACTGCATGCTGCAACCTTTTTCTTTACTGGCTGGATTGCCGAGCGGCAGGTAGGCAGCCAGGTGCTGGTAGGCCAACGCCGTTCCCACGTGTTGTTGGCTAGTGCCACCTTTTTGCAGGCGTGTGCAGCTGGAGCTCGCGGTATTGGCGGCTGTTTAATATCTGCATTCGTACCCACTCTGTGACTTCACTCTCGTGCAGCTTGCCGTGTTGCTGATGTCAGTTCCCATGTAAACAAGCCGCAAGTTTTCCCAGCTAGAGTGATTACCGTGGTTTCGCCCGCGGCTAGACTAGGTCTCTCTCTCTCTCTCTCTCTCTCTCTCTCTCTCTCTCTCTCTCTCTCGGCCTTCCTTCGGCGTCACCTTGCCAAGGTCAAACTAAATAACACCCTTGCGAATTACTCTCTTATGGTTATTTCTTGTCGGTTCTTTTACGTACCTGCTCACCTTCGCGACGGTGGGTGTCAGGTGTTTGTACAATTCTGCCAACTGCGTACATGCCGCAACCGCGCCAAGGGACGCGCGACCTATTGAAACTCCGGGTAACGAGGCATAAGAGCGTCCACCATTGGCGTTCACCTCTCATTCCACTCATAAAACAAACTATTACATAAACCAACCTCACTGTAGGACTTAATCACACACGTAGAACTTATATTTTTCACCTCTTTTGTTCCATCTCATCTAGAAACTCTGCTACATTCTTAGTGTGTGTGTTTTTTTTTATATCTCGTTAAGGACTGTTGCATCTGATGCCATTTAAGAAAAAAGTTATGAAAAGGTTTTAAAAAAATTAAAAAGAAAAACATATTTTGTTTCAAAAAATATTTATTCACAAACATGTATATTATTCTTGGTTGATTCTGACACACAGTTCACCAACTTCCTCCCGCAACATTCGTATTTCGTCCGGGACAAGGGAAATGACGAGGGAACACACACGGCTAAATGCGCTACAGGATGAATGTCTCCTCTCTGAAAGCGCGGACCTCATCCATAATGTCTTGGACAGTCAGTCCCTCATTGCTGTTGACCACCTCTAATGGAATTGGCGAAGTCTTCGAGTCGATCGTATATTCACTCCAATGTATCAGGCTGAGACCAAGCAGTAACGAAGAATCTGCAAATGGTGATGTTACAGGTCTGGTATCATCCACAGTCAGCAGTCCATCAGCTCTGATCATCAGTGCATTATCGTTCTTGGTTTTAGCTGGCACTTTCTTCGATAGCAGTATAGCAAAGTTCTCCTCACCAACGATTAGGTCATACAACTCATTCATCGCCTCTTCGCTGAGCGAGTCGTGTCTCCACTCGTCAGACATCTCGAGCGAACTGATGTCGATCATGGAGGTGTGGCCGTATTTATATGCTTTCCTGTGAAACTGTCAAATATCAATAATGTAAGTAATAAATCTGTGTTGCCCTCTCCATTTTATCCAGGCTTGGGATTGGCAACACTACAAAAGTAGGGAAACCATACTAATGCAGTACAGGCAGGGTTACAATGCCAAAACAAACAGCCCAATATATTTACAAGAATGCTGGAAAATTCTTGAGATCAATGCCGAAAAAACAAACCAGTTTATATACAACAACGCCAAAAAAAATCGTGAGATAAGCACAGTCAAATAAATATTTAAGCGAGATTTAAGGAATAATCATTAACATTAGAAGCAAACATATAAATGCAAAATATATTTCAGAGAGAATACATAAACNGAGATTTAAGGAATAATCATTAACATTAGAAGCAAACATATAAATGCAAAATATATTTCAGAGAGAATACATAAACAAATATCATAAAATTCAATATGTAGAAGATGGCTAATGCAAAAAGTAAGTTCTATGTCTTCATTACAGTACCAAAGAGTCGGCCAAAAAAAATACTTTGTACAAAAATGCATGTGGTGCCCACACAGTGCAAATGTACATTGCTACTCAGTGTATCCATAAGGCAGGGTACTAATCCCATCATCCATTATTTTACTCTTATCGTCCTGCCGTGTTAAACTCAATTTGTTGCTGGTTTCTGTATATACCTCGCGGTAATGAGATCTGGTGTTATTTATCTGTACCAGCATTCTCGTTTGCTGTAGTAATACCCTTTTTGTAGTCCTCAGATGTTATGTTGTTCTTGATTGAGGACTTCTGGATAACTTTTTCTCTCTTGACAGGCTTTCCATTGCATCTATTCAAATATATTTTCGCTCTCAGCCCAAAAAAACTTTCATTTCACCTCCACCACACTCGTCCTTAAATTAATACATCACTTTCTTGTTGGTGGCCGAATAACACTGGTGAGTGTGAGGGTAAGCACTTGTGTCAAACTCCATCACGAATTCTAGGTCTGACGTCACATTTTGATAAAAGTCTTCTGTCATGATTTCATATATAAATTTATCTGTATCTATATGAACCAGCTTTACATTTTCATTAATTTTTTTCTTCCTGATACTGTAGTGAAACCAATACATTAAAGTCTTGGACAAGTCAAGTACTCTGAAACCAGCATATATTAGCTTGTCTAACAAGAGGTTCTCCTTCTCCATCTTGATTAATGACACAGATTCATTATAAATTATTAGATCATTTAATGTTGACCACGGTACAAGCTTTTTGAGTCTCTTTTCTTTGCATACAAGTTCCATATTCTGATGCTTCCTTTTATTTTACATTAGCTTGCCAAATACCCAATTGTTGGCAAGTTTAAGAAATATTTTTCAAAATCGTTGGCAGCAACATATCGTTTGGAGGTATTCAAGTTAATGTATGATTTCAACCAAGCTGCCTGATTATACCTCATCACTCGATGAATCTTCTGGCCATGTTAAACTGCCTGTTTTAAGTTTATGTAATGAAAAATATGATTACTTTTGTCTTAAAGAGTGGTCATCAACTTTGTCTGCTTGGTTCGGCCGGGGGGTGGGGGGGCAATCCTTGACTGGCAAGAATGGTAAATCTTTGTAGGCATAATGAATTCCATCTGAATTCTCCACATAAACTTCCAGTATATATCATTTATAATTGTTGTCTGGCATGCTCATCACATCTAAATCTGTGTATATTCAATAAATTCTTGAGTAAGGAAGAGGCAGTGGCATTGCCCATTACTACAGGTAATTGGTATCAATATATTGAAGGTATGTTTATTGCAACTCTGGATCATATTCTTCAGTCATGTACTGGTTATTTGCCATACAGTGGTGCTTGATGCGTTTAGCCACTCCTCCTCGGATGCCAGCCTTTACAAACAGAATCATATAATAATCAACCAGCAATTCCAGTTCGACCTTTGTCTTGTGCAGTATCGCATCAATATAGAATGCGGCAGCACTCACATAATGCCAACAGTCTAGGCCACATGTGTCTTTACAGAGATCTCGGAAATTCTCGAATACATCAGTCAAGAGCAGGACATCTGTCACCAGGTATAAGTTGGAATATTCTTCCATTGACTTGCATACAAATATCTGCCACACATTCTTTGCATGAGAGTGGTCTTCATTTGTGATGTGAGAACCAGTAAGTCTGTTGTAGAAGTATTCCTTTGATGGCACTTCCGTCTCCTTCAACTTTGCCCACGAATCGATGTAGCCACATCCTTCCTTGTTACCAGCTCCATCTAATCTTCTTTGTAAATCTTCTGCATTGTAGTAAACTTAGAGGAAGGCAAGTTCTTCGCCAGGCTTGCGAGACTTGCTGTCATAAAATGAAAGGTATCTATAACCTGTATGCTGAAACCACCTTCGATATTCTTGCTNGGCTTGCGAGACTTGCTGTCATAAAATGAAAGGTATCTATAACCTGTATGCTGAAACCACCTTCGATATTCTTGCTAAATGAGATTAACTTTTCTTCAGAATATGGTACGATGAAGATACCTTTGGTATCACAGGCAAGTTCTTTGATGATAAAGTGCTCATCATAGCCAAGATTATGAAACAATACTGGCAGCTACTTTGGTCATAGTCACAGTTTATTGCATTCGATGCATGAAGGTCCAATATAATTGCCAGTAAGATGGCCGTAGTTGTACACTTTTCTGTTTTTTGCTGTGAATGAAGTGGATCAGAAACAACATATTCTTGCTTGCATGTAGTCATTTTCTTCTTCTGATGTGAGTTGTCTCATTGGCTCGCTCACACTGTAAATGCCATGCACCTCTTTGGCAATGCCGANTTTTCTTCTTCTGATGTGAGTTGTCTCATTGGCTCGCTCACACTGTAAATGCCATGCACCTCTTTGGCAATGCCGATGATGTGCGACATAAAGTACTTGGATGCATCTCTTCCATTATATTTCACTTGCTCTTTTGGCAGGTTGATGGGTTTAGCTGCTGGCACATCATCATTGTCGTTCTTCAAATAAAGGCCAAAGCTGTATGGCTCATGTTTCTGGTAGGCTGCAGTATATGATGTGGAATATTCAGGCTGACAAGTATGAACAGGTAGAAGCAAGGTTTCAAAATCAGCATAGATAACAATANATATGATGTGGAATATTCAGGCTGACAAGTATGAACAGGTAGAAGCAAGGTTTCAAAATCAGCATAGATAACAATAGGAAGCTTAGTCATATTTTGATAATTCTTGAATTTCAGCACAGGACTCTGTCCATTCTTCTCTAGAGCTTGTATCTCTATTCTTGCAGGTGCATGTGGAGAGCAATATCCCTTGTGCTCTTCTAGCATCTCTTCGCCAAATTTTCCAGTTACTCTCAGCTGGTCGTCATAATGGTGGAAGCATCTGTTTCAGACAAACATGTTTCCACGATNCCAAATTTTCCAGTTACTCTCAGCTGGTCGTCATAATGGTGGAAGCATCTGTTTCAGACAAACATGTTTCCACGATGTGCAGTCATCTGTGGTCTCACCAGGCGATAACAGTTCTTGATGTACATATAATGTGAGTTCTCTTCAGTGGTAACGAGGAGGAGGAGGTCATAATGTTCATTATTTTCCTCTTCTGCCACTCGCACAGGTATCACTTTCTCTTCTTCATTTAAACTGTACACATTGATGCTCACTCTAAGATTCTTCTTCTCAATAACTTCAACTGCTTGAGAGGCAATTTCAGAACTTGATTCCGTCAAAGTCGAAATTCTTCTCCAACTCATGATATCGGCTGTCGACTCTATACACATGGTCTCCATTGACAAATTTTGCCAGAATCGCCCACTAGAAACACTCATTATCTTGTAGATTTTTTGTTTTATTACAGCTTCTCTTCTCTTGGTGGTAACTGGTAGATCAATATATGAAAATGCTTGCAGAAGATAAAGCTTATTTATTCGTAGTTGGAGTCTCTTGATGGCTGTAAGTGTACAACCAGATCCTTTGCCCATATATTCTTCTTTCTCTTGACACAAGTTTTGTATGCATTCATCCACAGCTTCTTATATATTGTCACTATTATAAATAGGAATATTTTTTATTTTGAATGCTCTATAGTCTTCTTCGTCTTCATTGGGCTCGGAAATCCCATAATCATAGTCGAGCCAGAGATTAAATTTAATGGCCCCTTGCATTTGCAATTCACATTCCAGTTCTCCAATTATATTTCTCATCATCTCTTCGCGATAAGTAAATATATCGCATGCCTTTCTGCTCGTGTTCTCGGCCACATATGTCTTTATTTTTCCACAGAAAGATGTTTCTGCCTCAACGAACCTGAAGTCTGTTGGCATCCCAGACCCTGCTATGATTTTTGGACGGACTCGTGGTCTTACTGCATCTTGTGCGTGTACACATATTTTCTTTTTAGCGGGCTGGCTTACTCTGTATCTGAAACTCTTTAGATGCATTGACAAATTGTTGCAGTGAGCAAAATGGGTACTTCAGTGATTGTACTTTAGTAAAACATTTTCAGGGTTTAACTGACACCCTGCTTCATGCCTTCTTACATTCAGGAGTTCAGTATATTCTTATAACCGAGCTTGCGGCTCGTGGTAGATGCTTTCTTTACAGCACCATCACATACATGTCTCATTATTTAATATTTTCTGTTAAAGAATTTGCCACATTTCTCACATATCAGGCACTATTCACCATGGGGATTTCTTCTAACAGTGAAGACTTTGTCGCAGAACTTGGACTGTGAAATCTAATGACGAAATAACACTTACCTCAGAAGCTGCACCAGTGTTTTTCATGATGATCAATGCTGGAACTGCAATCTGATAACCAAACCTCAAAAAACAACTATGAAACTAAAATCTCAAAGAACCATAAGACTACAATATTATACCTAATTACCTAGAGAATATGATAACCTAACTTCGAAAACTACGATGAAACTACAATCTGACAACCTAACTATCTAGAGAGAATATAATGACCTAACCTAAAAAACAATGATGAAACTACAATATGAGAGCCTAACTACATAAAGAATATAATAATCTAATCTCAAAACTAACAACCTAACCTCAAAAACAATTAAACTAACTCAAGTCAGCCGAAGTCAGAGAGAGAGAGAGAGGAGCTGTTACTCGGACGACAGACAAACTGCAAATGATTGAGCAGATAGTGTGCACTTTTCTTATATTAAACTAATAACCTAACCTCAACCCAACCTTAACATCTCAACATGCTAACTACCTAAATAATCCGATAACCTAACCTCAAATTCTTGATGAAACTAACTCGCAAGTCACTCGAAGTCAGAGAGAAAGAGGGAGAGCTCTTACTCGGACGAAAGACGAACTGCGAATGAACGATCATACCTTGTGTGCCGGTTTATATACCCTTGCTTTTCCCCCACTCAAATTCCTTATCTGTTGGGGAATCCCCGAGGGCAAAGTGGGTGAATCATCCTCGAAGACAGCATAAATCTGCAACTGCCGAGATGGCTCACCCAGTAATTCGCCCCTCCAGATGACAGTCTGCCGGGCTTTAACAGACCGGTTTGTACCAGTCCGAGTGTCAATCTGTTTTTTTATTCAGTGAGTCATACCCTAATGACAATACAATGTTGAATCTCCTGAAGATTCAGACTTCAGACCAGTTTTAACATGTAACAGCAACTGTATAATATTTCACCAAGTACTCATATTTTTACTACTTTTAACTGCCAACTCAAAATTATTTTAATTTACAGTTAGCTCCCATAGTATCAATTTTATTCACCATGTGCATGCTAACTGAAATTTTCATATGTGCTTGTCACACAAAACCACTCACGTAGACCATAATGATTCACATACTCTTACACAAATACTTCCAGCCTATCAGATATTTATAAATACATAACAAGCAGGACACCATCCGACATAGCAATATGTTCATTATTATAACATTGAAATTAAAAAAAAAAAAAAGAGTTTTTCTTACTCTTTATTTATTGTTTTTCTTAACAAATTCACACACATACATATGTTCATTCAATAAATCCTCTATCTCTGTGTTCCTTGTTAATAGAATTTATCTCTTCACTCACAGAAAGATATCCAGCTCTTTGGAATGGAATCAGAACTCGTAGTCTGTCAACAAACTCATCGGGTTTGTCAGAAAATAGTTTAGAGAGTATTCTTATATTTCTCAGCTTTCTTCATAACTTCTCTACCTTTCTTCTTAACTCATCTACTTTTCGCTATAGGTCCATGGGTTATATCTTCATCAATGGTCAATTCTTCTCGATCATCACCCCCAGTCTCGGGATTGCTCTATTTTTTGCTGTAATCGGTACGATCAGAGTCGTTTGTGACAGTTCCAGTAATTTCTTATATTCTAGCAAATTTCCTTCTGTATATCTGCTAGGTTTCATTTTGAATAGCAGTTCATATAGCCCCAGACATCAATGTGTTAGGTAATCACCTAATCGTACAATTTCACCAAGCAAGAAATTAATTTCCCTGGCACGAGAAAACATTTGCAGTTATACACTCTACATGCCGTATTGTTATTCCATGATGAGAAGGATTTTAGGTACTGCTGGGCCAAGGAACTAGGTTCCATTTCTTGCTTTCGTAAACTCCTCTTCTGCGCCAATTTCAAATGTTCGTCAATCCATTTGTCACTATCCATTACTGAGGTCTTAATTACATCAGTGGAACCTACACTATTCCATTTCCTTTTCTCTGTTCCACCTTCATTCTTCGAAGCTACAGACACATCAGCATCCCACATAGGTTTGTCAAAGCTATTCGTAGCACATTGCAGCAGTCTCTCATTTTCCATTTCAAATGTCAACTGTGTCTGTTTTGTAGGTAATTGTTTCAAACAAATAGCTTCTCTTGTGCATAAGCCACCATCACCTATATTTATATCAGTTACATGTTTTTTTTTTCAAATCATCTGTTAGTTCAAAACACAAAGCAGACTTAGATAATCTTATGGGTGACTGAATCAGAGTTACTTTATTAGTCGATCTAGCAGATGGGCAAGCCATGTATATGTCTTGTGGTGATGATATAAATACACGGTTTGTAGCAGGCGACGGAACACGATCTTTACAAGTCTTGTAGTGTATTTTTAAAATATCACTTCTACCAAATGTTGCACCACACATATCACATTTTAGTATTCTGGAGGACGGTTTCGTCGAACATGCGCACTTCGCATGTTGCAGTGCATTGCAACTTTTACTGAAGGTCTTGGCACAGTAATAACATTGTATTCCATATAATTTTCGAGCAATTATTGAATGTTTGAATGCAGTTGTACATTACATACTCAATTTCATATCATTAGTGGTTTGTGTCATATTCAAGCATACATGAATTCATACACTTGTGCTGTGTAGTCAGCACCACACTGTGTAGTCACCACTGCAGTGCTAGCTCTGCAACACCGCAGTTGCTACAGACTGGAATGATGTTTTAACCGAATGTCATGGAACCATGGCAGAATGCCATTGGGTAATATTCAGTGATGAGTCCCGCTTTTGTCTTGAAGGCAACGACCAACACATCCGTGCGTGTAGTCAACAAGGGTGGCGCTAAAATGAATGGTTAGTTGTAACTCGTCACTCCTCCAGATGGCCTGGTGTGATGGTGGATGGTGTGAATTCGTACGATGCCCGATCATCATGGGCACTTTTGACAGCCCAATGGTGCATTCATGAGGTCCTGCAACCAGTGGTCCTATACGGAGAGGAAGCTTTGTTATAGCCAACAAAATACTTGTTTGTATAGGGCCAAAAATATATTTACTTGCCTCAACAAAATATTTAGTTGCCTCAACAAAATATTTTGTTGAGTAAACAAAACTTGAAAAGCAACAATATTAATTTTGTTCATCTAACAAAAAAAATGCTTGAATGGACAAAACCTCTGTGTTAGGCCAAAAGAAAATTAGACTGCCAAAAAAAATTTAGTTGAATCAACTGTATGTATTTGTTCAGCCAACTCATTTGATTACCTTCGTTCGAAAATACAGCTCGAGATTTGGTATATTTTGGGACAATAAGTATAGTACCAGTGTTTGTTAGTGCATTTATCAATGCCTAATAAGTGTATAATCATCCTTATACTACATGTTCAGCAGTAAAATAAAATGTAAAGCTGTAAACTTAATTATTTCGGTCACACGAATCTCAGTCATACTTTATTTATCATTCACCTTGCTCTTTTTTTTCTAAATCTCAGTTTGCTTTATTACTATTTATAACAATTACTATTATGTATATGTAAGGGTGCTGGAGTGGGAATTTGGCTCGGTCCCATTTCTTCTACTCTAGCATTTGTGTTGAGGTAGCCCAACATGCTACAAAAATGGTAGCAGAGCATGGTTGTGTACTAGTGTGCACCTATGTTTATGCCTTCGTTTGTGCATGTTGTGTGCTCTCCCTTTTCGCTTTGGGATTTTTTTGGTTTCAGTAAAGCAGGTGAACAAACACTGCATGTTTTAAGGTTAAGTTAAAATAAGATATTTTGTGCGATCTTTTTAGTGTTCTTTTGTCTCTTGTTATTTTGTCTTATTGTTTACCATGGCTGCTATTGTGCCAGAATATCTCGTCAAGGACTAGTGTCAGTATGATATTATTATCAGAGGTGTTCAACTCCTGAGAACACTGCTATGTCATTTAGGAGCACCTTACATGCTGCTATTAATACTGGCAACCCTATTGATTTAAATCATGCATGTAATCTCAACCTTGAATCAGAGCACTGCACTTGTGCTTCAAAAATAATTTCCCTCCAGGAAATGCTTGAAAACATTGTCAATGACTTCAGTCTATGCTACACTTAAGCAAAAGCTCACCTATTTGAGAAATAGAGCCCAAAATTTGTTGACAAAATGTCCTGACCAACTTTTAGAAATTCAGGGTCAGTCCCTGAACAATATTGCTGCTAAGGCGCAATCCCTATTTGAGGCTGTTGGTTGTATGGAAGCCGATGAATCACAGAAACCTTTACCTGATGTTCTAATCACTACTGTTGCTGAGAAATCGGCTATTCTAAGTGTCTGTATGGTGTCCACCACCATTTCAGATCCAACACCCACACAAGATAACCTAGTTCGTAACCCTTCCATTTTCAGTGCAGTGTCGCATACATCACCACCCTCTCTATTTCACAGCATATCCCAATCACATCATAAATACCATGTGTTAATACTCTTTTCACCACCACGCCCCTTATGTCAGTTGCGGTAGTGCCATCTGGGCAAAATTTAATGTCACCGCCATTCGGAAAAATTACCCATCCACTGGAAATAATGTTGCGTGATTTCCCGGACACTGGTGGCTTGCAGGTGCCTAAATATTTGCCAGTTTTGAAAGTTATTGCGAAAAAACACCAGACTAAAATGGTGCCCGAGAGCCAACTTTTGGAAATAATTTACCCATTCAAGCAGGGACCTCTAAGTGAAAGAACTAGACTAGCTATTTTACAACATGCCACATTCGATGATTATCATGCAGACATCCTTCATTATTTCATTCCAACCAGATTACTCACATTATTAGAGCTGAAAATGTTTAACCGGCTGTAAGAGCCCAATGAGACCTTATCAGTATATGTTAGTAGCATTAAAGAGTTCGGTATAGTTTTGCGTCTTTCGTGGTCTGAAAGCGACATTGTCAATACAATTTTGAAAGGTTTACAACGTCATGAGTGCTCCCGTTTGGTATTTGTTGGTAAACCTATCTCATTTGTGAAATTAGATAGAGTGTGCATACATTCTCAAAATATTCGGTATGTTGACCAGAAGTGCGTAACATATTTTGACAGGGCACATTTCCAAAGAAGTCTGGGACAAGCTCGGATAAGAAAGGCAAAACCCGTGACCCTGATGTCAGTTCAGTTGATGTTGGTATTTCATTCAAATAATCTGATGATAAAAGTAGCGCTACTAAAGGTTCATCTCGTAGTAATCATATGTGTTATTATTCCAAGAAACCTGGTCACATTATTGCAGAATGCTTTAATTTACAGGTAAAAAACAAGTCTCGCGGGGACAAAATATGAGCATTCAATCCCACCAAGCTGGCAACGTTGCCAATTAACAATTTAATGGTCACCTAGTAAAAACTGTAAATCTTTGTCACTGATTCAACATCTTTTTGGTCCTTATGACCCCTGTGAAGTGAATAACCAATATACGGCATTTCAAGTAAATTTTTCCAATGTGGTGGGTGTAAAAAGGGTTGCTACTCCTCGTGTTGAGGTAACTTTGGGATGATTGTCAGTTAATTTTCTGGTAGACTCAGGATGTGCGCATACTATTATTTCTGGTAAACTCTTTGAGCAATTGATGGATTTAAAGTTAGTAAAATCAGTTGAACCTTGTGTAATTCAGTGTTAAACAGCTTTCAGTGAAGCTTTACCTATCTTGTGTACTGCAACTCTTAAATTAAAGTATGTGTATTTCACCTGGATGCACAAATGTTTAGTTTCAATAAACCTTGGTCTGTCCTTTATTTTAGGAGCTGATTTCATGGCATCCAAGGTACTTATTTTGGATATTCCGGCACAAAACATTTTCTTTAAATTTTCTCCTGTGACCAAATAATTATTGCAAATAGTAAACGAAGTCGACCACTCTCGTTTGAAATAAGTGCTGAGTCAAAGTCCATTGTTGACCTTTTTGCGCATTTGGAAACCACACAGCTTGTCACTAAATAGAAAATTTGTCAACAATTTCCTAAAGTTATCTCGTTGGAATTAGGTCTTACTGATATGTTAGAGTACGAAATAAAACTTGTTGACAAAGATTGTCAGAAGCCAGCCACATAGATTAACCCCGCCTAGAATGGATATATAAAGGAAACAGGTTCACGAATTGTTAGATAAAGGTGTTATTAAACCCTCCAATTTACAGTATGCAATTCTAGCCTTTTTGGTTCCAAAACCTAATGGTAATCATAGAATGGTTATTGATTATGGCAAAATTAATAAAAACATTGAAATTTTGTCTGTTACTCTTCCTGGCCTTCATTCGGCCTCTAATTGATTTGGCAAATCACCACCATTGATCTTAATGATGTGTAACACAACTTTTTGTGTTGCCTGGAATCTTTATCAGTTTACCCGTATGCCTTTTGGCTTGGCCACTGGTGCTCAAGTGCTCACGTTCCTTTTAGAAAGAATTTTCAATGATATAAAATTTAAATATGTTTACAACTATCAGGATGACCTTGTAATATATTCCGAGTCTTTTGAATAACATTTAGCTCACCTGAAGGAAGTTCTTTCATGTTTGGAAAATGCAGGTTTAACTGTTAACGCTAATAAGGTTTAGTTTGCTCTTCAGGAAATCTCATTTCTGTGACATAGGAATTCGCCACAAGGTGTCTCCATTGACCCCGAGTTGACTAGATCCATTCGAGATTTTCTGCCGCCTTGGGACATTTAGGGCATTGCCCGTTTTATTGGAATGATGCAGTTCTTTGGAAAATTTATCCCCAAACTTGCTGAAAAGGCTGCTCCACTTAACATGTTACATAAGAAATCAGTAAAATTTGTAGGGGGTGAGGGATAGCAGAAACTTTTAACACACTCAAGAACGACATTATGCACTCTCCGTTTCTGTGGATACCGGATTTCTCTAAAGAATTCATCCTGCAGACTGATGCTTTGAGCTCAGTTGTAGGAGCTGGCTTGTGTCCGGAGATAGATGGAGTTCACCAACCTATCTCATTTTCATCCCGCACTCTCACACCCCAGGAGAAAAAGTCCTCTATTTATAAATTAGAATGCCTACCAGTTGTTTTTGGCATTGAAAAGCTTCGACAATATTTAGAACCTGCAGAATTCCTCCTGGAAACTGATAACCAGGTGTTGTCGTGGCTTTTGGCTCATCCACGAAAACTGGGCAAAAGGGATGTTGGGTCATAAGGGTCTCATCTATGAAATATAGGATGCAACATATTAAAGGATCACAGGATGTAGTATCTGATGCTCTCTCTCTCTCTCTCTCTCTCTCTCTCATGTTTCATGATTCCTAAGTTAATCATGAATCTGAAGTTCTCCCAAATTGTAATGTTTTAGTAGAGTTTCCTTTGGCATTTACAAATATCAAGAAAAGAATAATTAACTGAAAGAAATAATTTCAAAATTAAAATCTGATGTTGAACAAAAATTATGTTTTCTGGCTAAAGGTCTTTTATTTTGCAAATCCCGTGATAATGTAATACGTGTTGTGTTTCCTACTCATCTAAAACCCATAGTTTTTCAACTTTTTTTTCATTCCTCGCCTCTAGGTGCACATTTAGGCACACAAAACCATACAGTCAATTCTTAAGCATTATATTTGGAAAAGCATGGATGCTGAAATTTCAGAAATAGTTAAATGCTGTAAACTGTGTGCTTTGAGTAAACCTGCTTAAAACACACACCTAGGGTTTCAGTCTTCAGATGGTGCTGAAAAACCCTTGCAAAAGCTATTCATTGATTTTGTTTACGCATTTCCAATAAATAAATCAGGTAATAATATGTTATTAGTTTGTGTCGATGTATTTCCTAAATTTGCGTGGTTGATTCATATAGGTAAGGCTGATGATTTATCCATTGTTCGTGTTCTACAGACCCGTGCATTCCAAAAATTTTGCGTACCTTCATAAATTGTGTCCGATAATGGTTCTCAATTCTATTCAAGAATTATTTGTGACATGTGTTTTACTTATGGCATTCGCCATATTACCTTGTCTCCATATTATCCCCCATCTTCGCATGTAGAGCGTTTCAACATAAACCTCTGTTCAGCTCTCATTGCTTTCCATGCAATGGAGCATTCTAATTGGGACAAAAATCTTCTTTAGTTGCAAATAGCTTTCAACTATGTCAAGAATAAGTCTTATAAGACAAGTCCATTTATTCTTATTTTCACTTACTTGCTGTATAATCCTTTGTCCAATTCGTGGCACTTAAATTATTTGTTACCAAATGATCTCTAGGACATCCGTCAGATATGGACAGGTGCCCTTAAAAACTTAAAATGTGCTTATTTCAAGAACCGTACCAAGTATGATAAACATCGAATTAACAATCAATTTCGTGTAGGTGATTTAGTTTTGTGTAAAGAGCATCCTATCAGTAGAGCAGGTGACAAGAAAATCGCTAAACTTTCTTACCATTGGACTTGTCCTTACTAAATCCAAAGTTTCGTAAGGCCAGTCACTGCTAATCTTACTGACCCCAGTACAGGAAAATATATTACAAGAGCTCATGTCTCCTACCTAAAAAGGTTTAATTCTCCATTTTATAAATAAAATTTTTTGTTCTAAAAATTTAGGAACTGCAAACCCTAGCTGTAGGTTGTTTTCAATAAATTGTCTTGTTTATTTGGCCTGCCAGCTACTATTCTTCTTGTCCTTGACGTAGTTTAGACCGTGGACTGGTCACCCACTGTTCCGAGCATTCTTATGGTCCTTTGTGTTTTCGCGCAAAACTACAAAAAAAACGCGATACCAGGTTAAAAAGAAAAGAACAATTGTTGTTTATGTGTATTAAATTTTGATTTGGGTTGCTTTCGTAAAATAATCTACCAACATTGGAATTTTGACATGTTTTCAAATGGTTATAATACTATATTTCCTTTAGGTTTCCCTTTCAATGTAGTTTATATTTAGCTTGGAGATGTGTTCCACTCTAGTCTTGGGTTGTTTCTGGGCTGTGTTAGTAGCTTAGAGACAATTCCGTTGCAAAATTTTCCTTGGGAATGATTTGTAGGAAAATTTATTTTCTGGTGAAATTTTCATTTCCTAGCTATACTCTCTATGAGTATACCATGTTGTCGGTTTTAGTGTTGTATTTCCACTGAGGCTGTTCAACAGCCACCATCATACCACTGGATTCAGGTGTAGTTTTTTAACGTGAAGATGATGTCTGATTTCCT
Organism: Clitarchus hookeri; assembly: GCA_002778355.1. Lineage (NCBI taxonomy): Eukaryota > Metazoa > Arthropoda > Insecta > Phasmatodea > Phasmatidae > Clitarchus > Clitarchus hookeri. The sequence goes on along the minus strand of NQII01000206.1, from coordinate 839,346 downwards.
GACAATACCTACTCAGTTGTGTTGGATTTTGATTTGATTTCTCTGCAAGACGAGTGTTCAGAACTTGAAACCATGATATTTGCAGTTGTGTCAGTACATGAGAATGATAACAGGCAACCTGCCGAGAACTCTTCTTTCGTACAAAATTTTCATATAAATGTGGTACAATAAAAAATAGTTTTCTTGTATTTAAGTTTGAACCTGATGCCATAACTTCTGTATTGCCCTTCAGATCGAAGCATACTATATTTGGTATTGAAGGAAAAATTAAAAAAAAAGTGTTTGGCACTTTACATAAAGGAAGGTTTAACCCTGGAACATCACCTAATCTCCCTGGCAAACACCCAAAATGACATTTCTACTAATGTGGGTAATCAAAGCATTCTTATCAAGAATTTGGAAGACAGAATTATAAATAACAGTGGTTATATCAACAAATTAAGTCAGTTTTCCCTTGATAACTATAATGCTTTGTATCATAACATTTATTTTGCATTGCATGACACTCTTGAGTTTCAGGATTAATTTAAATGGTATGCTACCCCATTCTGGTGTTAGTGAAGTTCTCACTAACACCAGAATGGAAATTTTTGATTTGCATCATGCAATAGAAACTAGTGTACACAGGAAGTTAAGTACAACCATTTTAAATGCTGATTCATTTTTTAACATTCTAAAACACATTCAAAATGTCATTACTTTGCCACTTTACATGATAGCACCTGTTGTACATGAAAATGTATATATTTTTTTATTGTCAAAGTATTGTTCAGGCAATTATCTATTATTCCAATCTTAATGTTGTTGATAATGTTCCCATGGTCAATAAGGATATTTTGTTTGAAAGATATCATGCTTACTCCATTCCCTTTTTGTATTTTAAATTAAACAGATAGTTGTTACTCCATGTTCAGGAATTCTTTATAATTAGTTTGGATCGTAAGCATTTTGCTACTGTAAACCATAATTCTCTTATGAGCTGTAACACTCACAGCATTGCCCTACTTCCTTCTTATTTCCTTTTCTTTTATGCACATGCAAACAACTGTGAATTTGAACTTTTTAATGGAAAATTATATTTTGAATTTTGTGATAAATCTGTTATCAGTTTAAAACTCCCCTTTTTACAAAAAAACTAGTTCTCATTGGTTATTTGCTTGTAATTCTACCATTGATGCTACTTTCTTGTGCAGGTATATTAGAGTAATATTTTCTCCTTTAACCCTTGCTTTGTCAGGTACTGGTTTAATAAACAATGTATCTCATTGTTACATTATGAGTCCCTTTTTCAAGACATTTGTTTCTGTGAATTCTGTTCTTCACTATAACCTATCCCTGCCGGTTATCCACATCCCTAAACTAGAAGCTAAACTCACTCATGTCAATTTTCTCCTTTCCTTAACCTTACCCTGAATGACTCCTTTTTTAAGGAATTGGACGCACATTTGGCTTCACACCCTCAGGGAACCAACTTTCAAGATATCCTGCGTCTCCTTCGCCCTCATCCTACACCACCTCCTGTCAACCTAAATCTCATTTCCATTATTGTATCTTGTATTGCTGTTTTTTGTTTCCTGCTTGTTATGTATTTTTGGTTGAAATACAAATTATGTGTCAAGGCAAGTACCTTCACCTTCTGATCGGCCTGTTCTTGTGCCAGAAGGATGTGTAATAGTTCCTTTGACCACTTCTTCAACTTCTACTGGTAGTTAATAATTTTTCTTGAGTTATGTATTTTTGTTTAACTTTCAGTTTGTCATTTTTAATGTGTGTGNTATAGGCACTCGCTTATTTTTAACTAAGTTATTTTAACCTTGTATTCCCTTTCTGGGAATATTATTTTGGTTTTCTTGGCAAATCCCGTTGTGTTCTTTTCCATCACCTAGCTTTATTTTTCATTTTTATTTTAAAGCCAGGTTAGATAATGTTTTTGTCACTGTTTCTGTAATTTTATTTATTTATCTAGCAATATTCCCAGAGTTCGTTACTTTTTCATTTTAAATATATAAGTGACCAATTACTTTCATCAGCTTAAGCTATTGTGTCAACCGATCTAAACAATTTTTTTTAAAACGAATTATGAATTTCATAATGAAATATCATGTGTTTGGTTTGTGAATTTCATATTTAAATTATTTTCTATGGATATAATTTTATAAAATATTTATGGCCTTATTGTAAAATACCGCATTACGAAACACGATAGTATCACTGGTTTTTGAAGCGACTTTATACCTGTGTTAGTGACTGGTATTTTCGGAATGCGCCCTACTTCCTCCTTGCTTTCAACTCGTCATGACGTGATCGAATTTTTAATTAACTCCAGCTATTTTCCTACAAACTGTGTAATCAATTGAGTTTTGCCGCTTTTGCGGTCTACTTGTTAGGTCGGAAAATACTATATTGAGGCAATTTCTCTACCTTGATGTCAAATGTGGCTGACTTTCTTTGAAGTCGCCTTTCAACTTCTTGATGCTTGATGCAATTTTAAAGATGAAGTAACACTGATGCTGGCATTAGCAAGGGAGACGTCCGTAATAAGGGCCACATCTAAGGAAAGTCCAGCCACCTCTCTTTTATTTTTGACATGTGCATGAAATTCAGCAATCAAATCGCCATGTTATTTCAGCCTCAATATTTTCAAAATTAAGTAACCTCCAAAAGGTTTATTATGGCTCGACATATTTTATTGTTTTGAATTTTAATTTAATTATTGTGGTACCCCAACAAAATTAACAATAATTCCTTTCATAAAAAACTTATGTTATTACAGTTTTTTGTACCAAAGAAATTATATATATAGAGAGTTCCTGTAACACATTTGAAATATGTATTATTATTTATCACTCTTATTAAAAAATATAATTTTGGTTACACAAATTTCAGTTCTTCTTTATTTATCGAACACCTTGCTTTCTTTATTTTAAATCACATTTTGCTTTTTTTTTGTATATAATAATTATTATTATTATGTATGTGTAAGGATGCTGGAGTGAGAATTTTGGCCCTGTCTCTTTGCTTCTCCTTTTACATTGGGGCCACGCCTACACAACTAGATCCTCGGAGTTTTCCATTTGTGACATGCTTGTGGTTATTTCCAATAAGATTATCCTATGCTACAAATGAGAGCATTTGTGTGGAGGTAGCCCAGCATGCTACAATGGGCATGTGAACGTTGTCGCTGGTGGGCTGATTAGCAACATGTAGTGTTTTCGGACAAGTCCTGCTTCGACCTGTCCTACAGTGATGGCCACATAAACGTTAGACACTATTGTGGTGACCACAGTCTGGCAGCCTGCATTTTGGAGCGGTATAGCAGAAAAATACCAATTGTGATAGTTTTGGATGCCACAGGATACAATATGCGATCTCGAATCCTACATATTGAGGGTGATCTGAACATCAGCCACTATATCAGGGAGGTTTTAGATCCTGAGGAACTGCCCCTCTTTCAGGTGACTCCACATGCCATATTTAAGCAGGACAAAGCCCGGCCACATGTGGCGAGGAATGTGCACGCCTTCTTCAATGAACGACGGGTACCACTGCTTCCCTGGACTGCACGTTCACCTGCAATGTCACCCTCGAACATTTCTGGGATATGGGTAGTAGGCGACTTGTTTGTCATGGTCCTCCAGAAAACGCTGTTGATACTTTCTGAACTCGCATACAAACCGCAAGGAGGGAGATTCCCCAGGAACATATTCAGGTCCTCTTTGATTCCATGCCATGAAGTTTAGGGGCTCTGATTGCAGAACGTGAGGACTTCACACCATATTGAATTCTCAATGGCAGGGATCATGCACACTTCCATAATCATAATCAATTGTGAATAGCTTAGTACCTAATCAGTGGTATAAAGTTCATTTCAATAACATGTATCCTTCTTGGTGTTGCATTTTTCACAAATGTTAGTGCATATATCATTGATGATAGGCAACACTTAGCACATAAATGTTTGCAGATGTGTTGGAATTATGATGATGTCCTACAAATATATAGAGTATGCAAAGAATTTATTGATGCATTGCCGAAGGGCTGTTTAAATCGGAGTTTAATTAAACAACTGATATATTACGATAGAATGCATAGAATTCTCTCACAGATTCCTACCACATATGTTAAAACTTGATATCTCACAAATGTATATACATTGCAAAAACTTTCTTATATAGATGTGTTGAATTCCAGGTTAACTCGCAAATGCATATATAGTATGCCGAAAATATGCTAATACATTCCCGAAGGTCTGTTGAACTCAAATTACACATCTTATATAGCCTGATAGAATACCGCTTATTCCCTCATATATCAGCCAATATGTTCAAACATCAAATCATCAAAACATCAAATTTGTAGACATTTTGCAAAGAGTTAACATATACATTCCTGCCACATGTTTTTATCTCCAGGGGAATTCACAAATTATTATAGTATGATGGAAATTATTTTACAGAATCCTGTGAGATTCGTTGAACTTGCAAGATAACTAAACAAATGCATATGCCATAGTATAATAATAGAAAAGTGATAATTAACTCATAAATGCTTGCCAGAGATGTTACAACTCTGATTGAGTGAACAGATTTCGGCTGCTCTTAACATCATGTTATTGAGATGAAAAGATGTTGATGGGAAGTGGTGAGTATTGAGAAGTGCCGGAATGAAGGCACGGGGAAACGGGAGATCCCCGATAAAACCCGCCAACCAGCAGCATCGTCTGGTATGATTCCCACATGCGAAAATCCGGAGTGACCCAGCCAGGAATTGAACCTGGTTCGCCTTAGTGGTAGGCGAGCAGGATAACAGCTCACAAAACTCACAAAAATATATAGTTTTCCGAGAATTTACTGATAGAATCTTGCCAGATATGTTGTACGTGGAATATAAAAACACAGATGGACGTAGTATGCTAGTATGTCAATAAATAACTTAGATGATATAGTATGATAGCATTTCGAGTATTCCCTGAACGCCCTTTGCCATATGCACTCGGGGGTGCACGAAGAAGTTAACAATAAGATTCCATCATAACCACATGTATATTGAAGCTACTTGGTTTGAGTACAAAAGTTTCTTCAGCCCCTAGCCCCATGACACAACCTACCCTTATGCCCACTACTCACAGACTGAAGAGGGGGTAGCATTGTGGAGGTAATGGGAGTTCACCGCCACCCACCAAAACAGAATATCCACCTACAAAATTTAAATAGGTGAAATGGAACATATAACCCTTGAAAAATACATTGTAATTTGTACTATGTGTACTGTGGAATACATTGACATGCAAAAACATGATACAAATTACATGGCAATAATTTTTATAACACTTTCAAATTTTAAAAACCTGAAAAAGAAAATAAACACAGAATACTTTGAAGCAGGGAGAGAATGATTATGCTTTAATTATATATTTTAATTATTATAAAAACCATGCTTATCTAATGAGAATTTTGTTGTAGTTCAGTTAGAGTTCAAGAGTTCCACTGCTGGAGTCAAGACAGTGCCTCTAATTTATTATAAACACCACTTATAAAGATTATTAATAATTACTGCTGTGTTCCTTTATTAAGCATTACCCGATGCACTAGATAGTTTTTCATAAAATTACAGGATGTTGTGAGGTCAGTTACAAGAGCGGGTTGGATGTTGGATTTTTGCCTGGCGCCATAGCTCAGTGGTGAGCTAATGAATTGAGGATTGTACGGTTGACGACCCAGGGGCCCTGGTGAACCTTCCGTCAGTTATTTGCTTGGTTGTCGCGTACTTACAGTGGCACTCTTTACATAGGATGGCGAGACTGTCAGCCGTCTCGTACGCTAAACTATATTACTAAAATGGCTAGTGATACTAATAAGGTTGCCCTATAATTATTTATCACTATTTCAGTTGTTGAGTTGTTTATTCGTCGTCCATTTACAGATAAATAAATGTATGAATGATATACAAAATGGCCTCAGCCCTGACGCGGTGAAAAACGCGTTGTTTTATGTTGAAAACGCGATAGCATTAAAGACTCTGTGGTGAGAGTACGATGGCTCTCCCCTCAGTACTTTAAATAGAATAAAAATGTTCCGGTAATTAGTCTTATACTATTGCACTGTAAAAATGATTTCAGCCTAAATGCTGGCACTGAGGGCCTCGCGGAGCGAGAGACTTAAACAGCCGGTCTGGTTCAGGTGCTGAGATGAACTGGGCCGAGCATGGAGTCGGCTTCTGTCACCAGTGGCGAAAGCCGAAGCCAAGCGGCGAAAAGATGAAACAAAACATAACACTGAAAGATGATTATATGACGAAAACTTATATGAATTAAATTAAAACATAAGAAAACATAATGACTTACATAAATACAATTTTAAAAGTTGTTACATTATCTCATAAGTATTTTTGCACTATTGATGACACGTCCGAATTACACTAGCCACAGCGTTGCCAAGTATACCATGAAAACATCCCTGGCTGTGACTGTATATGCGACGACGATCTTTTTATGTTTGTTGAAATTATGAACACTGATAAATTACACTTTGTAGGACTTTTAACTCTCTCTCTCTCTCTCTCTCTCTCTCTCTGGTCTACAAGCCAGTTGGTGTGGTGTAGCTGGTGCGGTTGAAACGACTGCGGCAGTCAGAGTGGGCACAAAGGAGCTTGTGAATGTGCGGTTCACGTCAAACGGCCCCTCCTCTGGTGACCACTTGACTGTGCAGTCCCCCAGGTGTCCCATCACTCTGCTAGGCACAACAGGCAGTGGGTGTTTTCAGCTTGTGGTGTGGCCTCAGTGAATATGGCCTGCGCCTCTGGGAGCTGACTCCGGTTGCTGCTGGGGGTCAGGGTGTCGATGCTGACTTCCCGTGACATGCATGTGGAAGAGGGTGGTGTCCCCACCACATGTGATGCATGCTGGGCGGATCAGCCAACACAGCCACTTGGAGCGGCGGAGATGGGTGATTGACCCGTCCTCCTCCGACTCCTCTTTGCTGCTGCTGCTGCAGTGTGGACGTCGGCGTGATGTGGGTGTTGTCGAGAGGGAAGGAGAGGGCCCTGGGAAGGGCTGTGAAACCCCGTTACACTCTCCCTGTCGCTTTGGCCGACGTCCTCCGGTGTGATGTCCTCCGCTGTTGATCCTGCCGAGGGCGCTGCGGAGGAGCCATCCAGAGAGCTGTCCCACAGGTGTTTCTGGCGACTCGCCATAGGCGGCATCCCTGGTGACCAGCATCATGACGTAGGGCGACAAGATGTTGCGGAGTGACCCTTCAAGGCCTGCAGTGATGTGTGCGGTGTTGATTATGTTGCTGGGCGGTGGCAATCCTCCCTCGGCACTTCTTCCTCCTCTACGTTCCATGTGGGCGTCGAGGTACCGGGTGTCGTGGCGGTGAAGATGCGCCGGAGAACTCTTCCATCGCTGCCGGGACTCTGCCTCCCAACTTTTCATCTGGCAGCGATTGTTATATTGCTTTGATGATGTTCGACAACCTGCCAATCGGGCGTCGTTATGCTTGGCGTCCCCACTGCAAATCGGAGGTCATCACGGTGGAGGGCGGCCCTCCTCCTGCTGCTCAGCCTGATGAGATATGTGGTGTACCGCAGCGGCTCTACCACTGAATGCTGTCCACTACATTTCGGGGCGAACCCAGCGCAGAAGTTCTTTGTGCCACTTGATATTCTGTGTTTCCTGATATAGACCAGCTGGCCAGGTGCCAACTGTCGTGGTGCTCTTCGTTAGTGGACCCGACAACCTAACAGCATAAAAATTCCGCAACAACTCATCGCATAACAACTGATTAAATTACCTGTAATTTACTCTAATGTAAGTACCAGATAACATTTAAGGGTTATATATAAGGGTAACATGTATAAGTAGTATTGTAATTATCTCACTCGCCATTTTTATTAGCGAGTTTTTTGTTTTAGGCGGGCGATGTTGGCGAGGCCCACACCACTGAACAGTAGCTCATCAAATTGTGTTTCAAGGGGTCTAGAGGTGCATGTGTGTCGTGGCCCGGGACCGGCATCTTATCTTTGAACCAATCACCATATATATAATAGCAATTTATTAATTATGGGACATTGTTAATCAGTTTCAACAAGGGCATTCACCTCGGCCGGTTCAACTGCAACCCCCCCCCCCCCCCCCNCCAGATTTAACTTACAGAAACTTCTGTCCTCTGCGAGATGCTTTGCACAACACATATGCTAACTTCGGGTCCTCAGTTACACATCCGCTCTCGTGTTACAATTGTGTGTACCATTATTCATAATTTCACAGATATATAAACAGGTCCAAAATGGAATTATTGTGTGTCATGTACATTATTTCGTGAGTGTACTACTACCGTGTGTAGCCACTTCACGGTGAACTTAGGAAGAGGGACCCCCTTGTGTCAAGTGTTTTCTAAGGTTTCTCCCTAAACATTTTATTTGTGTCGAAACTGTGACATTCGCATCGTATCACTGTGATATTCTAGTCTAAAATTTGTTTTCTCGGGAGATATGCAAGTATTTAGTTTCGTAGTGGTGTTGGTCAGCCGTGATAGACCATCAACCTTCCGCGACTTCATTCGTTAAGGTGCAGGAAATGCCCAGCCATCAACCAGCGCAGAGAACATTCAGTGAGTCTCATGCTAGTCCGAGAGCATAAACTGATTAGCTAACATTCTTTACCAGAATGCTTGTAGAGTGTTCATGTCTGCAGAAGCATGAATAATTACTTCAGTACTCCACTCATACTTCCAACCGGAAGTATGCTTGTACTCTCACGTGAACAACAGCCCTGGAACCGGCTGGCGATGCCAACCTATAGAGATTTAAATAAAATTATGGTTATTTAAATTTTCAAGTTTAGTATCGGAATGTTTTCGGTCATTGGCCGAGTCCATATTTTACAGGGAGTGTAAGTTAAGCATACCCATTATGCAATAAACAAAGCTCTAATATTAATTAACCCCTTTTCACATGATTTAGCGAATGAGTATTTTGTGCAAAAATACTGGGAATTTATGATATACACATACATGGCACAAGATAGACACGCACACACAGGCCTACACTGGCTGAATAAGGGAGCACACGTCGGGTCGCTAGTTTGGAGAAATGGCACATTCCCCGACGTGACACTTTCATTTATCTGGCAGTTTTTCAGGTGGAGAATCACTGAGATGGTACCAGCCAGCCAAAACTCTAATTTCCCTGTAAGTTGCCTTTTGGGGAAATGAAGTACGGATGGCTTCTTGAGTAAGGTGGTGTCATGGCAGGCTGGCTGGGTGTTTACCTGCACACCTTGCTAGCTGCAGGTCGTTAGATTGATCGTCTGCATGTTCGGAGCGAGGGGATCTCAGTGCAAGGCGCATGTCAGCTTCTCAGTGACAAGCTAAGGGGATAAGCTAAGGAGAAGGGATGCGACAAGGGTCAAAAACTTTCTTTGAAATATTTTATGACAGTGGCACTTTTCCCACTCTGGTGAGAATGGGCACAATGCACCATCCTTAATCTGAAGAAGGTGTTCAATGAGAAGAGGCTGTGCATAGCATCTCCCAGGTACTAAAAGGTTTTAGTGTAACCATGTAATGGCAATGGACTTTCTTCTTCCTGGAATATTTAACAAAACTTAACTTCACTATCCAGGAGGAGCACCTCTCCCTCTCCTGAAGACTCATTTATACCCTAAGAGTTAGACTTCATTGATTTTCGCATCGGAGCTTTGTTCTCAATTTTGCCAAGTAAGACACCAACAGGCTCGTGTGTTGATACTGCTCCAGGTAAAGTTGAATGTGTGCACCTTTTGTACAAGTGGCCGTGTATTAGGCAAATAAAACTGTGCAACCTCACTTGGCATGGATCACTCCTGCATGTTCTGACAAGGCCACTGTCACCACATCACCGGGCCGCCCGGCCCACGGCAGCTGCACCAGCACAGTAACCAGAAAACTCAAGCAGTGCTTCTTGATTCACGCCCATCATCGTTCACACATGATCACACAATCTCCAGCTGTATGATTCCACAGGTTGTAGGTGCTGCATGTGCACTGCATAGCGGGGAACATTCATAATTTGTGCTAACCACATTAATGCAATAGACTAACGTAAGTGACCTGAACCTTGTGCTTGTTTTCTCAGTAGTATCCCCCGCATTCGTAGCACAACTCCATCAGCTCAATTTTCCGACCTCGGAGGTTTTTAACAATCATTAAATTTTTCTCGCCATTTTTCTGCACTTTGCAGTTATGGCCGCTGGAAGGCCTAGTGAGCCAGGCATACTTCATGTTGATTTGTATATGTGAGTGTGTATAATGGTTCTGCAATTATTGAGATAACAGCAGTTTCGTGTTCTCATTTAATAGTATCGTACTTCGGCCCCTGGGATTTTTCACCGCCTTGTGGCGGCGTATCACATTAATAGTTCAAATGGTAATATCAAGGCATGCTGCGGAGTGTGAATACCCTACTTATATCCGCATCTTCCTATGACTTAGTGTCGTGTGTGTAAGAGGACACAGCCATGTGGTTGTTCAGCCGAGATCTTGTGCTCACCCAGTGAGTTGGTACCTATTATGTTAAATATTGGAATAATTGTGCTTTTTCGATTTCCGTTAATATGAACACTTAATGCCACCAGTGTTACCTGCCCCCTACTGCTCAGATAATGTTAAATGCCTTGCCTTACTAGTGTGGCGAAAAACAACATAAGAATTACATTTGTATAACATACAAAGAAGAAAGGACAGTTTGGATATAAAAATTGCCATTTTTCCGCCTAGCTAGGAAAAACCAGGTCCATGCAGCCATTTGTGGGATAGGTCAGGCTCTTGCGAGACAGTAGACTCTGATGTCACCGCCGACCTATAGCTACACATTTTTGCGTGACTGTGGGCAACTAGCTGCACGGGTTTACATCTTAACCGAACGCTAAGCTACAAGTGCCCGAAGAGCCTGCCAACTGTTAAGGTGTGCCATTCTGTGGCAACGTTTGTGTTTTTCTTATGCTTTTTAGTTTCTTTGGCATTATTGGGGTAAAGTTTGCTGTTGTTGGCTATGTCTTGTTGGCCTTGATTTTCTGCTGTTAATTATCTGCTGGCAAACTACACTGAAGAGCCACAAAAACTGGTACAACTGCCTAATATGGTGTAGGGCCCCCGCGAGCACGCAGAAGTGCCACAAGATGATGTGGCATAGACGCGACTAATGCCTGAAGGTATGCAGAATGCAATTCACACGATTAATCCTGCAGGGCAGTCCACAAATCCATAGGAGTTCGAGGCGGTGGAGATCTCTTCTGAACAGCATGTTACAAGGCGTCCTAGATATGCTCACTAATGTTCATGTATGGTGATTTAGGTGGTCAATGGAAGTGTATAAAGTCAGAAGAGTGTTCCTGGAGCCACTCGATAGAAACTCTCGACATGTGGGGTGTCGTATTGTCCTACTAGTGTTGTCCACTTCCGTCGGAATGCACAATGGACATAAATGGGAGCAGGTGATCGGACACGATGCTTACGAATCTGTCACCTGTCAGGGTCGTATCTAGACGTATCAAGGGTCCCATTTCATGCCAACTGCACACGCTCCATAACCATGACAGAGCCTCTACCAGCTTGAACAGTCCCCTGTTGACATGTATGGTCAATGTATTCATGAGGATGTCTCCATACCCATATACGTCTATCCCCCCGATACAATTGTAAATGAGACTCGTCAGACAGGCAACGTATTTCCAGTTATCAACAGTCCAATGGTGGTGTTGGCAGACTCAGACGAGGCATAAAGCTTTGTGTCATGCAGTCAACAACTGTACACGAGTGGGCCTTCGGCTCCGAGAGCCCATATCAATGATGGTTCCTTAAATAGTTCACATGCTGGATCTTGTTGATGCCCCAGCATTGAAATCTGCACCAATTTTAGAAATGATTGCACATCTGTCACGTTTAATGAGTCTCGTCAGTCGTTGCTTGTCCTGTTCGTTCACTATCTTTTTCCGGCCACAGCAATGGCGAAGATTTGGTGTTTTACCGGATTCCCGATATTCACGGTAAACTGGTGAAATGGTCGTAAGCGAAAATCAGAACTTTATCGCTACCTCGGAGTGGTAGTCCCGTTCCCTGCTGCGACTATAAAACCACATTCAAACTGACTTAAATCTTGATAACCTGCCATTGTAGCAGCAGTAACCGATCTAGCAACTTTGCCAGATGCTTGTTGTCATATATAGGCGCTGCCGACCGCATCGTGTTACTTTGATTGGTTCCATACCTCTGTTATTTGCATACGCATGCCTATACCAGTTTTTTTTGGCTCACCAGTGTTTTTATTACATGCTCAAACTTAAACTTGAAATTTATATAAAATAAAGGTAATTACATATTTTTTGACATAAATTGTATAAATTCTTAAAGAGTGATGTGTTTATATATGTGATTTACTGTTTCATAAAAATGGGTTTAGGTTTTCTTCTGGTACAAAATAACTGTCTGTTGTCGATTTGTCAGTTATGTAATGTCAAAACATGTGTTGATTTTCTCATGTTTTGTGTGTTGTTCAATCGGTGAAGATAGTAGCACTTGCGGTTTTATACATTATTTATTTACCTTAATGTAGTTTATATCTACTCTTAGGTTACAAAAAAAATCATGGTCCAATAATTTGTAAAAAAAAACCTGTGATAAAAGTCAAGTATTACTGGTCAATCTACTTGTAACTGTGACCACGAGTAATGGTTCCTCTGTCGAACCACTACTCTGTGGATTTGAATGTTATATTCATGTCTATATGGTGCTGACGTGACTTTCTTCCCTTCACGAAATTATCGTAATGTGGTTTACTCTGCTTTTCTTATGCTCCTCTGATAATGTCGTTAATTATGTGGTGACACAATATCTAGTACCGCCGATGGTTAGTTTAATGTAAAATTTTATTTATCCGCCCATGTTTTCGTGTTTTTTTTTGTTGGAAATTTATAACCTGTTGTTTAAATATTATGTTTAATGTGGTCCAACTCGCTGGACAACTCTCCAGTCATTATGTATTAGCTGACTTCACGAGCAGACTGTGTGTGGCATTTTGCCATGTAACTGTTCTTTCTTCTGTCTGATGGCAGTGGCTCTGGCTCGCATCAGCACCTTGTTAAACAGGAAAGCCTGCATGTTACAAAATTTTATTTTCTCATCTTGACTACAAAGAACTCTCAACAAAATTTTTGTCTTACAGTTATCATAAAAAGTATATAATAATAATATTTGGGTATCATGATCCCATAGAACTTATAATTTTTCAGCAGTTACATAAAAAATAAATTATTTATACATATGTGTGTGGATAACTCCATATAAATGTAAACAAACAAAACATTTTTTTATTGGTTATGTGATGTACATTTAACAATTTACCATGAAGTGCACCTCTTAAATGCAAATATACCTGTTTATGCCACATGCATTATTGTTAGTAATATTTTTCATATTCTTGTTACCACAAAAAAAGGCTGAAACAAAAATACTGAACCAGCTGTACAACTCAGCAACAAGAAACATATAAAGAAAGAGTCACAATGAGTTTTATTTAGTTATTTCATATTTTTGTTAAGTTTAAATTCATTTTCATAGACATGAACCACACATCCACAAGCTTCTTGTGCCCACTATGACAGCCGCAGTCACATCAATCAGACCAGCTACACCAGGCCACACCAACCACATCAGGCCAAGAATGTTTAGTGCAGGTCAACAAGAAAGGAAATTGCACCTACTTGCCAACAAGGATTGCCTCTTTTAATAAATAAGTAAGCGATCCGAAACTGTGTTTACCCCAAAGCCACAGCCATTGGGCACTTTAGCAGTTGGTCGTTACATCGTAGCAGCTCATGCTGTGACATACAACGTAATGCACCACCAAGTGGTTTTGAACTGGCCTGTAGGCCGAAGCTGCAGTGCTAACTGCCCAAAAGTGTACCCAAAAGTTTGCAGCATTTTGAGAAACACACCAAACAACATCGCTTCATTCATAGCAACAGTCAGGGTCTGTTATATTTAAAAAAGAGCAATCGAGTATGGCAATCCACACCCCTTGCCCAGGTGGACTCGTCCATCCCTTGAGGAGACAGCCATCTGGCAACACTGTTGACAGTGATATTCCAATGCATCACAGGAAGTGAAATACAAACACTTTCACAAGAAAATGTAATAATGCATTTAATGTTTAGTTATAAAAGAGCAATTATGTTTTCAAAAGAGGAGATTGCCTTTAAAGGCCTCCATCCTTGTAACATGTTATTTAGCGCTGTGACACTCCCAGTCAACTTCACAACATCAACCTTAACAGACATATGTTAATCAACAGGAGGTGTCACCAATGTTTTTCAGTTAATTTATACAATTTTTCACTATTACAGTAATATTACATAGTGTTCATGTTATGTCATACCATTCGGCATTTGACACCAGTTCCCGTCACTTGTGACGGAAGCCGATCTGACTCATTCAATTCGTCTCAGCAATTGAGCTACAACAGCAGCGTTGTTTAGGCACCATCATTTAGGCTGTAGTCACTTGATTGCAATAGTATATTAATTAACCCGAAGGTTTCTTATCTTTCTTTGCTGTGCTGAGGGGAGAGCCACCCACACTCTTACCAGAAGGCTTAACATTACCATGTATCCACATAAAACCATGCTTAATTTCATGCTTAGGTCACCGGCAGGCCGTAAAGCTGGATCTGTTTTCTTTCATTATTCACATGTAATCAAGGACATTGAATAAACCGCTCTACAAAGTTCAATGTGTGTATATTCATTGTAGCACCACCCAGATTTTTCTAGCATATATCAGGTGTACAAGACTGTCTACAGTCTCGTCATAAGGTGTAAATAGTGTAACAGCAAGTATGTGACAACAACATCTGCAAACTGATGGAGGACTCCAGGGCTCCCTGGGTCGTCGACCGAACGACACACATCACTAACTCTCCACTGGGTTATGGCGTCGGGCAATTCTACACTCAACCAGCCCTGCGTAACCACATCAGCCTTATAACCTTACTCTTGTGCATATTGTTTTAGTTTTTTTTTAAAAGGCTGGTGGTTAACAGTTTACTTTTTAAGGATGAATTTCAGACTCGGTCTAGTGTTTAACATTGATCACAAACACATGCACAAGCACCACTAGATCCACTCTTTACGTTGGTCATCTTCGGTCTGGCGAATTATGTATTGCAGGGATCATCACGATCACTGGTACGTGAATTGTGTGACTGAGGGCAGCTCAACAAATCTGGTAGCAGGGGCAGTTGTTTTTTGTGTGTGTTTTGTTTGCATGCTTTAATGCATGTAATTTTCTTTCCTCCTGTTTTACCGAGCATGGTTTAGAAGGTAATGGAGGATTTTGTATTCTTAGTTAAGCAGTGTTTTGTGCGAGTATTTACTTTAATATTGTTTGTTATAGAAAAGGGAAAAAATGCCTGCTTTTATTATCCCATAGTATCTCCTGGAGTAGGAGATATTGTATGAATTGTGTTTACGTGGTATCAACCCTACTGACACAAATGTCATGTCATTCCACACTTCTTTGCGTAGTGCCCTTCAGGCAAATATTCTACTTAATCTTGAAAATCTTGCTGACCAAGATGCGAAATTGGAGTATGAGAACTGCTCTACTAAATTACTTGTTCTCATTTATATTGTAATTATTTTCGGGAATACTGCCTCTCTTGAGTCTTTACCTGGGTAAATAAACCGTTTGGCACATTTTGAGACGCATACCAATATTCTTTTGAGTGCTCATGAGAAATAACTTGATGAGATGCAAGTAAATTTAGCGAAAAATGTAGTTTATGAGATAGCCTTTTTATCTGAAATATTAAATAAACATGAAAGCGGTCGCGTTATTACGACTTGACATGAACCGCGCGTTCACGAGCTCATTTGTGCTCACTATGACTGCCGCAGTCGTGTCCACACACCAGACACACCACACCAACAAGTTTGTGAGCACGAGTGAGGGTGTGCATAATACTATCAGTGCAATTGCATAAGTGTTTCTAATTTACTCAGTGTTATTAATAGCATCAGTGTATTTCAACTGTGTATTTCATTAGGGTATTTATTAATAGTGTCAGTGTATTTATTCAGTGTATATAATTAATATAATTTGTTTATCATCATGGAAGACAGTCGGCACAGCCACAGCCAGGGACATTTGACATTTTACACTTGACAGTGCTGTGGCTGGTACAATGGAGACATTTAGAATTAATATCATAATTGTTATTGTGTATTTGTTTAAGGGAAAATTATGTCATCTTAGGTTAATTTAATCCATGTCACTTTCATCTCATAATCACTTTTTAGGGTATATTGTGTTTCATTGTTTCGCCGCTTGGTGTCGGCTGCGCTCAGGTAGCGGAAGCCGGCCCATGNCAGGTGGCGGAAGCCGACGCACGCTTGCCCAGTTCTATTCAGCACTTCAACGCATCCAGACATGTAAGTCTCTCGCTCCACAGAGGCCCTCGGTGTGGACATCATCAGTTGAACTCAGACTCATTGGCATCGACGTCATAAACAGAATCATTATGTTATTTGTTTTAGCGCCGAGGGGAGAGCGACGTTATTCTTATCGGAGAATTGTTAAGTGCATTCGCGTTTTACATTGTAAAGACCAGGTGGTTGCTCAAAGTTTCCGGGCCATTAAGGCCACATGTTTTGTATTATAGTTGTGTGTGCAGTAACGAGTCTCAGGTAATAAATAACTCCACAAGCATCGTTCGTAAGTGTTTTATTTGTAATTAATTAAGGCATGCGAGGCGGCCTACAGCCTCGCCATCGTGTGTGACCGTGTGTTAACCAGAGTCCTAGGCCGTCGACCGAAACGACCCTCATTTCATCAGCTCACCGCAGAGCTGTAGCGCCGGGCACATAATTATTACATCCTCAACTCTGGTAACACCACGCATCAGGTTGACTTTTCCAACTCGGGACGAAAAATTCACCGAGCCAGTACTTGATTACGTCAGACTACTCTACCTATTGATGGCTTTGCTCATAGTTCTGAGAAACTGAGTAACTTTATGCTGGGGGACCTAATACAAGTGATATCCAACCTTTCCAATCTGTTCCCATTATGCCTAACCTAGCTGGCAACCTTTCAGGTGCTGCAGGAACCAGTCCTACCTCTATCTCTCCATCATTTGTAAGTGGCAGTATTTTCACTACTACATATTCTGCTCCTGTAAATACTGGTGCCATGTTTGTGACACCTGTGAGCATGAGATCCTCTGTTTTCCCAAGTGCTTCCGAAACACCTTCTACTGTTTTTGGTATAATTCCTAATCCCTTAGAAAGGTTGTAAAAGGACTTTCCTAGTACTGATGGACTGCATTGGCCAAAGTTTCTAGAATTTTTCAAAAATCATTGTCAAGTTGAAACAAAGTAAAACAATACCTGAAACTCAGCTGTTGGAAGTTATATGCACATTTATCTATGGCTCACTAAGCGAGAGGACACACATAGCAATTGCTCAAGCTTTCCTATTTCATGCTTACCATGAGGACATTTTACACTTCTTCATACCCTCTAGGCATTTAACAGAACTACGTTTAAGTCAGTGCAATCGTTTACAATATCCTGATAACCACTCTCAATTTATGTGCGCAGCATTAAAGAGGCTGTGGTTATCCTCAGGATTGGTGCATCTGAAAGGGAAGTGGTGGACAACAAGTTAGAAGGTCTCCCTCCCCAGGAGCACTCGCGCCTTGTTTTCCAAACCAAACCCACCAGTTCTGCTGTGCTTGATAGAATGTGTATACATTCACAGAATATTCGCTATTTCGATCACAAGAGGGAAATGTTATGGTTTAAAGTCTTTTTACATGGACATCGTAAGAAAGGTCCCGATAAATCTGAGTCAAATGTAGTTGATAGTGAATCTTTAACAGCTATGAAGGATCAGGCCAATCCTGAGCAGACTACCAACAACCAAAAGCAACAACAACCTGGGCATCCAACTTGCCACTACTGCACTAAGGTTGGGCATATCGCTCCTAACTGTTGGAAGTTAAAAAAACTATATGCGCGAGACTGGGAAGTCAGCGACAGTTCTCGCAGTAAGGTAAATTAGACAACTCCCAGATAATTGCTCTCATGTTACAAGCTGTAAGTAATTGTCATATGTTTCAGCATCTGATTGGACCTCTTAAGCCAAAGCTAGTCTCTTCCGTGCGCATTTACCCAATCTTGTTGGGTATCAAAGGACTAGTACCCCACGAATTGAAGTTACCTTGAGCTCTCTTCAGGTCAATGCTCTTGTTGACTCTGGTTTGATGCAGACCATTATTTCTGGCAAATGATTTAAACAACTCCAAAATTTTAACCTGATAAAATCTGTTGAGATTAATCACTTCAAGTGTTTGACTGCATCTAATGACCACTTACCCATATTGTGAAGAGCAACTGTCAAACTACGTAATTGTTATTTTACTTGGGTAGTTAAGTGCCAAGTAGCAGAAACTTTTAAGTTGAATTATTATATTTTGTACTGAGTTCATGAGAAAGTATGGGGTCATTCTTGATATCCATGGTAATCATGTTTGTTTTAAATTTGCTCCTAAACAGAAAATTTTATTTGTTGATTCCATCCAACAAATGAACTCTGACATAAGCGCTGAGTTAAATCCAGACCCATCTGCAAGTTCTTTAGGTAATTTTAATGAAAAGGAGTGTGCAGCTGTTCAGGACCTTTGTAGTCTGTTTACTAGTGTGCTTACCTCAGAACTGCGATTAATAAAATTGCTTGAGTATAAAATCGAATTATTAGATCAGTATCCAGTCAAAAGTCATTCCTATCGGTTAACACCTCCATAAATTGAGCTTTTGAGACTCCAAGTTAAGGATCTCATTAACAAAGGTGTTACTAAACAGTCTACATCTCAATATGCATGTCCAGCATTTTTGGTTCCAAAGCCTGATTTAAAACAAAGAATGGTAGTTGACTATCGGAAGCTTAAACAAAAAATTGGAATTGAATCAGTACCATTACCTGACTTTCATTCTGCCTTTAATGGGTTCAGCAAGTCAAAAATGTTCACAAACATTGATCTCAATGTGGGCTATCATCAGATACCTTTGGCAAAAGATTCAATACCCATCACTAGTTTCTGTGTTCATTGGAACTTTTACCAATTCACCCACATCCCTTTTGGCCAAGCCACCAGTGTCCAAGTCCTTACCAAACTTTTCGATCAAATATTTCATTACATTAAATTCAACTATGTGTATAATTACTTGGACGATTTGGTTGTGTACTCCGAGAATTTTTACCAACATCACAGTTACCTTAAAGATGTTCTTACCTGACTAGAAAAGGCAGGCCTCACAGTCAATCCTGCAAAAATCAAATTCGCAGTTCAGGAAATATCGCTCCTCGGACACAAAATTTCCTCACAAGGCATTACCATAGATCCAGACAGAACACAGGGTATTATAAATGCCCCACCTCCATAAGACATTAAGCCCGTAGCCTGCTTCATAGGGATGGTTCAATTCTTCGGAAAATTTATATCACACCTTGCCGAAAAGGCTGCACCCTTATACAAGTTGCATAAGAAGTCTGTGACATTTGAGTGGGATGCAGAAAAACAAAGAGTTTTTGAAACATTAAACCAAAATATTATAAATCCACTTGTGCTCTCCATGGCAAGCTTCTGAAAACATTTTATTCTACAGACTGACGACTCTAGTTTAGCTGTGGGGGTAGTTCTCGACAAGAAGTCGATGCTGCTCGACAGTCCATAGCGATTGCCTCATGTACTCTTACTCCTCAAGAGCGAAAATCGTCTTAGATCTACGAGCTAGAGTGCTTAGCTGTGGTTTTTGAAATTAAAAAGTTTCGCCAGTACCTCGAACATTCGGAATTCCTCCTAGAAACTGATAATCAGGAGTTGTCTTGGCTTTTGGTACATCCTAGACAACTAGGAACAATTGGTCGTTGGGTGATCCATATTTATTTCTTAAAATTCAAATTTCAGCACATCAAAGGTACCCAAAATGTTATAGCAGATACTCTTTCAAGAATATTTGAGTGTTCTATTTCTTCTGTAACATCTGAAAACTTACCACATTGCAACCTTTTTACAGACTTTCCCACAGCATTAAAAAATATTCAGGATCATCGGAATGAAGACCCAGAGTTAACCATTATTATTCAAAATAATAAGTCGGGTGTTGAACAAAAGCCATACTCCCCGATCAAGGATATCTTGTATTGTAAAACAAACATAAAACATATGGTTTTGCCAGCTCATTTATGTGATATGGTTTTTGCGTACTTCCACTCTTCACCTATTGAAGCACACCTTGGCAAAACTATAAAGGCTATTAGGTGCAATTTTACCTCGAAAGGGATGAATGCTGATATTGCTGACCACGTGAAGACCTGTCAGCTATGTGCCATGTGTAAGCCTAGTCAAAATTCACATTTAGTCTTTTTGTCCTATGAAATAGCTGAAAGGCCCATGCAAAAGTTATTCATTGATTTTGTAGGTCCACTCTCTAGGAGTAAGTCTGGTCATAACATGCTGTTGTTATGTATAGATGCCTTTTCAAAATTTGTGTGTTTAGTTCCCACGAGGAAAGCTAATTATTTTCCTACTGTGCATGCTCTTCACATGCGCATATTTCAAAATGTTTGTATACCTTCTACTATTGTATCAGACAATCGGTCTCAGTTTATTTCCGAGACCTTCAGACACATGTGTTTCTCCTATAAGATCAAACACATCACTTTGTCCCCATATAATTCTCCACCTTCGCATGCAGAGCATTTAAACAGAAACCTTTGTTCGGTACTCATTGCCCTACATGCAAAGTATCAAACCAACTAGGACAAGAATCTGCCCTGGTTACAAATGGAGTTCAATTATGCTCGACATGAGTCGTATAAATCTATACATTTCAGTTTGATGTTTAATTGCATGCCAAATCATCCTCTTTTCAACTTGTGGAAGTTGAGTGATCTTCTTCCCGATGATGTCTTGGACATCCGAGAAATTTAGGCAGTAGCCCTCAAAAGTCTTAAATGGTCCCATGAGAGGACATGTGTAAAATACAAAAAGAAACAGAAAAGATAACCCTTTTAGAATGGGAGATTTAGTTTTCTTAAAAGCTTACCCCATTAGTAGGGTGGTGGACATGTATATGGCCAAATTATGATTTCGTTGGTCTGGTCCCTATCAGATCCAATGCTCTTTTATGCCTGTTACAGCCAGTTTGGTTGACCCTATAACAGAAGCCTATATAACGAGCGCACATATATCTCACATAAAACATTTGCATTCTCGGGCTATGTCATAATTTATGGATGTCCACAGTGTTAGAAGCTGCAGGTTCTGCCCATGTGTTGTGATTAGCCCTGTCTTCCTTTTGTTGTGTTTGCCCCAGGCTCAGTTTTGACCGTGGACTGATCACTCACTGGCCTTAGGCGTCCCGGGCTCTCACATTTAAAGTAGTCCTACTAAAAAAAACCATGGTCCCAAGGTTTAAGAGTTTATTCATATTGTGTGTTTGGCATTGGTTTATTAATTTGTAGAGCTATGGTTGTAACAGGAATCTAGTGAACTTATTTGGGTTGACTTATAATTTGTATAATTTATTTAATATTTTTATTTGTTATCCATTTTAGGAATTTAAATATTGAATTGAATCCCCTGTTGTCAGAATTTCTTTTATTTTCTGTGTTAGTGCATGTTCTGTTCCTGTGTGAACCTGTTCTGATTATCTGCATTGCTTTTCTCTGCCTTGAATCATGATGTGGTACTTGATTGTGTTCCTTACTGCCTACTGCCTGTCTGAGTCATTTGTAATGGTAAAAACACTCCATTCTGGTATAGTATTCGAAAAGGAACATGATGTTCTATTCACTAACAGCTTCTTCTACATCGTACGGGATTTGAATATTCTGGAACTCCAAATGGAATCTCTTTAACTAGAGGATATGCTTCATACTACTATTGTCTTGGGAATGCGGGACTTGAGTCAGAATTCTAGTTTTGATCAGAATTTCAGTTTGCAGTAGTCCAATTACAAGAAAATTCCATGGCATTCAATTCTGAAATTTCTGCCCTAGCCTCTCTCTTGCCTCCTGCATGATCTTGCTCTATTGGAAAGGCGACTAAATACTCTTGCCAATAATCAAAATAAAATTTGTGTCAATTTGACCAACCACATAATTAGACTGTGTAATATAGAAGATTGAATTTTGAATAACACCAACAACATTCAAGTGCTGGCAACCCACTACTTTGAACATTATAAATCTTTCTATGAAGCCATGAATAAAACTTTACATAAAGTATTTTACCGAATGTTGTTAGATAGTTTTTGTGTTGATCTTAATACTACGGTACTTCGTGCATCTTTTTTTTTTCCCCCAAAAACCCCTTACTTTAGTTATTTGTCACTAAATTCAGTCTCGAAATCACCCTTCTCTACAGATCTACTACAGATGCTTCTCACTCTTTCTCTCTCTCTCTCTCTCTCTCTCTCTGAACGAGAGCGGATATCTAAGTAATGCTTCTCATTGTGACATAGTAAGCCCTAACTTCAAAATTTTTGGTTCTTTTAGTTCAGCAATGCACATTAATCTTACCCTAACCATAATTAATTTTCCTAAACTTGCTCCTAACCTTACATCTCTTCTCTTTTCAAAATTTTCTAACCTAACCTGAATGGCTCCTTGGTTAAGGAACTTGATGCCCTGTTGGCATCCCAACCACATGGTACCAACTTCAATTATATGCTTCACCTTCTCTGTCCAGTACATGCCCTGCCAAGTACTCCTGATTTTAACATAGTATCCATTCTGGTTTCTTGCAACATTCTACAATTTGTCTAGCCTTTTTAGTTTTGGCCTAAATTTCTGTCTTTTCAGAACCGTCCATTACCAAAACCAACCTCTTCACCTTTTCTACCCGAAGGAACCCTTATTGTTATTCTACATCCTGCTCCACGCGAAGCTAGGGGATAATTTTGGAAGTTTTGTAATTGGTTACTGGTAATTTTTTTGGTAACTTAGTGTATTGTCTTAGCATATTATCTTGTATATTTTGGGATTTTCCTAACCGTTGACCAGCCAAAGTCTGGTTTGAGGGGAGGAGTGTGTGCCATTCTGTGGCACAATTAGTGTTTTTCTTTTGTCTTTGCCCTTATTCGGGTAATTTTTGCTTTTGTTGGCAATATATTGTGGTCCTTGATTTTGTGCTGTTAATTATCTGCTTTCAAACGATTTATAACATGCTAAAATTTAAAATGGAAATTTATTTTTAAATAAAGATCATTAAATAATTATTTTGTCATAACTTGTATAAATCCTTAAGGGGTAACGTGTTTATTTATGTGATTTACTGTTTCATAAAAATTGTTCGTTTAGGTTTTCCTCTAGTACAAAATAACTGTGTGTTGTCAATTTCAGTCAAGTGTTGTCATAAAGTGTGTTGAGTTTCTCATGTTTTGTGTGTTATTAAAACTGTTAAGATAGCAGTACTTGTGGTATAATACATTTTTTATTTAAAATAGTATCATTAGTATCTACTGTTAGGTCTCCAAACAAAATCATTAACTAATAATTTGTAAAAAAAACCTTGGATAAAAGTCAAACATTATTGGTCAATCTACTTGTACTTAACTGTGACCACGAGTAATGGTTCCTTTGTCGAACCACTACTCTGTGGATTTTTTAATTTCCTGTGCATTACTGTATGGTGCTGACATGACTTTCTCCCCTTCACGAAATTATTCTATTGTAGTCGACTCTTCCATTCTTAAGCTCTGCTGATAATTGATTAATTATAGTGACGTATTTCACTCCTGCGTGGTCTGACACAACAACTGTCACTCTACCAGTGTGGCCCGCGGAACATGCACATCGTGTGTCCCGATGCGTGTCTGCATCGTTTACTTCGGAACAGGTCATGACCCGATACCGAGTGTTCCAACCGAGTGCCTGCAACATCCCTAGAGAGATATGTGTAATTAGGATAGGAATCAAGTGTTATAATGTGTATTATACAACATTAGAATTTTTCTCCCACAGGCAAATGTTCGTTAAATTAGCCCTTAGGGGATTGCGAAGTAATCGCAGAATAAATACACACTACATGCATATTTAATGAAGTGTAGAGTACCAAGGCTAGGGTATTTGAAGTGTTTTATATAATTTTCTGAGTGTAATTGTGTGTCCAATCAAGTCAATTAGTGACGAGGGAAATAATTAGTATTTCTTTCAACCTGACCGTTCCGTTTGCAGAGTGCCCCAAAACTTAATGGACCTAAATTTTTATGTGCTCTACAAGGCACCACATAATCATATTTTGTATTAAAATTAGTGCTTAATTAAGAACTCTTAACTCTCTACAGGATTAAGAAAACTCACTCAGAATGTTTCAGTGTTTTATGTGTATATGTTTCAAGTTCTGTGTTAATGAGGTCAGTTAATTAAATTACCTCGCGGAGTAGACCGAGCTCCTGGTAAGGACACCACTCGCCTGCGCCATCTCCGGCAGTCTGATTCCACGAGTCTTAGATGCTGCACGTGCATCGCATCGCAGGTGACTTTCATACTTTGTTCTGAACACTTAATTGCAATAGGTTAACGTCATTTACTCGAACTTTTATTTAGTTTACCAGCAGTCTTTCCCCGCGTTCGCATAATCCCTCTGTTAGCTCAATTTACCAACCCTGGAGGTTAAATTACTATTGTAAGTTTTCCCGCGATTCTTGGCCTTTTTGTACAGCAACGGCTGCTTGTAGGCCTTGTGAGTCAGGTCCACTTTAATTTGCACTGTAAACATGTAACGGTGTACACTATTCGGCAATAAAATTTACTTCAGTTAACCAAAACTTGTGAGTTCTCATTTAGTGTTGTATTTCGGGCCCTGGCCCTACCCAGGAAGCCATCGATGCCACTAGGAGGCATCCTTCATTTATATTCATTTATAAGGTAAAATATAAAACTAAGATGTGCAGGGGAGCTTCAATACCCTGGCTATATATTCTGTTTTCCTGTAAATGTGTACCGTGTGTGTCTTGGGATACAGCCACGTGGTCGTTCGGCCTACGATCCTGAGAATCGTGACTTTGTGCTCACCCAATGAGCTGGCACCCAATCTATTCGAAACAGGAATATTGTGTAATATTCTGATTTTTCTTAACATAGTCGCTGGACGACATCCACATTACTATCACGACACTCAGGTAACGTTAATGTGAAGTTTAAATATGTATTCCACAATCTGGATGACCTTGTGCTAGATTCCGAGTTACTTTAACCACATTTAGCTCACCTGAAGAAAGTTCTGTCATGTTTGGAAAATGCAGCTTTAACTGTAAACCCTAGTAAGGTTAAGTTATATGTTCAGGATATCTCCTTTCTGTGCCACAGGATTTCGTCACAAGGAGTTTTCATTGACCCCAAGCAAACTAGGTGCATTTGAGATTTTCTGCTACCTCGGGACGTTTAGGACATTGCCCTTTTAATTGTGATAGTGTGGTTCTTTGGAAAATGTATTCTCAAACTTGCTGAGAAGGCTGCTTCACTTAAAATGTTAATATAAAAATCAATAAAAAAAAGTGTGGGGTGAGGAACAGCAGAGAGCTTTTGACACTCTAAAAAATGACATTACGCACCCTCGGTTTTGTGGTTGCCGGATATCTCTAAAGAATTTATTCTGCAGACAGACACTTCGAGCTAAGATGTAGGAGGTGTCGTGTCAGGAGATAGATGGGGTTCGTTAACCTATCTCATTTGCATCCTGCACTCTCACACCCCAGGAGAAAAAGTCCACTATTTATGAATTAGATTGCCTAACAGTTGTTTTTGGTTTCGAAAATATCTACAGTATTTAGAAGAAGCAGAATTCCTCATGGAAACGGTCAACCAAGTGTTGTCGTGGCTTCTGGCTCATCTACGACAGCTTGGCAAAATTGGATGTTGGGTCATTAGGATCTCATCTTTGAAATATAGGATGCAACATATTAAGCGATCACAGAATGTAGTATATGATGCTCTCTCTCGCATGTTTGATGATTCCATAGTTAATCATGAATCTGAAGTTCTTCCAAATTGTAATGTTTTAGCAGAGTTTCCTTTGGCATTTACAAATATCACGCAGCATCAAGAAAGAGATCATGAACTGTATGAAATTATTACAAAATTAAAATCTGGTGTTGAAAAAAANATATCACGCAGCATCAAGAAAGAGATCATGAACTGTATGAAATTATTACAAAATTAAAATCTGGTGTTGAAAAAAACTATATATTCTGGCTTACGTTCTTTTTGTTGCAAATCCTGTGGCAATGTAATACGTGTTGTGTTGCCTACTCATCTAAAACCCATGGTTTTTCAACAATTTTCACCCATCGCCTCTAGGTGCACATTTAGGCACACACAAAACCCCACAGGCAATTCGTAAGCATTTTATTTGGAAAGTCAAGGATGCTGAAATTTCAGAAAGAGTTAAATGCTGTAAATTGTGTGCTTTGAGCAAGCCTGCTCAAAACACACNATATCACGCAGCATCAAGAAAGAGATCATGAACTGTATGAAATTATTACAAAATTAAAATCTGGTGTTGAAAAAAAACTATATATTCTGGCTTACGTTCTTTTTGTTGCAAATCCTGTGGCAATGTAATACGTGTTGTGTTGCCTACTCATCTAAAACCCATGGTTTTTCAACAATTTTCATCCATCGCCTCTAGGTGCACATTTAGGCACACACAAAACCCCACAGGCAATTCGTAAGCATTTTATTTGGAAATTCAAGGATGCTGAAATTTCAGAAAGAGTTAAATGCTGTAAATTGTGTGCTTTGAGCAAGCCTGCTCAAAACACACNGTCAAGGATGCTGAAATTTCAGAAAGAGTTAAATGCTGTAAATTGTGTGCTTTGAGCAAGCCTGCTCAAAACACACACCTAGGATTTCTCACTTCAGATGGCGCTGAAGAACCCATGCAAAACTTTGACGTGAACCACGCATACACGAGGCCCACTCTGACGGCCGCAGTCACATCAACTGCACTAGCTGCACCGTGCCACACAAACAACATCATGCCAAAAGTGCATAGTGCGGGTTGACAGGAATGAAACTTGCACCTTCTTGCCAGCAGGTACTACGTGACTCAAGAGACTGTCCTACTGTATTTATTGCAAGAGGTAAGTAACACTTGTAATAAATTAGTAGGCGACCCGAAACGGTGTTTACCCCAAAGCCACAGCCATTGTGTGCACAGGCCAATGGTTGATACTTCATAGTAGCTCGCGCTGTGACATACGACGTAACACACCACCAAATTATGTCAACTGGCCTGTATAACGAAGCTAAAGTGCTAAGTGCCCCAAAGTACAACCAATAGTGTGCAGCATTTTTTAAAACATATCGCACAACTTCATCTTATTCAAAGCTGCAGTCAGGGGTGGGTTTTATTTTGTAAAGGGCCTTTCAGCATGGCAACCCACACTCCTTTGCCCAGGTGGACTCGTCCATCCCTTCAGGAGACGGCCACCTGGCAACACCTTAGCAAGGAAATGCAAATACGTCAAAGGAAATGGAATACAGATACTTTTCACAATAAAGCGTAAAAGTGTATCCAATGTATATTTATAAGAGGGTAATTGAGTTTTCATAAATGGAGATTGCCTATAAAGGCCTCCATCACAGTAAGATTTCATTTAGTGTGGTGACACTCCCCATCAACTTGTCAAAATTAAGCTTAAAAGACATTTTTTAATCAACGGGGGTGTCATCAATGTGTTTCCTTTAATGTATATAATTTTTCACCAGGGCAATAATGTTACATGTGCTTATGTCATGTTTTAACACTCGGTGTTTGATGCCAGTTCACTAAACCTGTCTCAGAAGCCAATGCCATTCAGGCAGTTCGCCTCACCACACGAGCCAGACCTGCAGCATTGGTCGTCTGCTCCCAGAGCCTCCTCGGTGCCATAATTTAGGCTGATCTCACTTCATTACAATAGTAATGTAATTACCACAACCTTTGATTTATTTTCAGTACCAAGGGGAGTACCACCTGCACTCTCTAGCATATCTCCATAAAACCACACTGACTTAGGTAATTTTCATGCAAAGAACACCAGCAGGCTGTAATTGCTGGGTCTGTTTCTTTTAGTATTACATGTTCACTTCCTGAACATGTAATAAAGTATGTTCATAAACAGCTTTACAAAATTTAGTGAATGTTGATTAATTGTCCTCCGGGACACTTAGGGTGCTACACCCCCTTGTAGTACCACCCACAATTGTTCTAATATATTTCATGCGTAGAAGACGGCCTACAGTCACGCCACAAGGTCAACGTGTGTAAGTAGTGTAATATTAAGTGAATGACAACTTCATATTCAAACCTACGGAGGCATCCAGGGTCCCCTGGACCATCGAAAAAATCACCCACATCATTAACACTCCACTGAGTTATGGCACCAGGCAATTCTACACTCCGCTGAGTTATGGCACCATTCAATTCTACACTCCACCAGCCTTGGGTCACCTCGACCACATCAAGCTTTTCACTGATTTTATTGACCCATTTCAAATAAATAAGTCAGGTCATAATATGTTAATAGTTTGTGACAATGCATTTCCTAAATTTGAATGGTTGATTCCTTTTAGTAAGGCTGATGATATGTCCACTGTTTGTGTTCTACAGATCCGTATAATCCAAAATTTTGGCGTAACTTCATCAATTGTGTCCGACAATGGTTCCCAATTCACTTCAAGAATTATTTGTGGCATGTGTTTTACTTATAGCATTCGTCATATTACCTTGTCTCCATATAATCCCACATCTCCGCGTGTGGAGCATTTCAACAGAAACCTCCGTTCAGCTCTCATTGCTTTTCGTGCGATGAAGTATTCTAATTGGGAAAAATATCTTTCTTGGTTGCAAATGTCTTTCAACTATGCCAAGCAGGAGTCTTATAAGACAAGTCCATTATAACGTACTAGCTAACCCTGCCACTCGTTGCTGTGGCATAAAAGATTTTGGTTATATTAATTTCTGTGAAATTTATTGAAAGAAGTATATGTATTTTCAAAATCTTTATTATTGAAGTACTTGTTTGTATACAATGTTTTTAGTTTTACCATTTTCCATGCGTATGAATAAGTTGTGTGGTTTTCCTATTCTAGAACACGACACATACAATTGGCTGTGCGAAAAACATTCTGTTTCTAAATATATTCAGCACATATGCAATGACTGCCCTTGAACTTTATTTATTGCCATTGCAAATGCCAATCTGACGGGAAACTGTGTTCTTTTATAGTGAAAGGGAATTTCTGATGGAATAAATGGGATTATGGGAAGAAGCACATCTTCTCATTTGAAAGCACCTTTCAAGATGGTGGCTTCTATAGTATTGCCCATCGTGTTTTTTATTGCAAGGCGTGTGCCGTTGCAAAATTTTGGTGGATTGATGTTACGAAGCAAAATTACTGGCACTCCTATTTTCAATTTTAATATATGTGGAGACAATCCTGGAACATCAAGCGAATTCAGAAATTCTGACGGATAAATTACTGCTTCATTTTCGTGTAATGTTACATCCACAGATTTGTATGCGACTTGTTAGCTTGTCGATAAGTATCGACATATATATTAGTATCGATATATCGAGCATTGACGTACTTATAAGTATCGATGTATCGACATATCGTTTTTATATAGATAGATAGATCTGTTGCTAGGTTGCGACTTTACATCGTTGACATTGCATTGTTTATGTTGCATTGTTTACTAGCGCGCTTCCTGGCGCGAAAGCATGGTAAAAATGAGCTTTTCGCAGATTTTAGTACCTTTCCAGGTAATACAGGTAAAAAAGAAAGGTGTACAAACACTCGTGGGAACGAATGGAAGGTTTATAAAAAAACAGAATGAAATTCAGTTTAATTTTTTCGGAAGATACACGCGTCCGAACAAACGGACACACGGTTTTTATATATATAGATTTTCACTTATTTGCCATATAATCCTTTGTTCAATTTGTGGCACTTAAATGATTTGTTACCAGATGATCTCAAGGACATCCGTCAGATCTGGGCAGCTGCCCTTAAAAACTTAAAACGTGCTCATTCCAATAGCTGTATCAAGTATGATAAACACCGGATTAACAATCTATTTTATGTAGGTGATTTTGTTTTGTGTAAAGCTCACCCTGTTAGCAGAGCAGTTGACAAGAAAATGGATAAACATTTTTACTATTGGTCTGGTCGTTACCAAATCCAACGTTTCTTAACCTGGTGTTGGTTGCACCCCTCCGTGAGACACAGTTGGTCGCACGTGAGCATTTCCCTCACATCTCAGTTTTAGCCATTTCTATTAGTTACAATCTGTATTATTTACTGTTTTTTTAATTTTTTTATTTTAAAAATTCATCAATAAATTATTCACCTATTTAATGTATTTTATTCAATAAAACTTTTAAATTATCTACTCCTCCTTTTGTCAAATTATAAAAGGAAATAACTTCTGGTTTTTGCCTATCTCCTGTTCCTTCATCAATATTCCCTTCGGAGTGGAAGGTTGACAGCAAAAGCACAGTTTTGTTGACTTTTGGCTTATATATGACAAGAAGCCCATCCTTCTGGTAATCATAAAGGCTACTGTTTACCGGCCTCTTCTTTGTATTTATGAACTCGGAGGGTATTTCCCTCTTATCTTTTCTTATAGTCCCTACAATTTTTGTCTTCAATTCCAACAATTTATTTGCTAAGGGGATTGACGTAAAGTAGTTATCCATTGTAATATTACACCTAATATTGGAAATCGGCTCAACTAGTAACACAACGCTATTGGCGCTTTTATTCAAGGCATATGGCCCACAAGGTTGTTGGCCACAATACATTTCCAAATTAGCCGTATAAAATACCCGAGCGTCGACCAAGGCGTACATTTTTTTCCATATTTGGCAGGTTTATCAGGTATTGTCATGATGTGGAATTACTTCATTTTCTTCAATTGGATCATTGGAAATTTGACCTCCAGTACTGCTTTGTCCAACCTCAAGTAGCCATGAATAATGATCTAAAACCGAAAAATCCCACTTTATTCAAAAATATGACCTAAACTTTACCTACGAATCCTAAAAGAAAAAAATGTACTTACAGTCTTTCCTTTCTTAAGGTAAATTCTTCAAAAGTTGTACAATTTTCGCTGCACTACTCATTTTTCAGCAAAAAAAAACTAACACGCACTTCACTCAAACATTCCCAGCGAAGGGCGAAAGAATACTGACAAATCTGGGAGACAACTAGGCGAAGGGAGGCAGGCCCGTACATGCCTTGTCCTGTCGAACGGCTGCCCAGTGCCAGTGACGCGAGTTCGCACCGCGAGCATTTCCCTCACACTCCCGCTTTTGTATACAAAATAATTTTTATGTTAATGACATGGGAATGTTTTTTCAAATAATAATTTATTAAATTGTATTTATACATTAAGAACAAATAGAAAAAATTTCAGAGGGAAATAAAAAAAATTATGTCTAATACACACTTTTTGCAGGAAGTGTGAGGGAAATGCTCCCGGTGCAACCAACAATGGGCTAATGCCAGTCTCTGCTTGCCTTGCTGACCCCAGTTAGGAAAATATATCACAAGAGCACACATCTCTCACCTACAAAGGTTTCATTCTCCATTTTCTAAATATAATTTGTGTTCTACAGTCTATGAGGTGCAGACCCTATATGTAGGCAATTTTCAATAAGTTTTCTTGTTTATTTGGCTGGCCAGCCACTATTCTTCTTGGCCATGACTTGGTTTAGACAATGGACTGATCACCCACTTGTCCGAGTCTTCTTATGTTATATTCTGCTTACTTGCTTATGTTCAATGTGGTTAATATTTTTCTTGGAGATGTGTTCCACGCCTGCCTTGGGTTGTTTTTGGGTTGTGGTAGTAGCTTAGAGAGAATTCTATTGTGATATTCTCCTTGGGGATGATTTGTAGAAAAATTTATTTTCTTGTGAAATTCCTATTTTTAGCTATACTCTCTACATGTTCCCTTCCTGCATCGCAGTTCTGGCTGTGGCCAACTTCGCGCTTTCGACAGTCACCATCACACTGCTGGATTTCAGTGTAGTCTTTGAACATGAAGGTGTCTTCTTTTCTGACGATAGTTACTCTGTAGTGTTGAATATTAATTTGATTACCTTGCAAATTGAGTGTTCAGAAATTGAAACAATGATAAATACAGTTGTGTCAGTGTGTGAGACTGAGAACAGGCATCCTGCTAAGAACTCTTCTTTTAACCAAAATTTTAGTTTTACTAAGGTAAAATTAAGAAATTGCTTTATTGCATTTAAGCCCGAAATTGAAACTTTAACTTCATTACTGGCGTCCAGATAGAAACATGTTCTAATTGTTCACGGATGAAAGAGTTTGAAAACAGTTTTTGGCACTATAGATAGTGAAGATATTTCTGGAACCTCATCTGATCTCTCTGGCAAACACCCAGGATGACATTTAAACAAATGTGGCTAGTCAAATTATTCTTAAATAAAATTTGGAATACAGAATTATAAATAACCCTGAGTATATCAATAAATTAAGCCAGTTGTATCTGGATCATAATAATACTTTGTACCGTAACCTCTCTTTTGCATTACATGGCATACTTGATGGGATGATCATCTTGAGTTTTAGGATTGATTGAAATGGTATGCTACTCCATGTCAGTGAAGCTCTCACTAATGCCAGATTGAAAATTTTGGTTTTGGATCACGCCATTGATACTAGTGTGCACAGCAAGATAAGCACAACCTTGTTAAGTGTTGTTCATTTTTAACATGCTAAAACACATTCAACAGTTCATTATTTTGCCACATTACATGATAGCACCTGTTGTACATGAAAATTTATATATGCTGTATGGTCTAAGTAATGTTTAAGGAATTATTTACAATTCATATCTTAAAGTTGTTGTTAATGTTCCCTTGGCCAATGAGGATAGTTTGTTTGAAAGATATGTTTTCCCCGTTCCCTTTTTGTATTCTAAATTAAACAGATACTTGATACTCAATGTTCAGGAATTCTTGATTGTTAGTTTGAATCGTGAACATTTTGCTACTGTTAACTATGATTTTCTTATGGTTGTAACGTTCACAGCATTATTTTATGCCCTGCTTATTTCCCTTTCTTTGACGCACACATAAAAAACTGTGAATTTAAGCTTTTTTTCAGGAAGATCATATTTTGAATTTTGTGATAAATCTGTTATCAGTTTAAAACTTCCCTTTTTACAAAAAATTAGTTCTCATTCGTTATTTGCTTCAAATGCTACCATCGACGTTACATTCTTGTGCAGTTCTACTAAAGAAACCTTATCCCCTTTTACTTTTGCTTTGCCACGCACAGGTTTGATAAACAATGCATCTCATTGTGACATTATGCGTCCCTTTTTTAAAACATGTGGTTCTGGTAATTCTGTTCTTCACTATAACCTATCTCTGCCTGTCATCCATGTCCGTAAACTAGTAGCTAAACTTTATAATGCCAATTTTTCTCCTTTCCTTAACGATACCCTGAATGACTCCTTTGTTAAGGAATTAGATACTCTTTTGGTTTTTAACACCCTCAAGGAACCAACTTTCAGGATGTCCTGCATCTCCTTCGCCCTCGCCCTACACAACCTCTAGTCAATCTAAATGTAATTTCCATTATTGCATCTTGTATTGCTGTTTTTGTTTCATGATTGTTATATATTTTTGGTTAAAATCCAAATACTGTTCCAAGGTAAGTTACCCGCCTTCTGACCAGCCTGTTCTTGTTCTAGAAGGAAGTGTTATGATTCCTTTGCCTACTACTACAACTTCTACTGGTGGTTAATAATTTTCGTTAAATCTTAGTTTGTCAATTTTAAGTGCGAGTGAGTGTGTGTGTCAGTGTTGCCCCAACTTGAATCCCGTGGGCTTATTTAAGGTAAGAAGTGTGTGCTGTTTATAGGCACTCGCTTATCTTTCGCTATGGGGTTTAAACCTTATATTCTCTTTCAGGTAATAATTTCGGTTTTCTCTGCAAAGTCCCTTGTTTTTTTTTCAGCACCCAGCCTTATTGTTTATTTCTATGTAACAGTAAGGTTAGATAATGTTTTAGCTAATATTCATGTAATTTTATTTATTCAACTAGCAATGTTCCAAGATTTAATTATATTTTCAGTTTAAAATTTATCGATAACCAGTTACTCTGATAAGGTTAATCTATTGTGAAAACCAATTGAAATATCTTTATTTAAAAGTAATTGTAAATTTAGTAATGAAATATCTATTTTCTGTCAGTAAATTTTTATAAAGTATTTATGGTATTAATGTAAAATACCACATAGAAAAAGGATAGTATCACTGGTTGTGTGAAGCGATTTGATATATGTAATAGTGACTGGTATTTTCGGAGGCACCCTACTTTTTCCTTCTTGCTCTCTACTAGTTATAGCGTAACTAAAAATATGAATATGATCCAACATTTATGGAGTAATCAAACGTATGAGTTTTACCGTCTTGGGCGAGTGTTTCTTGTTCTGTTTTTGATCGTTACCTCGTGGTCAACCTATTGGGTCAGCAAATGCTGTATTGAGGCCATTTCTCTACCTTGCTGTCCAAGCATGGCAGACTTTCTTTGAAGTTGCCTAGCATCTTCTTGATGCTTGATGCCATTTTAAAGACGAAGCAACACCTATACTGGTGTTGGCAAGGGAGATGTCCCGAAGATGGGCCACATCTCAGGAAAGTCTAGTCACCTCTTTTATTTTCGGCATGTGCATTAAATACGGCAATCAAGTCGCCATGCCATTTGGGACTCAGACTTTTATAAAAATAAACTAAGTAACCTTTAAATTCTTGTAAGACTCGACATATTTTGTAATTCTGTCTGTATAAATCTCTTTTTGAACATTTTATATCATTTAAATAAGAAGAGAACATAAACTCCAAAAGATTTATTATAGCTCAACATATTTTGTTGTTTTGATATTTACTTTAATTTTTGTGGGATCCCAACAAAATTAACAATAATTTAGTTCATATAAAAACTAAAACTTATGTTATAACAGTTTTTTGTACCAAATATACTATATATATTGTTCCTCTTACAGGTTTGAAATATTTATTATTACTTATCGCTATTGTTAAAAAAATAATAATTTTGGTCACGAATCTCAGTTCTACTTTATTTATCAAACACCTTGATATTTTTATTCTAAATCACATTTTGCTTTATTGCTGTATATAATAATTATTATGTATGTGTAAGGGTGGTGGAGTAGGAATTTTGGCTCGACCTCTTTGTTTCTACTTTTTATATTGTGATCACACCTACTCAACAAGCTCCTTCGGAGCTTCTATTAGTAACATGCTCGTGGTTTTTTCCCCACGAAGTTTCTACCGCATTGCTTTTAAATAAAGTGTTAATTCAGTATGTGTCTAGAATTATTTGTGTACGGCACAAATTATTATCTCTGCCACTCTGCTCATTTCTGTTTTAATCTATTTCATGTATACATCATCGATGGCGGAGGTGGACTTTGTGTATGCCCTCAAAAACGAAGAACTTCTCGAATTTTTGCAAGGACTTGGGGGCAGGGTCAACGAGGCTTCCCAAGGTGGCTGGGCTGCTTCATGCCATGGTGACCTTGTGGCGTTAACATTTTAGTGCAATGGCGCTGCTCCTTCAGCCTGCGGTCGCAGTGAGTGTAACTGACTCTTCTCCTAAAATTGATAAATTGACCTTACAGACCCTTAACCTCAGTGGACCCTGCTAGTATTTTGCAGTTTTTTTGTGGCCATCAGTATTTTTGCCACCGGCTTCGGCAACCCCTAGCAGAAGCCAACACCGTGATATCAGTCTGACTTCAGCACTCAGGCCGGTCGGCAGGATGGGAGTTTCGCTTCGCGCTAACCCTTTCGGCACCCTCAAACTTGGCTGGAAGCTCTTAACTACAATAGCAATGTAATGTAACAAAACCATTTTCTTTTCTTAGTGCTGAGAGGTCGGCCGTCTATCTCCCTGCGACGTTACCAGGGCTTAATGCATAATACGTAATAATATTCACGGCCTAGGCTTTTTCTACCACATTGGTCATCGCCAGACCAAGACCTGATTCTGCTTCAAATTTGCATGTGTATAGTAAGGGCACATGTATAGCAAAGCAAAAAGTAAATTTTTAAAGCCCATGCTTGCATTTTATTGGTTTTAAATCCCTCTGAGTTCTTAGAGTCCTGCTCACACATGCAGCACAACTAATGTGAGAATAAAAGCATGTGAGGTGGCTAACAACTTCACCAACACAATGGTGAAAACAATGTAGGTATACTTAATTACATACACCATCTACTTCTACAAGCACCATAGATCTTCAGAGGACTCCAGGGACCCATGGGCCATCGACCGAACGGCCCTAATTTAACTCATGCTCTGAGTTATAGTGCAGGGCAAATTCACCAGTCAACCTCCTTTATCTGGTAGCAAGGTAAGATGGAGATACTCATCATCATCCCTGTAACCCTCTCATATGATACGGCTTGCCCAACTTGTGGGGCTGCTTTACGTAACATTGCTTACCCAAGCCTATGACACTGCATAATTATTTATATGCCATTTTCCTGTCATCAAATGGCCTTTCCAACTTGTGGGGCTATTCTACAAGAACAGTGAGCAAACACATCAGTGTAAGTGTGGTGAACTAGGGCCATGTACATTTGTTTACATCCTACGACATTTGAGTATAACTTTGTTTCACATGTTTACGTCCTACGACATTCCAGTGTAATTCTTTCTCATTTACTAACATCCCATGATGTTCAGAGTACTCTGTTGACATTTATTTAAATCCCACAATGTTCAAGTGCAATTTTTGTACTAACCACATTATCAGTTTTACTCTCGCAACATGCAGAGTAATTTTGTGATTCAATATAAAGTGCCTACATGTGTGTATATCCTAAGATGTTTAAGAGAAATTTTTGTCGGGCGAGCCTGGAGCTGCGTCTCTGATGGCAAGGAGGCACCATTGTGCATTGACTGCTCTATACCGTGAGTGGTCTGGGGCACTGTTCACACTATTAATAGCAGCCACATGTGCAATTTTCATCCTCATTAATACACTGAACTGTTTTTGAACACAAACATGCAAAATTTTCAACCACAAATGTGTGCAGAACAACAAATGTGTGAAGGCATTGGAGCCGCGACAATTCAGTCTCTAAATTGCACAAATATTTACCACAACGAGTGCCTAACCGGGAGCGAACATGTGACTTCAGACAGAAATTGGAACATTCTATGTGTTAACTTTACTCAAATTTTGCTACCGGTAAAACAATCACCCGCAGACTTTCTCACAGTAGAAGTGTTGTCCCATCACCACAGTCATCAGGACCAGGGTCGGCAGGGAAATACAGAAACAGTGGCATGTAAAAACTGTGGGCGAATAAACCATTGGCAGTGCGCGACCATGCAGGACATTCTCAATGTCGCAGCTGGGAACTATCGCTACACTCAGTGCATCCCAGCACCGCAGCTGACAGTGTCATGCCTACCAGTCATGTTTACAGAGTCAATAGGATAATACAACAGCCTATTGGCGCATTCCACGGGACTTCCACCCACAGCATGACAATGGGTGGCACCACAAATGTCACCAGAACCAAAAGACTTTGCGTGGTCGCAGCTGCACTCAACAGTCACAGCCACACAGTCAACCACAGCTGAGCAGGTCAGCACTCCAGCACAGTTCCAGTCACTGACCATCTTATCTGGGCTACCCACCGAGGATCTGCAAGCGTTCCTGAGAGACTTCACAGGATGTTTAACCAAGTATGGCATGTTTCAACATGAATGGCACAATTGCATAGGGGGCCAGCTCATGGGAAATGCACTTTTGTGATTGTGTTTAGTTAATCACTATGGCATGAAGTGAGGCAAATTTTGGAAATAATTTTAGTGCCATTTTGCAAATACATATTCCTCCCTACAAGCTCAGACCCATACAGTATAGAAACTCAAAACACAGGGAAGACATTACCAACATTTGCCACCTGTAAGATTAATATCATCGAACATTTTCACCCACGAATGAAGGAAACGGAAGTGTTAGAAGTAATGGCTGCCGCAGTGTGGCAACAAAAAAGATATGCTCTGGCTCCCTTAATACAAAGTCGCATTGAAGCATTCACGGGGTCAACTGCACTACTTGACCAAACAGCTAGGGAACAGGAACCCTCGCGATATGAATGGGACGGGTTTTCCAGCATAGCACATGTGACACAGACCAGCGTAGCGGGCCCATTCAACCACCAGTTGCTCGCAGCGCGACAGGGTTATCAACCCTGCCAACCCACAAAGACCACGAGGCCAAATGCGCACCCATGCAAACATGTGGGCCTAGCTGTGCCGGGGCAGACCATTATGTGGGGCCGACCCGGAAGGGGACCCCCCTAAACATGCCCAATCTGTAAATGTCAGAAATTCCACTGGCACAGTGACTGCCTGCAACATAGTGCCAAGGACACAGCACCCACAGACAGTAAAACACAGCCCACGGGAAATGGCCAATCGGAGTATGAGAGCCGGATGTTCACTGCCACCGGGTCACAGTCAACAGAGCACAACTGACACATCAACAAATACTGGTTCAACAGCTCCCTAAGGGCAATCACCAAATGATCAGAATACCAATAACTCGAAATAACCAACCATACCATGCATTGGACGTTACCGCAGCTTCACACAACTTAGTGCATATCGGGTTCATCGATGTCAGCCGATGAAAACACTCAACACAGATACTACAGTTCGCTACACAAGAGCACACAAGGAAATCAATGGGCGAGAAGACCATAACAGTCTGGATACGGGATATGGAGACCACCACCATGGCACTTATGTCACTTATGCCATCTTAGGTATCCCCTGGCTCATGGAACAGAATGCGATCGTCGAGCCAGCTCCACACCGAATACAATTCGGGCAGAAAGAGCGGCGAACTGTATGCGACCTCAAACCTTGAACCACAAGTTGCGCACCCGAAGTCGAGCTGGACGAGTAAGACCACACGGTACCACAGGAGTTTCGTGATGCCATGCAACAACTACTTCACGAGTGGCACGATGTATTTGTGGCAGCCGACCCATTATGTCGCACGACAGTGGCCAAACACAAGATGCCACTCGAATACAAACGACCAATCTTCGCTGCTCCGCGCAGTTACCAACTGCAC
This sequence comes from Clitarchus hookeri, assembly GCA_002778355.1. Lineage (NCBI taxonomy): Eukaryota > Metazoa > Arthropoda > Insecta > Phasmatodea > Phasmatidae > Clitarchus > Clitarchus hookeri. The sequence continues at coordinate 800,094 of NQII01000206.1, read as the reverse complement.
CAATGCGTGATTATCAAAAAATAAATTAAAGAAATGCTTGCTAAGGGTGTGATTGAATCCACCCGCAGTCATTACAATAGTGCTATCACCTTAGCTCCAAAGAAAGATGGCATATAGTGCTGCTGTATGGATTTTAGGCCAATAAATCTAATCACTAAAAGTGTACTACCACCCTACAAAAGTGTCATGGATGCACTTCACGTGCTTCGTCGAGCAAAAATCATGATGTTACTGGACCTCTGAAGCAGGTACTGGCAGGTGCCTATAAAGCCAGAGGATAAAGCGAAAACATCTTTCACAGCATCAGATAGGCATAGATTACATTTTTGTGCAATACCTTTCGGGCTCAAGTGTGCACCATCAAAGTTCCAGGTCATGATGGCCTGGGTACTCTATGGATACATAGGTAACTTTGTCCTCGCATACTTGGACAATGTATTTGGTGTGGTCAGAGATGTGGGAGGACCACGTCAAATATCTGTCACTGGTCCTGGAGCAGCTTGCGTTCAACAAGCTGATGTGTGCCATCCAGAAGTGACACATGGAAAACCTCGCATTCAGTTTCTCGGCCATCTGGTTGAAGAAAACGGCAGTCGACCCACACTTGAACAATAAGCCATCATAGACGATTATGCTGTCCCATGCCCACATAAACAACTAAGGACTTTTTTGGCTTGGTAAACTGGCTGAGGGATTACATCCGCAAATTCGCAATAGTAACCGCGCCACTGATGGATATGCTATCCCCCCAATTGGAAGTAACAATATATAGCAGAACATTATGCTTGCTTTGCGGAGCTAAAAAAACGGTTCCGTCAGTGCACCACACTATCCCACTACGACCCGAGAATACACCTATATTTACAAACAGAGGCGAGTGAAAAGGGCTTAGGAGCCATCATGTTTCAACTCTGGGACAATCAAGAGTGGCAAATTATAAATTTCATGGGTGTAAAGTTTGGCCTGATGGAGTGTAAGTACGACATGAACGAGCACGAGTGCCTAGACATACTATGGGCTGTAAAGAAGTACCGAGCCTACCTTCAATACCAGTGCTTCACATGCCGAACGGACAACCACTTCCTAGTATGGTTGCACTCCATGAAGGAAGCACACAGTAATTTAGCATGATGGATGTTACTTCTCAAGTTATATGACTTTGAAGTGCTGCACATTCCCAGTGCCGAAAATCAGTTAGCTGATGAACTGCCACATATGACTGGCGAAACTGTAGCTGTGGACGAAGATGAGTGGGATTACCTACTGCCCCAATAGCAGCCAACCACCCAACATCTGGCGAGGGTGCAGCGAGCTGTAATGTCATCTATGTGCCAATGGGAATCTAACCTAGGCTGGGCGAACTCCAGGCCCAGGTAGTAATGGCCCTACCATTCGAGACAGTCTCACTGGACCTGATGGGTCCTTATCCACGAACAACAGCCAAAAAGCACTTTATTCTCACAGTGATCAACTCATTTTCCAGGTGGACAGGGGCCTATCAAGTCTCCAGTGGACGAGCATGCAAAATAGCCTGTGTACTGGAGACCGTGTTCTACTCCTGCTGGGGTTACCCTAGAGTGTTACTAACTAATGATAGCACACAGTTCACGGGAGGACAGTGGTGCGAGCTGTGTACAAAGTAGGGTGTATACATCACACCGTATTTGTTTACCACACACTAGTTAACCTGACTGGGCATCGAAACCAGGACCTCAAGTCACAGTTGCACCTGCGGGTCGGGAAAAACCATGCGGCCTGGGCCAAACACCTGCCGGCAGCTCTATACACCATCAGAAGACATGTAAATCTTGCCATGGGCTAGTCAACTGTCGCAGTACTGCTGGACCATGGACTGCTGCTGCCCAGTCAGTTCGCCAGCCGACGCACAGAGAGCACAGGCGAAGCCGAAGACAGCTCAGCCCAGCGGCAGCACTGCGAAGCAAACCTGCAGGCCACCCGGAGCAACCAGGTTCACTATACCGCGAAGTGGGTTCCAACAATCACGCACCCACCCCACAGGCTCAAATATGGGTAATGCATATATATCTGAGAACACAAGCTATGAAGCAGCACAAAAAACTACTGAGCGGGTGTCGCCCTTAAGTGGAGCGGGCCTCATACAGTGGCGAAAACACTAGAATACACAAGATTTCTCATAAAGGCAAACAGCCGAAGGAGAGTCACCATCCACAGAGACGACCTATGCCTGGTGGTCGAGGAAACCAGCGTTGAGACGCCCTGTGCCACGATGCTCAAACATGAGGGTGTTCAATCTAACAGTGTGGCGATAGGAACAACTGCCCCAAGCTGCGAATCAGGAGCCTCGAGCCCTGAGACTGATGGGAGTGCCCTCCAGTGCCTGTTTTCGCATGCGATGCCCACGAGGGATGCAGCAGCAACACAGAAGCATCTTGAAGTCATCCCTACCAGAGAGCAAAACAGCAGCCACTGCAGACCCTACTGGACCAGCTTGCAGGTTCACGACTAGCTACGCTGTGATGCCCACCTCCAAAAGACGTCGCCAATGGTGAGCCACCGAGGACACCTGTGGGTGGGATCTCCCCACAGGTAAGCTCCCCACCTAGCTGTGGTGCGATGTCTCCAAAGCCCCACTCAGCAGCTGACACTGAGTCTTGCGCAGACCAACACAGTGACAGGGGGAGTGTATCAGGCCTAGACAGCC